>MU224156.1:845742-879401 GCA_018584345.1 Thuja plicata
ATATCTATTCAATATCATAGCTTCATTGTTAGATTCAATTCTACTACTTGCTAGCATTCTTATTTCAATTATTGATTTCAAGGTTAATTCCTAAATCAGGGTTTGACTAAGGCAAACCCCTTCCCCCAAAAAACAAACCTCTTTTTTTGTAGGTACAGGTTCAGGATTGTAGATTTGGACTCATATCTAAATACCCTTTTCGACTTTCTGTCGGGCTCCGTGAACAGATTTTCTATCAGACTTGTGCAGGTCAAGGTCAACATTATTGGGTCAAGGTTGACATTTATGGGTCAAGATCAACCTTTTTCATAAGACGGTGTTAGATCGGAAAAATATTTATGGGTTTTGTTTGTCTCTGCGTTATGGTTCCGGATCATACTTTAGTTTTTCTAGAAATAGAGTACAGACTTCAGAAAATGGCATTCTTTGATATGCAATATTTCAAGGTTAGTACTTTTCTATCATTCATTTCAATTCAAATCCTTAATCAATCTAAATCTATCACACATTTACACCCATTCACACACATTTTAAGAGGGAAACCTAGGATCTCCTTCTTTATTCTTATTTCCAATAGATTGATTCATTTATGCATTGATCCTTTTTGGGTTGATGAATTTGGATCCTTCCTTTGTGCATTTGAGATTAAAGGGGAATGTCTTATTTATCTCTCCACTCTAAACATTAAATGTAAGGTGATAAGTGATTTGAGAATCAAAACACTCTTATTCCATAAACACCAATTTTTTCGTTTACAATTATTTTCTTTTCTCATATATCAATTAGCATCATTTTTTTTCTCAAGATTCGTGCCCTAAAATATGTACTCTATTTTTATAGGATGAAGATGCATCACACATTCATCCTACTTCTGCACTATCATCCTTGACCTGCGCAAGTGTCTAAGGTGGTGAGCTTGTGGGTTTTGGGTTTCAATGTTTGTGATCTATTCTTTAATCTTCCATGATAAGAATATCATAATCTATTAGTCTCTTTAAGTTATTTATACTTATCTGCATTTAGGATTTTAGCTTGTCAATGCCTCTTTAGTATATTAGTGTCTTGATCCCCTAGCTCACTATAGTGCTAGTAGAATTTAGGTGGTGCAAGGGGTAGTTCATCCCTTGAGTCTTTAACTGGTCTCAAGGTCGGCACACTTTTCTTTCTCCACACAAATATATATATTCTCTTATCATAATTAAAAATTTTAGATTGGCATTTTAGTATTAAAAATACAAAATTTTAAGAAAAATCTAGTATTAAATCTCTCTACCTTATTTTTCAAATATTTTCTAAGCATTGCTAAGTCTTTAAGAAAATGTATTTGTGATGATGAAAGTCGAATCCATGAGTTTGATGTATAACACAAAAGTGTTAATACATTTATAAATAAATTCCATATAGGTAAGTATGGGATATTTTCCATAGCAAATCAAATTATGACATCACTATAAAGATTTAATTGTGTAGTTTTTGAGTCAAACTCATCAACACATGTTTCATGAGTAGTGATTCACAAGAACTCATTTCTCATGAGAATGAATGGTACACTTAGCGCTCATTGTATCTAAGTAATGCGTAAACAAAATGTTAGACCTCCCCAAAACATAACATAATTTATTAAAAAATATAAATGATTTATATCTTAATATTAAATGCCTTTAAAAGCATTTAACCTATAGATCTTGTTGCTACTTATTTAGCTTTGGAACTCTCTAATTTCAATTTCAAACTTTTCATTTATAAAAAAGTCTAGGCATTTATAAGTCTTGAAGAAAATTCGCGAGCTTGATGTATAATAATTTAAGTAAACACTTTCTTTTTGGGCGCAGGCTAAGCTCTAGACAGAATGCACTATAGACAAAAAAAAATGTCAAACTTTTTTTTTAACCAAATTCGAAAAAACACAGAAAGTTTTTGGCTAATTTTTTGTAGTTTTCAACCACAAAATATGTAGATCATGAATAACATATGCTAAAAAATTTTGCGAAAAACCGTAGTGTTTTTGAATTTTTCAAATTTGATCAATAGTACATTCTATTTGGAGCTTAGCCACATCCCTCTTTTTGACCATTGTCATGTAGACTATGAGCTTTATATATACATATATGACTCATAATCTTAAAAGCATATAGTATATGAGAAATGAAGGACCACAACAGGAAATGAAGGGCTACTTTGTTGTACTCATATGATTTTCACATTTCGTATTGTTATTGTACATAACTTCTAGGTTAATTTGTTTGAATTTGAATTTTGTGAAAATTCTATGATCCATTATAGAGGTCAAGACAAGAGAAAAGAGTTCAATTGTTGTTCAAGAGGGTGTAAGAACCATCATAAATATCAACTCATGTCGCTGAGATGATCCCAAGGAGACCGGCGTAGCCTGTGCCTGCAGCTCTTTCTCGGCGACTCCGAAAAGACCTAATTCCAATCGACGATATCCACACTTCGCACAAGCCAGCAAACAGATAAATCAACGAACAGTCTGAACAACAATCCAATAAATCCTTATAAATACTAATCTTCCTCATCATGCCAAATGAGCCCAAGTAATTTAGGCCTACACTGCTCCGCAATGGCATTCAAGAATAATGTGGCCTTATCACTGCTAGTGTTGATGACACTGATGAACTGGCAAGCGAATGCCTTGCGAGCAACCATGAAGCGCGTGGATAGCAGCACAATGACTTCTTCCCAAAGCCTTCGCGCTGCAGTCCTCAGAAGCAACGCAAGGTTAACAAAAATCGGGACTTCAGTGAGAGCAGAAGCAGTGCTAATGCCCATGGGCATGGACGTGGATGCTCCTGTGAAACGGGGAAACAATGTGGGCGAGTTCCTGATAACAATGGCCATCGGAACGCCACCGCGCAGAATGGTTGCAATGTTGGACACGGGTAGCGATCTCATCTGGACACAATGTCAGCCCTGCAAAAACTGCTACTCTCAGCCCAACCCAATCTTCAATCCCTCCTTGTCTACAACTTATGCCAAAATCCCCTGCAACTCCTCCCTCTGCGCAGCCCTTCCCCGCAAGACATGCCCACAAGACTGCCAGTACTCCTATTCATACAGCAATGTTTCGAATACGACGGGCATCTTATCAAACGAGACGCTCACTATGTGGGACACAAATGGCAATCAGCAGTCCTTCCCAGGGATTACGTTTGGTTGCAGCAATGACACGCCAAGAGTAGACGGATTTTCTGAGGCTGACGGTGTGTTTGGGCTCGGGCGAGGAAGCTTGTCGTTCGTTTCTCAGTTGGGTTCCACTGTGGGATCTCGGTTTTCTTATTGCCTTACTTCTTTCATGGATGATTCTCCCTCAGATCCGAGCCCTATTCTTTTCGGCAGCGCGGCTGATTTTACTGAAACGATAGGAGTTCAGTCAACGCCCATGATTGAGAACATAATCCGCAAGGATCTCAACACCTTGTATTATGTCTCCCTGACTTCGATCAGCGTGGGGAAACAAATGGCTTCTATTCCCCCAGGAAAGTTTGATATTCAAGTAGATGGAAGTGGAGGATTCATCATCGACTCGGGCTCTGCCCTCTCGTACTTGACACCCGCGGCTTTCAGTGCAGTTGCAGATGCCATTGATAATGCTGTGGTTTGGAGTCGAGCTGATGGTTCTGATTATGGGTTCAGTCTCTGCTATCGGGTAACTCAAGGTAATGCAATCAATGTTTTTCCTGATATAACATTCTTTTTCCAGGGCGGTGCGGAGTACGTGGTTGATCAGAAATATAACTTCCGTTTGGTGAACGAGACGACCGGGTTGGTGTGTGCACTGATTTTGGAAATGAGTCAGGCCATGGCTGCGGTTTCTCCATCCATTCTGGGAAATTATCAGCAGCAGAACTATCATATTTTGTTTGACAATACCAATCAGATGATCTCTTTCGTTCGAGCTTCTTGTGCCAGCTTGGCTCAACCTGCATTCGACCAAACCTTTTTGGATGCACAGTCGCCTAAACCTGCAGATTCAGATTCCAGTGGACATGGTAATGCGGCCCAGATGGTGTCGTTTCAGTTGATTGTTGCTTTTGTTGTTTACATTTCTGTTCTTGGGGTTCGCTTGTAAGTTGGGGAGCACGCCCAGTCAATCCATTCGTCATATTTTATTTATTGCAAACGCCATTTTTCATTGTATTTCATAAGAACAATGTCCATCTAGTTTAAGGGATTGAGAAAGCTATTGTTGAGATTTCAATGAATAAAATATTTTTTAATTAGATATGTGGTGATTATTATTAATTGATATTTTGTTTCTCATTAATTTTTGCAATTTGTTTAGTTGTGAAAATAAGTTATTTATAGAAATTGTATTTTGTGATTAATATCATGTGTCAAGTTGAATTTATTTTACTATACATTCATGCATACACATTCTTATATGCTTATTCCATCTTCTAATACATACATTATCATGCATTTATCTTGTCTATTCATAAAAGATTGGGAAAGTTATTGTTGAGATTATATATGTAATGAAACCTTTTCAGTTGAATATGTGTCGATTATTTATTGGTATTTGTTTTTAATTAGTGGTTATACTTTGTGTAATTGTGACAATAATTTATTTACTAGCATTTATATAGGAAGGGGTGTAAGGATTATGCCAATGGATTTATTTTTTCAAGTTTATATGCTAAAAAGTCAATCACTATTTATCGATTATAGTGGAATAAACTTGACCTTGCAAAAGGAAGACTATATTCCTTTGAGAAACAGGTTCACAACACACATTCAGATATCTCCAACTAGCTAAACTAGTGGAAATTGACAGAGAAAGAGAAAATAACAGTGGATATTTTATCATTATATTCATTGATAAGGGAAGCCTTTAGACAATGGGATAGTTACTAACTGCACAAACTGCATACAATGCATGATAGTTACACCATACATCAAAACACTTATACAGTGGCAACTTACCATACAGTGTAATATGATGAAAAACAAATTTTTCTTTGGAACATGTCCTCATTATATTAGAATTAACAATATCCCTCAGTGGTGGCTTCATAATGTATAGTTTGATATTTTTTCAAGATACATATTTGGTGGCCTTTAGTTGTGTTCTGACATGTTTAGTTGTAGAGAGTATAAAGTAGTCAACCTTTAGCTTCAATATCTCATACCTTAGGTAGTGTCATACAAATCCATCTGGTAGACATATTTTTGTGTTAGAAGGTTAGACATTTGTGCATTTTCTTGGCTCCAAGAGGTCATTTGATCAGTTTTTGAAGGTAATTCTGAAGGCTCAAAGTTTTTTTGGGCACTAAGAAGAGGAGTCAAAATATAAACTTCACTAATTATATTTCTCATGCCTTTTGGTTCAGATGCATGCAAGAATGATTTCAAGTTAGTTTCATCGTCTGGTTGATTGCAAATGGAAAAAAAAAAAAAATTAGTTGGGCCCACAAGGGGACTTGACACACATCACAACTTGAGGCAAAAGGGCATTTAATTTTAAAATATGATTATTATTTATATTTTTTTATTTAAACAATAATTTTTGCATAGATGGAAATAATAATACCATGTTATCTTAAGAATAGTCAAAATGGGAAAAAAATTCAATTATTTTAAGGATTTGAAAAGTTAAAAGATTTATTTGAATCATTTCTTAAAAGACGATTTTTAAAAAGGGGATAAATTTGAATTATTTTAAGGATTTGAAAAGTTCTGATTAGATAAATTGGGAAAGGGCCCAAACCCAGTGCCAAAGTAACATCAAGTCTTAAAATGACAATCCAAAGAGAATTCACCAGTAGTGAATTCTAGAAAAAAAAAAAAAAGAAACTTAACAAGGAACAAAATTACTAGAAAAAAAAAAAAACACTGAACCAGCACCAAGGACCAGGAGATAAAAACAAGCAGGCCAACCACCACTGAAAACCAACAGCTACTTGTTGATCTCCTTCAACTTCTCAAGGAAGGAGGCATGTTTAGGAGGCCGAGCAGAAGTAGCATCAACAAATGGAGTGTCCTACTGAGTCACCACCTACAAGTTGTCCTCTCTCTTCTTCTGCATCATCTTTCTTTGAAAAGTTAAAAGACTTATTTGAATCAGTTTTTTAAAAATGATTTTAAAACATTCAAAATGGGTAATATAATGACTAAGAACTAAATATTTTAAATTGATAAGTAAGTGGGGCCCAATCTCTCTTTCGAGTTCCAAGGATTCTTCCGTCATAGGGTTGGTGGAAAGAAAAATTAATTTCACCCAATGTACAATAAAAAGGAATAGTGTTATGTCAGTCTAGTTTAAAGGGGGGCTACTTATTGAAAATTAAAATGTTGTGGGGCAATCTCATATTTCAGAATGACAAGATGCGGTCTCATACGGTGGTTGATGAGATGAAAATGAAGCCTTAACATGCTCTGAGTCAAGAATAAAGGTTGCCAGAACAACATATTTCCACCTCAGTTGGGAGCTCGATGATATAGTTTGGAGATCTCTTAAAGAAACATAGAATTTTAAAACAATGAAATTATTTTATTGATTTAAGAGATTACAATACTTCTTGATCAAATGATCAAGGATCAAACTAATTGATGATATATCAATTACAATTGCCTTATTATATAGAGGACTTGGATGCATCTAATTTCATCATGCAAATCTTACATTATTAGTTTTAAAGAATAATCTTAAATCCTAAAAAACTAAAACTAAAAATAAGAAAGTAAAGCATAACACAATGCAAGTGGGAGGAATTACTAAATATTACAAAATCCTCAAGGATAGAACAAGTTATTGTGTTTTCCCTAATTGCATTGCATAAAGAAAATATAAGGGTTATAAGAATGATTCATAGGTACAGCATGAAGGGTTTGACAGAGTTTTTGCAAGAATGTAATTTCATGGAAGCTATGATCGCAAGATCTACACAAAGTAAATTTGGTGAAAAATAATCAAAGCATTTACGCAAATGTAGTTCGCATTTGTAAAACCATTCTTGTAGCCTTTGTGAGCATCCTCATCTATGCTAGTTCAAATGTAATCAGTGGATGTGGATCTAGATTTTCTTGCCTTTTCCAAAATCCTCTCTGAATCTGAATGGGAGTCATGGAATAGGATACAAAAATCCATTAAAGCGTTGAGGATGAAGTGGTTTTTATCAGATGTTGTCATCGATACCCTAATAGGCACTTAAATAGAGTTCATGTGAAAGCACAAACAAGCCATGAAATTTTTTTTGAATCTACCCTCAAAGAAGTGTGATCTCAAGGAATCAGATGTGATGATTGTTGATATGTAGGAAAATGATTTGTTGAAAATTATTTAGAAACTCAAAGAAAATGCAATCTATAGGTGTAACTTCAAAACTGACAACCTTTCTCAACATTGTATGTGCTTGTGTGTGATGGAGGCAAAGTGGAATCAAAATTGAGTAATGAACAGGGAGAAATAACTTCCCTATGGGGACGTTGTTGATCACTAGAGACATTGTGGGATTGAGCATGATGTTTGTTTTTTAAAAGAGGGTTATAAAATGTGTTATATTTTCTTCAATATAACCTCATTGTCACAGATGGAATTAGTATTTTCTCTGACAATTTTTGCACAAACATTGGGTCCGCTATAGTAAATTAGATTGAAAGTGAATGGAAATCAATTATTTTTAAATCTAAAATATGCTAATTGAAGATTCAATTTATCGAATGTATGCGAGCATTTTCTGATCAAGCATGGTTTCTAGACACAATGACATAATATAATTCATTTATTACTTTCATCCAACATGAAAATATTGAAGAATGGAGTCAATGAATATTTCTCTAGTGGCAAGATACTTATAAAACAAATGAAAATTATCCTACTGACAATTTTCAACAGTAACACTTGTAATAAAGTTATAGATGCCTTGAAGCTGTAAAGAATATTGTGAATAGAAAGGAAATGAAAGGAAAGGATCTTTTATAGTCCACGATACCAGCCATATGTTTTTTGGTCTACATATGGTGACAAAAATATGGGACTACCCCGTACTCCTTGCGGGAGGCACCTAATTTTGCTACAAATGAGGCGTATATACCCTACCCCCAGTGGGATTTGAGCTTGTGACCTCTCTTTCAAGAGTACAAGTTCTCCACCACTAGATGATTGATGTTTTCATGAGAATGAAAAAAAATTTATGAGAGAAAGTTTTTCGTAGAACATGATTTGAATAGATGAAATTATAATTAAAATACATGTGACATTGTTATCAAAAGGAAACTTTGACGAAGAAAGGAGTTAAATATTGCAAAGTAGAATTTTTTCTTTTTTTACTTTGGGTAAGTAGAATTTTTTCTTTTTTTACTTTGGGTGAAAACATTAAACAAAATTTTACATTGTGGAGGTAAATTACTTTCACATAAGTTAAAATTGGTGTTGGATGTGAAATCCAATGGTCACTTGGTTTCCCTCAAATAATTCTTTACCTTTCACATTCTGGATAATGCTAATATGTTTTCTTATGAAAGCATGTTGTTGTTCTATTGTATGTATCAAAATTTTATTTCAAAATAGTGAATAACAATAATATTGTGATTGAAGAGTGGATGTAGCCTGTTTAGGTGAAACCCTATAAATATGGCGTTTATGTGTTGTTTTGAGTCTCCATTTCTATTTCAAATTATTTGTTTATTTCTCTTTTATATTAACAATTGGAATCACAGTTGTAGTGGTGTTTGAAAAGGTAGTGAGAAAGATTCAAGATTGACTAGGAGCAATGTCATTTGAAAGAAAGATTAAAAATTTGATGGTCACAACTATGAGTTATGAAAGATGCAAAAGGGGGACTATTTATATGTAGAAGTTTTGTGGTGGCCATTATATGGTAAGGAAAAGAAACTAGCAGCCATGTCAAATTAAGATTGGGATATTCTAGAGAGAAAAGCACTCAGACCTATTCAGATGTGCTTATCCCCTTTATAGAGATTAACATATCCAAGGCAACCATAACTATTGATTTGGTGAGCACATTGGGTAGGTGGTGTGAAAATCCCTCAGCACCGAAAGAAATTACAACTGATATTTGGGTTCTTGATTTGGGAGAATCTTTTCATGCCACCTCATTCAAAGGGTTTTTCAAAAGCCTGAAAATCAGCGACTTTGGTAAGGTTTTTCTTAGTGGTGACATTTCTTAAGATGTTATTATATAAAAGGGGATTTTTTCTTAAAACTGAAAAATAGAAATAGTTGGATGCTAAAAGATGTTAGATATGTTCCTCAACTTGAAAATTATTTTTTTTCAGTTGGATAGTTGGGTTCTCAAGGCTTTGAGATTAGTTTTGAATCTAATAAATAGAAAGTGAAAAAAGGAGCCTTGGTTATTTCTTTGGGTATTAAATTAGGCACATTGTACGTTCTAGAATTTCATCTTTAATTGGGAGTTGTTCCAAAATTTAAGGTAGGAGAGCCAGTTGAGGAGGTATTTCTTGAGGTCTCTATTATTAAGGATGATATAGAGGTCAATTAGATGAAGTTGAGCCCAAAATTCATCATGTTTTGAGAAGGTATGATAAGAGAGTAAATATATATTGAGGAGACATTTTTATAAGAAGAAAAGTTTTGATGATTTCATCTTCTCTATTAATTTGGGGGTCGTAAGATGCGAACCGCATAATGATGGGCTATAATTATAAAGGTATTAGAAAAAGAAGGTAAAGATTTTTGGAAGGTTTCTGAGAAATTTGGTGTGAAATTGATGTCTAAAAGAATCAATCTTTTTTCTGATGTTGAGGTGGAACAAGAAGAGGGTAGTTCCCATGGCACATTCAACATAAACCATGAAGAAGGGGCCAAGAAGGCTAACAGAATCAACAATGGAGGACAAGTATAAGAACGTGATTGGGAATTGAACCCATCACCTATGATCTATGAGGAACTGGAAAAAAATCATCATCTTCAGTGTAAAAAGATGATGAGTCTTGGAGGCAAATTATTCTTCATGGGACCAAACTACTTGTTATAGTTGAAGCATGATTCTTGACACGTTGAGGAGGAGAATAGATATAAGGTATGTTCGATGGGTTAAAAAAATGAGATTTTTTAGAGCCTAGTTTGAGAAAACCCATAGAAATACTAACATGGTGAAATAATTATTGAGAGGGCCATTAAAAACCCCCAAAAAGGAGGCTCTACAATAGGAAAATTAATGATAACTGGGCATAAAGTATTGATCATAGAAAATCAAAGAAGGCAATTTTTAGAGGGTGCAGCCACAGCTATGAAAAGATGGGAATTATGCTTGAGCTTTTTTTATGAAACAACAACTAAATTTGCTGGGTTTTGTGCTGAAGAGGCATATCTGCAATAAGAGCTCAAAAAGGTTCAAGATTTGAATCCTTTGAAAGAAAGGTTGAGAAATATTAAGAATATAAAGGATTTGAATTTAGATATAGGAATAAACCATGGATTTGGTTTTTCAGAGTTCTCTACTCATTCTCCTCAAAAAAGGATATATCTGGTTGTAGATTATGGTCTTTTTAACAAGAAAGAACTCTGGGGGGTTGACTGTGCCCTGAGCCATATTCATAATGCAGAAAGAATGCTTCTTACTATTGATGAAAATAATCCCCATTGATATTTTCAAGGCAAGGTTATGTTGTGTCATATGAGTAGGTATGGACTCTTGGACTAGAGTCAGAATAAGGTTGATTATATTTTGACAATGAAGGTTGATAACTTCCTTAAGTGTTAACTCTGGACATTTGTGTTCAAGTTTGTGAACGGCAGGAATTTTGTATTTGTACTAAGAGAGAATGTAGAGTGATAATTGAGGGAAGTGATGGAAGAAAAGAACCATGATGATCCTATTAAAGAGAAAGTAGATCATCATGATATTGTCAAAGTAAGGAGGAGATAAAAGGATCTTAACATATTTATTGATGGCTTAAAGTCAAAGATATTTATAAAGAAGATCTAGGAATATATTTAGTGCAAATACTTTGGAAGTTTGGCTTATTAATACCCAAACACATAAGAATGAGTGTTTTGCATTAATTTGATATGCATCAATTGAACATGCTAAGAGATCCTGTTCAAAATTAAAAAAATTCTCAACTTGAGATGATTAAATAAGTGAAAGCCAATGCCAAGGATTAGATGTCACAACATTTTGAACCAGAGACATGTAGGGGAATGGTTAGAGGTATTAACAATATACAGGATGAAAGAATGATTTTTTCATGTAGACATAGATACCAATTTTTTGTTGATTCTATTTTGACCTAGAAAAGACTGATTCTAAGTATTTGCAAATAGGATTTGGAGACACTCTTGAGTCTTGTAGAGCTTCTCCAAACTTGATCATAATGTAATACTATGAGTGAGAAACGAGGGATCTTTTTTTTTAGCTTTATGGTTGGGTTTCAAGAGGGATATTTTTGGATGTGAAACCCAATAGTCACTTTGTTTCCTTCCAATAATTCTTGGCTCTTCACATTCTAGATAACATTTCTATGTTTCCTTATAAAAGAATATTGTTGCTGAATTGTATATATCAGATTTGTATATGAAAATAGTGAATAATAATATTGTCCTGCTTGAAGAGTGGATGTGGAATTTTTGGGTGAACCACTATAAATCTAGTGTTTATGTGTTGTTTTTGAGTCTCCATTTTTGTTTCAAATTCTTTGTTTATTACTCTTTTATATTAACAATTTGTTCACTTAAATAGAAAGGGAAGGTCATTTTTCAATAAGGTAAAGTGAATATAAGGGTTAGCTACTTTCATTTTAAAAATAAAATATCCTCACATCAGCCTTTAGAGAATGGGCATAAAAAATTCAATAAAATGTAAATGTTACAAAAAAAGGGATAAACAGAGTGCATATTACAATAGAAAGAAAAGGGCATATGAAATATTTGCACATAAGGGTAAAAACTTTTCTAAGTAAAGTATTTTACCTCAGAAATGAGAATCTCTTTGCAAAAGTTAAAAGATGAGTGAAATGTGATTATCAAGTGGATATTTACATTCACTAAAAATTATTATATTGAATATATGAGAGAGGGGTGAAATTTGCAAATGGATTACATGTAAAGGAATTTATTTAAGAGGAGAAACTTTATTTTTCTATATAAAGTGACAGACAAAGGAACAAATATTGCAATTGTATATTTTTATTTTTCGCGAGAGCGTCATTTAACAACAAAATGAGATATCTTCACTAGCGGTAAGTGTTTTTGCAAGGGCTTAGTGAATGAAATTTCTAATGTGTAATTATGAATAGAGGGGGATGAAGATGAGAAATAAAAATAAAAAATTTAAAATGATTTTTAGTTGCAAAAAGGGAAGGATCAGATTAAGGGTAGATATATAAGTATGAGATATTTCTATAGCAAGTGAAATTATGATATTTCTATCATGATTCAACTATGTAGTACATTTTGAGTTAAACTCAATTGCCCATGTTTCATGAGACAAAGGTTAAAGAGTTTGACTCAGAAAAGCTACACATTTGAATTTTGATAAAAAAAATATTACAAGTGTGTGTGTGTGTGTGTGTGTGTGTGTGTGTGTGTGTGTGTGTGTGAGAGAGAGAGAGAGAGAGAGAGAGAGAGAGAGAGAGAGAGAGAGAGAGAGATTCAATCCAATTTACACACACACACACACATCAATTATGATTCATGAAACAAATCCACAAGATTCCATCTTTCACCGGCAGCCTTATATACATAGGATATGATGTTCAATAATTTTTAGTCATGACACCAAAGACTACAAATAAATAAGTGTCTGATATTCAATCCAATTTACACACACACACACACAAATTATGATTCATGACACAACTCCATAAGCTTCCATCTTTCACCGACAACCTTAGATACATAGGATACGATGTTCAATAATTTTCAATCATGACACCAAAGACTTCAAATAAATAAGAAATATTATACCATACATGTCACAAGAGGAAAGAAGAAAAAAATAGTGCAAAAATAACCATAAGAGGATTTAAAGTCATCATAAAATCTATTTATTAATTATTTTGATGTGCACTATATTTTTATTATAACCATTAAAAAGATTTCAAAGAGTCTTGACCAAATCCACTACTCAATTGTTGTGTTGCACAACATTTTCATTACCATTGACATATTCCATAGCGCCTTTTGGGCTAAGCCTACAATAGTATCCCTTGGTATTGCATCATTCTTTGGTATATTAGTCGCATGTTCATCAAATTTAGTATCTTCATTGTCATCTTCTTCAACTGTCAGCATAATGTTATGAAAAACACCACACACAAATAGTTTTTGGCAACATTTGCAAATTTGGATGACATATTTTTTAGTTCAAAATTCGCCAAACACCTTTTACCTTTCCAAAGACATGATAATATATTGCCAATGGATTAGGCATTTTTTGGATTGATTAAGATTAAATAGGAGTGAGTAATTTACTATTTCATAATAACAAATAGAATTAACATTATTGCATTGAAAATCTAATCAAATAGATTCAAAATAGCTTAACTAATGGTATTCAAGAAAACATATTCATACATGTTTTAGCGGTGAAAATAGTAAGTAAATTATAATCAATGTATAGATAAAATATTTTTTAAAAAATGTGTTGTCATTGTTACAATTTATAGTTGATGCAGTCAAGCTCGAAGGATCCAAGAATAGACTGTCCAAACTTGCAGCAACACTAGGATAACACAGCGGAATAATACACAACTTAAAATATATCAATATCAATTTTATATTATCTTAGATAATCAAATTACATACAACATTTCGGGTTGTAAGGCCTTCCTGGTTAGGGCCAATTACTTCAACAATTTAATAAGATCTTGTAGGATCCATTTATCTATCCTATAGCTAAGTGGAAGAAACCAGATCTGAACTTGTGGTCGCAAGCCACCAAGCAATCTGCAATCTCTGTCTACCCACTTACAACTATCTGCAATAGCTTACAATCCTTTAGCTTATTCACTTCTCCTGCACAACACCCTCTCCTAAACTAAGAACAATGAAACAAATATCTACAAGAGTCCACCAAAGAAGTCGGCGCTCAAAACCATAAGAGAGAACCAAATTTAGGTCCACACAGATCCCAATGAGAGACCCCACATTAATTCAAAAATGGAAATTAAATGTAGAATTCAGCCAAATCAGGATAAACATTTTAGGAAGATGATCACTGAAAAAACAACAACTATCGGTAAGAACATACCCGAGCATTAGGAAACTCGTCGGTGAACACAGAACCACCATAGAAACTGAAACCCATCAATGAACATAGAACCATCACAGTGACCAAAGAAACATGCCTGAGAAATGGAACCCAAGGAATAGAGAACAAGCATGCTTGAGAAACAGAACCCGAGCAACAGAGAAAAAACTAAAGAACAAAAGCAAAGATCTTTTTGGTTGAGCAAGATTGCCAAGAATCCTAGCATTCTCTTGCATCAAACACCCTAGGTAAAGAAGATGTTTCCATAAAGGAAATCATGAACATCTTAAGGGAACCAGAATAGTTATACCATACTTGTTCTTAACCCATACTTCCTCTCACCCTTCAGTCCATATTTTCTTCATTTTGTCCATCATTCCATTCGAATAGTTCATCTCTTATGTATTTCTCTTAGGTATCTTTCTTGTAACCATCATTAGCTAACACCGTTCCTCCTCACCCGATTGGTTACTCAACTTGGTAGCATTTCTCTGTGTCACTATTGTCAACATCGTTTGCACCACTTTAGTCAAATGTGCTATTTGTTCCCTTATCTCTGCAAGCTCTTCAAAGATGGTATTCTCCTTTTCTTCACCAATAGATTCATCCACTCTCTTCTCCTCATGTTTTCACTATCATTCGGACAACATATGATAACTCCACATCTCTTAGTCTCTACTTCCTGCAAAGGTATTAGTTTATGCTTGGATTCTCCCTACCTCACCACATATGTGTCTGCACGACCATCAAACATAACATGTCTGTCATCCTTCCAAGGTCTACCAAGTAGTAGGTGACAAGCATCCATAGGTATTACATCACATAATATCTCATCATAGTAAGATCCAATCTTAAAATTATCAAGGCATTGTTCTTCAACCCTAACCTTAGACACATCTTGTATCCAACTAATCTGATAAGGATTAGGATGCTTCCTCCTTTCCAAATTCAATTTACAAACCATCTCTTCTGAACCAAAGTTCTCTTAACTGCCACCATCAATTATGACATTACATACCTTATCCTTGCACTTAAATTTGGTTCTAAACAAATTTCTTCTTTGATAAGAATCAGTTTACTTCGAGGGCAGAAAATTACTCCTAAGAAAGAGATTCACATTTTCTTCCTCAAGTTCATTCTCAGCAACCTCATTCACCATAGCATTTCGGTGATTACTAACCCTCTTATCTGCATGGGGACATTCACATGACTGATGTCCTTCTTCTCCATAGTTGTAAAAAGTACCTATGAATACACCTCTATATGTTCTTCTTCTTGGTTCGACAGGTTTTGGTTCATCTTCAACTTTCAGTTTATCTTTTACCGACGGCTATTGCTTCTCCTTCCCTCGGGAATTACCATAACCTCTTCTTTTCAACTTATCTTCTACCTTCAGTGCATATTGATAAGCATCCTCCACAGAGTCAATCTTCAACATACCAATCTCATCTTGGATATTGAATCTCAGACCATTAACATACCTTGCCAAGTCTTTTCCTTAGAAAGTTCTCTATGCCCCGATTGAATTGTCAACTTGTAGAACTCCTTAGTTTAATCTTCCACAGTAATCTCCTTTTGTTTTAGATTCTATAATTTCTTGAACAATTAAAGTTCATAGTCAGCAGGAATGAACTTAGCTTTTAGCCTTGCCACCATCAACCTCCACCAATTGATCTTTATCTCACCTTCTTCTTCTAGGTCCCTCTGTAATTATTTCCACCAAAGAGCAGCATGCCCTTTCAACTTATTCTGTGCCAGCCTTACTCTAAGTAGATCTTCAATGTCTTCCAGCTCAAAGTAGTCTTCCAACTCACCGATCTAATCAATTAGGTCCTTGGGCTTCAATGTACCTGAGAAATTAGAGACTTCCATTCTGTAGTTTGTACTCAACCTAGCACCAGATCTCTACAACTGACCATATCTTTCTCCTCCAGATCTTGTCATCCGTTCAGTTATGTCATCTTCACTAGATCCAGCAACTTCAAAATCTTTAGCAGATTCTTCATAGCCATCATCTATTCTAGGACCTCTATATAATACAACATTTCTGATACCTTCCATGATTTCATTCTTCTTTTTTACCATCTCAAATCTAAATCTTTCAGTCATCCTTGCTTCTACTTCCTCAAAAAGATCTGTATCGCCCTAGGGTCCAATCTTCTCAGAGGATTCTCTCTAGATCTTTGAAAACCCTAAGCAATGAACCATATCAACCTTTACTCTAATACCACTTGATGTAGTCAAGCTTGAAGGATCCAAGAATGGATTGTCCAAGCTTGCAGCAACACCAGAATAACACAGCGAAAAAATACACAACTCAAGATATATCAATATCAATTTTATATTATCTCATATCATAAAATTACATACAACATGCCATGCTATAAGGCCTTCCTGGTTAGGGCCAATTACATCAACAATTTAATAAGATCTCACAGGATCCATCTATCTATCCTATAGCTAAGTGGAAGAAACCAGATCTAAACTTGAGCTTACAAGCCACCAAGCAATCTACAATCTCTATCTACCCACTTACAACTATTTGCACTAGGTTACAATCCTTCAGCTTATTCACTTCTCCTACACAAAACCCTCTCCTAAACTAAGAACAATGAAACAAATATATACAAAAGTCCACCAAAGAAGTCGGCGCTCAAAACCACAAGAGAGACCCAGATTTAGGTCCACACAAATCCCAATGAGAGATCCCAAATTAATTCAGCAATGGAAATTAAAAGTAGAAGTCGGCTAGACCAGGATAAACATTTCAGGAAGATGATCACCAAAAAATAGCAACCGTCGGTAAGAACATACCCAAGCATCAAGAAACCCATCAGTGAACATAGAACCTCCATAGCAACCGAAACCCGTCGGTGAACACAGAACCATCACAATAATTGAAATCCGTCGATGAACATAGAACCACCATAGAAACCAAAACTTTTTTCTGAACACAGAACCATCATAGCAACCAAAACCCATTGGTGAACACAGAACCATCACAGCGACCAAAGAAGCATGCCCGAGAAACAGAACCTGAGAAATAGAGAACAAGCATGCTTGACAAACAGAACCTGAGAAACAAAGAACAAACTAAAGAATAAAAGCAAATATCTTTTTGGTTGAGCAGGATTGCCAAGAATCCTAGGACACTCCTGCATCAACAATAAGCAATCTCATTGCAAAAAAATTCAAGCTAATATGCTATGAAATATAGAGAAATATTAAAATAAGGATCATAAATAAGAAATGTAGTAGACAGAGCTATTCAATAGTTTCATTTGAATACTTAAAAAAATAAAATTCTAGAATTCTAAAAATAGTGATGAGTAATGCAAATATCTTTGAAAAAATAGAGAAATTCTATAGAAATTGGGTTTTAAATTTGGAAAAATTAAAAACATAAAATCCCCAAAAATATCAAACCCATAAACAATGATTATGAAGTG
Source organism: Thuja plicata (assembly GCA_018584345.1). Classification (NCBI taxonomy): domain Eukaryota; kingdom Viridiplantae; phylum Streptophyta; class Pinopsida; order Cupressales; family Cupressaceae; genus Thuja; species Thuja plicata. Next base: position 863,387 of record MU224156.1, read on the forward strand.
GATAAACATGCCTGCAAATGTAAAATATCTTCTAGAAGTATGCAAACTCTGTAATACACGATGAAAATGGTAGTAAATTATTTTAATTTATAAAAATATACAGACATAAATATGGGAGGGAAAATAATGGAAATAAATGAAAAAAGGAGGGAAATTTTCTATGTTCAGACACCTGTAATTTTTTTAATAAGTAGTTGCTGCTTATTTTGAGCCCCTCCTTTCTTGACATTTTTTTTTAATAAGCACCAGCTGGTCCATGGAAATAGCAAAATATTATAAATTTTCCTTTGCCTGTTACTAAAATATAACATGGGGACACTTGCATAGCTTATTTTTAGGTAGAAAATAGACTTAAGTAGTCACATGGGGACATGGGGTAAAAGAATTGTGAATCATAAAAAAAATATTCAATCATTTTTTTATTATAAAATGTGTCAAAGGTGTTTTTTAATTTGTGTTGAAAAACAAGATAAAATTTTACAGCAAAAATATGCTATAATTTTACGAGTCAAATTAAAAAATAGTAATAATTTATACAGGGAAATGGATAACAAAAAATGTTAAACTATAATTCAAGAATTGCATGAACTCAAAAATTACATGAGAAATCATTTTGGCGAAAATCTCCACACCCAAAGAGATCCTAGCCTTGTATTAATCTTTTCATTGAGTTACATCAATAAAACTTCTCTCTTGAATTACTACAACATTTAATTACTTCAACAATCTATAAATTAAATTTGTATCATTCATCTCAAATACTAATTATCTAGGCATGAGAGAAACCATAAATTATAAATGGTTTTTAAAATCATTTAGGCATAAATCATATTTTTTTTAAAAACCTCTTGCAACTTTTGATCTTATTTGTCTTTTAAAAGATCTTCCTTATCTTATACAATCTTTCATTTAACTTCCTCATTTTCATGGTTTTTCTATCTTCACAACTAAAAAGCCCCTTACTAGTTGTCATAGTTGAATTTAGCAACTTTCGTGACAACCAAAGAGTAATTACAAATTGACACATAATAAAAAAAATAGCATTTTAGTAAAAGCAACATTGAGACATTTTCTCAACAATTTGAAATGGATGATTTCATTTTCATTATCCATGGTAGATAGCATCTCTAATTCAATGCAAGATTATTAAAGTCGCATGGTTCATTCATCATCGTCCCACTAAACTACGATTAAATCAGTGAAAATTTATGTTCATTTAAAATGAAGAAATTATTTTGTACCAGTTGCTCACCTTCTGGCATAATTTGTAGAAAATAATTTGTCCTAGTAATAAATGTTCTCATTAAGGGTATCATCTCAATACATCAACACAAGAGATACCAAAAGATCTTGGAAAAAAATTTTAACGTTCCCCAAATGTTAGTTGTAAATACTCTTTACCACCTATTTATACTTCCCAAATAGATTATCTAATAAGTTTTTGAATTAAATGAGATTTGGATTGAAAACTAAATAGTTCTTCCCGCTTTTATATTGTGTAAATATTCCAATAAATATTTATCTATATTTGATTTATTCTAATTATGATTCTTCTATGTATACTTTCCAGCTTACAAAGGTACTGCGACACTTTGTCATCAACCAGTTACACTATCAAAAGAGGTATGTTCTTAGAGTTTAATTAAACTCTCTTTTTAGAACATATGAGGTTTGCACGCTTTTTTTTTTTTTTTTCTGAACAAGATGTGCAATTTTTTAATAGTCTTTGGTAATATAAGCATAACAACAAAAATTGTAAAGGACCCATTATGTATTAATACAATTTCCATCTATATAAAATAGATTTTATGGAGAATATGATAAAATAGTCATTAAAATAAATCCTTTTCCATATCAATATATTGCTATGATTTATTTAGGAGTAGGCATGCCAAACAAATGAGAGAAATAGAAAATCAGTGAACAAAATAAGAAAGAACGAAATATTTATAATTTAGGTTCTATCATATTATCTCACTGCCTCTAATCAAAAAGTCACCACGCAATACGTACAAGCTCATTTGTGACCCATACTTGAAGGATAAATATATAATTTTCTATGACTATCATAAAGAAATAATTGACTTAAATTGTGTTGCAAGTCTTACACTTTCATTTCGTTGCCCTCTACTTTGTTTCTATAGTATATAGCTAAAATGCCTTACCAAGAAACCAGATTATCCACAAATAAATAATTAATTAAAAATTCACAAAAGAGATAATTTGTATATGTATATGTATATTAGTTTTATGCAATTGAAGCTTAATCCGCAAATAAAACCTCTTCCTCATAAACATAGCATATATAGTGTTATTCATTTTCTCATTAGCATAGTCCATGAGCATATTTTTAGCATTGAATAGCTCCAATTCCTTGGCTCCAAACATAGCCTCCAAAAAATGTTGCAATCATCATTCTAGAAGATTTTCTTGCAATAAAATTATTTTCTCCATACTCATTGTACTTTGCAAGCATATGATTTCTTACATGCAATATTTTATGTTGTTAGGAAACCTAGTAGATATACAACTTCATACTTGGAACGCATGCATGTATTTGATAAACCCTAAACTAGTTAATAATTCATTTCTAAATTTTCATACTATTAGGTAACTTTTAGTCAAACCAAATAAATATGGTATGACAATTTTGTGAAGTTTAGTATGTGGTATTAATGGAGCAAACAATTTTCTACCTATTTATGGGGCTTAAGTCCAACTTGGGTAACTAACATATTTTATTATTCATCATTTAATATTTCCTAAGTTACATTATTATTTATACCAGTGAAGTTCTCAATACCTACCCTACCTACTCCTACAAATAATTAGCCAAGAGGCTTTATATTGTGGGCTTCATTGTCCCCAATTGTCCACTAAACTTGTGTCACATTTCAAAATCACTTTAGTCTCTCATTAAACTATTTTCAAATAAGGTTTCAGGTGGAAAATCTCCCAAACAAAGTTTACCGATCAAAATCAATTATAATGATTTTGCATTGCTTAAAAAATTAAAAACATTTATATTTAAATATTATTACTAAGAAAAAGTATGTGCATAAAAGGAAAAATGTATGTTTTATTTATTTTATCTTTTCATAAGAATATCTTTTAATATTATCTTCTTTTATTAGGATATTCTATCTTTTTAAATATTTGAAAAAAAAAGATTAATTATTAAAAAAATACTTATTAAAAATTAATTAAAAAAACTCTTTTCAATGCTCACAAATAAGATTGTAATGATTTTGTATTGTCTAAAATTGCAGGTCTGAACCTCCATAAAAAAAAAATTATTACTAAGAAAAAGAATGTGAATCTAAATTTTATTTTTATAAGAATATCTTTGAATATTATCTTATTTTATTAATATATCTTTTTAAATTTTTAGAAAAAATTATTAAAAAATAAGATAAATACAAATAAAAGATATCAGAATTAATTATCTATGTTATTGAATAAGAAATGAACAAAACAAAAAGAATTATTCTCATGTTTTTTTGCCTTTAAAATAATAAGTTGAGATTCTCATAAACATACAATAATCACTTTTTTTTTTTCTTTTAAACAACAATTTGAGATTAACATACACTCCAACAAGGCATTTGTACTTTTAAATCTTCTATCCTATCGATTATACATTTTACACTTTTTTTTAATTAATTTTTAAACCCAAATCTTTCTATTTTTGCAAATACCAGTTTCTATTGAAATGCGGTAGGGATAAACAAGAGTCTTGGTATTCAATATCACTTTCAAAAGTGGATCAAACACACATTAGCAAAATTGCAGATTTGATCAAATATCTCAAACCATTTCCTTTTTGTTTTAGTACATTACGTAGTGTGCTACTATTTTGGTAAAATAATTTATTGAATATGCATACTTTTATTGATGGTTTTCCACAATTTAAAGATTGTTCTTTTTCGATTTGCTGAAATATTGGATGAGTAGAAGAGAAGGTTGATGTAGATGACTTGCATTTCATTATTGAATCATAAATAGAGACATGTATTAAACTAGCCTTACTCTTTCTGCAATCTGCAAACTTTGAGGAATGAAATTAACCCTTGTGTGTGAGGATCAATTAAAGGGAACACATGATCTTAAAATTGACCACTTCCAATCCGTAAACCATGGTTGCATGTCATTCTTAATTACATGCCTCCCTTTGTTTTCAAGTTTTTGTATATCATATTTGCTTGAATGTTTCTGATTCCAGTTGAAGTTTTGTAAAATCCTTTCTAATAAATTATAAATGTTCTACCACCAAATCATTGTATTTCATAAAATAAAAACCAATTAAATCATATTATTCATGCACCCTATTTCATGTCTGAACATTTTGCATGCATGTCTATTGAAGATTTCATAGCTACAATATCTACAACCCATCAAACATTCCCTATTTGACAAATGTTTATGTTCTGAATCTTTAAACTCAAACCTCTCACAATGCCAAAATAATTTCTAGATTCGATTATGTAAACAAATTTAACATCAACATTTCAGATGACACTACATGATCCATGATCTCTCACAATGGTTGAGGAAATTCAATTTGGTTTTGTTTCGTTAAATCTATTTTGTGCATGACCTCTTAATATTCTTATGCAATGAAAAATACTAATAAAATCTATTAGAATTAATTTAATTATAAATTAGTTTATTAATATTTTTACTAATATCAAAAATTATAATTTTATATAAAAATCTAATTTCTTATTTTTCACATTTAAATTCTAACTATAATTTCCTATCAGCCTTTCCCTTTAACCTTGGGCTAAGGGAAAAACCACGGTGGGGATACAACCCACAAGTATTAATTATCTAGAAATAAGTTACCCTATTAGGGGCTCAATACATGAGGAGAATGCACATGCATTCAGGCTTACAACCTAGAGCTCACTACTCAAATAAATAACATACAATGAGGCTCACTACCATACAAAATATTTCATCTATAAAGGTGAACTGAGAAATAGCATCAACAATGATTGAACAATTTCATTTAAGTATCAAGTAAATCTGCTTATCTGATAGTAAAATCTCTAATCACTGATCCATCATTCATACACAACATATCACAAACATATCAAACCATCACATCATCTAAAATATCTCAAAAACTTGAGCTTACATACCAGTCATCAAATATAATAACTCTTACTATCGGCCTCATAAAAACATGTGTAGTGTGTGAAGTGTCAGCTAGACCTGACCTCGAAACATGTTCCTAACCTCAAATACTATAGGTGTCATCACACGTGTTGGCTCTATCATCTCCATCAATTAAATCAATTGGATCATCGATCTAATAGGATCGCTGATCGATCCAAATCCCAACTTTATTTGTTCTTCATTCTACTATGTATACCTGATACTCAGAAAGTTGTAACTCGATCGAATGATAATATCAATTTCTACGATCATAAACCAAAGTAGATAATACCTCTCTGAAGATCCTCCTAGGTTTGCACCTCAAAACTTGATCACACACTCCTGAACTGATCCATATACCAAAACCTGTATACCGGGTCTACTATTTTATAGTTAGCCAAACTTGTTGTCTATCCTTCAGTATCAACATAGCATAGCAAGTCATCACCAGAATAGTGTATAATTTCTATCAATGACAACATACAACTCCTTCATATCATCTTCTCTTGCCAACAATCTCCCCCTTTGGCATTGATGGAAACACTTAGCGAAAAATGACTAAGTGTCCAAAAATAACAAAACTGCCATACTAAAAAAAAATTCTCCTTATCCAAAAATCTGAACTCCCCTAGATTTGAATCTCTTTATCTTGCAATCCTTATCTCTCCCCCTTTGACACCAATGAAAAAGGTCTAAAACAAACAATAACTCTCTACCAAAATTCTATAAGCAACTCCACAATATACAAGTTATGCATACATACTTACAAGAGTTTGAAAATGTCTGAGAAATTGCTCCTCAGAACTGCAAAATATGTGTCCCAACTCTTCTTCATACTCTTTGTGATCTCAGTCTGCCCACAAATTGCATAAGTTGCTTTCTCTATATTAATAAGATCTAGAGTATCTGGCTTATTATAAGTTAGTTTTGCCTCCTTCAAACTATTTAACATAATATCAAGCTAAGGAACAATTAAGCTCATAAGCTAACCAATTCTTCCCTTCACTCTTTCCTTTTCAGTGACAAGTGCTTTGATTTTGTCATTTATAGTATTCACCTCCATTGCATGTACTGAGGCTAAAGTCTTCAAAGGATCAAAACACTTTGATATTACAGTTAGTTTCTCCTCTGTCTCCTTAACAACTTTGTCAACATCAGATACAGATTCGCTACAATCAATACATCTCTTGGTTATTGTTGTTATTTTGCATGAAATCTTCAAGAACAAGACCTTTTTTTTCCTCCTAGGAACTAATTTGCAAGTTTAAGAAATGTGGTTTACATCATTCTAGTTTTTACATGTTCTACTATTTCTATGATGGTTCCTCTTTGATCTATTATTTTGTGTTGATTTTTATTTATTTTTTGTTAGACTATTGTTCAATATGAAAGTTGGTGTCCTTGATTAGATCATTTATTATTATTTGGTATTCCTGATTAACCTTTAAGTAACCTTGTTTTATTTTAGACCGTATCAAAATCCCATTTTATCTTAACAAAACACATAACATCTAACTAAAATCATTTTTTTTTTTAGTATTATGATAAATATACAACCCTAATAATATAATTGTAAGCGAATCATTCCTCTCATATTATGATAGTAAAAGGCACTCGTGCAAGCTAATAAAGACAACCCATAAAACCACATTCAATGTTTGCCACGAGAAATACTCCATCGCATGTGCATCTGTTCGGTCGAGAATGGTTCCTTGGATAAGGCATACCGTAAACCTAATGAGTCAAACATTAAAAACACGCGTAACCAATTAGGAGCGGAATTCGCTACGTGGAAAACGTTACTCAATTTTTCAATAAAACAACACAATGGCCGCCTCCTCGTCCTCGGCCTCTCCGATGACAATTGGTGAATACGAGAATCCCCTGTTTTCTTCTGTTTGGAACAATTTCAAGTTTCCAAATATCTCCTTACAATCCACTTGTACGGTCCTCTGAATATGAACGCCAATCGAAGGGCTTCCAATAACCATAGCTCAGATCCTCTTCCACAAAAGGATATACCACGGAAAGCAATATTCAGAGCCTTTGAAAATTGCTCTGCAATGGCACGTATCAATAGTCTTACACTCATCCTACTGGCGATGACAACGATGATGATCGGGCGAGTTTATGTGAAAGCCATTCGAGTCGATATGCAGCGCGTGTGGAGTAGAAACATCACTTATGCCGTCCACCGAAGTTACGAGAGACTCAAAAGATTAGAAACTGCAATTAAAGGAGAAGTATCTCTCGCCCCCGACTTGAGCGCACCTGTGAAGAGTGGGCAACACGTTGGAGAGTTCTTGATGACAATCGGTATTGGAACCCCACCGCGCAAAATGATTGGCATCGTTGACACAGGAAGCGATCTTATCTGGACGAAGTGTAAACCCTGCACTACCTGCTCCTCTCAGCCCAATCCCACCTTCGACCCCGCCAAATCAACCACCTACAACACGCTCTCGTGTTCTTCTGCCCTCTGCTCTGCCCTAACCACCAAAACGTGCACGCCAGACTGCCAGTATTCGTACTCCTACGGAGACAGGTCGAAAAGTCTGGGAGTCTTGTCGAACGAGACATTTACCATGTGGGATAACAGTGGAAAGGCACAATCCATCCGAGGGGTGGCATTTGGGTGCAGCCATGAAACGCAAGGAGACGGATTTTCTGAAGCGGACGGTCTGGTGGGACTTGGACGAGGCAGCCTCTCGCTCATTTCGCAGATTGGATTGAAATTCTCATACTGTCTCACCTCTTATTACAGCAAATCGAGTTCTGAAACAAGCCCTCTTTTCTTTGGCAGCGCAGCCGGCTTGAAAGGAGCGAATATCCAGTCTACGCCAATGGTAAAGAACTCCGCCCGGTCGGAGTTGAATACATTCTATTACATCTCTGTGAAGGGAATCAGCGTGGGGACTACTTTGGCGAACATTCCAGGCGGAGCCTTGGATGTGGAGGAGGATGGAAGCGGAGGGTTCATCATCGACTCCGGTACCACGGTCACATATTTGTCAACCGATGCCTTCGATGGAGTTGCCCGGGCTTTGGATTCGGCACTAGGATGGGATGGAGCCGATGGGTCTCGTTACGGATATGATCTTTGCTATTCGGTGCCTTTTGGAGCAACGCAAAATAATCTTCCCGACATGACGTTTCATTTGGGCGGGGATGCAGATTATGTTGTTGAAGGGAAACACAATTTTGCTTTGGTGGATCCGGACAAGGGCTTGTTGTGTCTAATGATTTTGGAAATGACTGTAGAATCCGCGGGGAAGGTGCCTTCCATACTTGGAAATTTTCAGCAGCAGAATATGCATATTCTCTACGACAATGATAATGAAGAGATATCTTTTACTCCTGTTAATTGTAGCGAGTTATCTCAGCCAACCTTCGATACACAGTTCATGGATTCTGTATCGCAGGCCTCGAATCTGGACCCACTCAGTTTGATCGTGTTGCTTATATTTCAATTTGTTGTTTCTACACTTTCATAGCAATGCTAAGCATTGCCATTGAGTAGATGTGCTTACTTCCTCTTTTTTTTTTTAAACACATTGAAATAAGCTGAACAAGTTTCAATGAAAAGACAGCTTAAAGGGTTGCGAGTCATAGAATCAGCATTCATCATTTTTTATTATAAATTATATGAAAGGTGTTTTCTATTTGTGTTGAAAAATAGGAAAAAAAATTACAGAAAAATATACTACCTATAATTTTAAGAGTCAAATCAACAAATAGCAATAATATGTAGAGGGAAATGGATAAGAAAACAGATTCAACCCATAATTTAAGAATTACATGAGGAAATTCTTTCAGCGGAAAGCTCCATATCAAAAGAGTCCTAGCCTTGTATTAATCTCTTCACTTAGTTCCATTAACACAACTTCTTTTTGAATTATTACAACATTTCGTTACTTCAACAATCTGTAAATTAACTTTGTATCCTTCATCTCAAGTAATAAATATATAAGCATGATAGAATAAAAAATCGCAAATGGATTTTAAAACCATTTAGTCACAAATCACAAAAAATAGAAAACTCATTCTTTCAACTTTTTATCTTATATGTCTTTTAAAAGATCTATGCAACCTATTGCGTTAACGTGTGTTAGTAATTTGCAAACAAATACAACAAACTAACACAGATGTCGTTAACATATTGTGTTAACAACATATTTTGTTTACTAAGGTGCAAATTCGTGGTTACATAGACACAGGTCATTATCTTATCTAAGCTTTCATTTATCTTCTCCTTTTTCACGCTCTTTCTATTTTGACAACAAAAAAACTTCTTGCAAGATGTCATAGTTCAATTTAGCAACTTCTGTGACAATTAAAAGATAATTATAAATTTTCAAATAATAATAAAATACAATTATGATAGCATATGATAGCATTAAGAAAGCTCTAGAAAAACAGAGCTTTCGGCTTGTGAAGAACACCTTGCCGACTGTAATCAGGGCCATGGGCAAAGAAACCGAAGAAAATATTAAACGTATTGTCTATGCCATGCTTGACATCCTCGGGTCTCCAAATGTTTCATTAAGAACCCCTAATCAGATGATGGCCCAAGTTCCCAACCTGGAATTTATTGCGCCCCCAAATCATGTCCCAGATCTTAATTTGCCCTATGTTTTGGGCACACACCCAAATACGGGTTTTGTTTTGCAGGGTACCCTTCATGATTAGCAAGAGGAGGAACTCGACGGCTGGGTTACCGAAATTCCTAATATGGATCACGCTTGGCCGACTACTGTGGTTTGCCAGCAAGAAGATCCATCTACCATGGAGGATTAATGTCGTATAGGCGGGTTGTAAAAGAGATATTTTAAATCATTTTTGACATATATTCGGCTAACATCTTTTTGTAAATCCATTTTTGGATTCTGGGCATATTTTTGTCAATTTATGAGTTGCAAATTCTTTGAATGTGGAGTGATCACATGGGACGGGTACCATGACTTGAGGTATCCATATCGGTGCTAATGTTCCCCGACGATGACTGGTCCCGACACTGATGAGGTATCTTTTTGGGTTGTTTATGGGATGGGCACCATGACTTGAGGTATCCATATTCGTGCTAATGTTCCCCGACAACGACCAATCCTGACACCGACGACGACTAGAATTGACACCGGCGATGACTAGATCTGACACCGATGACAACCAGAACCAACACTGACCAAAAAACCTGACTAACAGGGCTATCCATCACCGACAGACCGACTGACACTGCCAACATGTGGTATCGACTAGTAGGTCTAACCGACTACCAATACCGATGAGCAGCACCGGCCAGTAGATCTTATTATGGTATTATGCAACTTTTGTAGTCACATTCTGATAGCAAGGATCAATGCATCTGGGTGGTGAATTTGTCCTTGATTGTAATTATTGTATCTGAGCAAGGATTCTAGGTTTTCTTGCTGGTTCTTTCCCATATGAGCTCTTGAACTAGTTTTTATTAATAAATATATTTAGTGGCTAGCCCACTTTTTTTAAAAGAAAAAAACACAATTGTAGTAAAAAGCAAGGTTAAGACATTTTCTGAACAATTTGAAATGGATAATTTCATTTTCACGATCCATGATAGATATCATCTCTAACATAATACAAGATGATTCAAGTCACTTGGGTCATTCAACATCTTCCCACTAAACTAGAGTCAAATCAATGAAAATTTATGTTCATTTAAGATGAAGATATAACTTTGTACTAGTTGCTCGGCTTCTGATGCGGTATGTAGAGACCTATCTAGATATTACTTTATACCTTTCTTCTATGTTTCTTTATATATACCTTTATAATTGTGTCTGTGTATATTCTTTATTCTTTATTCTTTTTCTTTCTTTCTTATTTATTTTTGTGGTTTTTGTTTTCTTTCTTTCCTTTTTTGTAGTTCTAGTTCTTTCTATCTTAATTTTTAGTCCTTTCTTTTTTAGTTCTTGTTTTCCTTTTCTCAAATTTTTAATGTTTGGATTTGACTTTTCTTTGGTTTTTGTGTTCTTCCCTTTCCTCTCCTTACTCTTTTTTGGTTTACAAGTCTGCAACAACTCATTTTTCTTTCCTTGACCTCTCTGACAACCTGATAATGGATCACAAAGTGTGATCCAAAATATTGATGGAAAAAATGGCACACAATAAGATCTACAAGCATTTACACTATATTTAATATTGCTCTATAACTTATTTTACAGAAAACATAAGCAAGATTAATATGAATTTTGGATTCATGGTTATGGTGGAGTAGTTTGTGATCACAATGGTAGGATAGTCTCGGTGGTGGCCCTGCTTTTGGGAACCTATAAAATCCACTATGTTGAGGCTTATGGCACCTACATGGTTCTTAAAATGGCTAAGGACAAAACCTTAAACAAAATTTGGCTAGAATATGATTCTATAAACATCATAAATTGTTTGAAGGGTTCATAACCCCCAACCTAGATGATCAAAAATATTATTGAGGATTGCATATTAATTCTAAGAAGTTTTGATTCTCATTTTATATCTCATTTTTATCAGGAGGGAAATCAAGTTGTGGGCAGGATGGCTAATTGGCAAGTTAATTCTCCTCGTGACATTAGATGGGAAATAGATGACCATATCCCACTATAGATCCAAATGCTTCTGAGAAATGATGTTGTATAGTTCTTTTTCTCCCCATGCCTTGGAATTGATGGAGCTAGAGATTAATGAGCTAGAGATTAATGAAGAATTAGTGGCCAAATTTTTTAAAGCTATCATTGAAGGGAGAAAGATCTACAAAGATGAAAAGAATGACTATGAAGCATGGATGTCTTATTTTTTCCTGGTTAGAGGGAGAAGGTCAAGAGAATTACCAATGGTGGGTATGACAGACCTTCGCTCAAGAAGTCATGGTCATATGTCATCGAGGTGGTTATGAGGTTCCTTACCCTAGACAGGAAGTATACTAGTTTATTCATCTATCATTTCACCATCTTGAATCATTTTAGACATAATAAATGCATTTATTTTCCATTTTATCTACCCATATAAATGCACCATAGTCTAAATTCTCATGTAAAAAATTGTTCAAGTCTAGTTCTTCATTAGGGTCTAATCCTTTTAATAATGGAATATGCTAAAAAGCTTCATGTCAAAAGAAACCCTCAATCTAAGAGTTGAATTGAGTATAAGAAAAATGTGAGAATTAATTACAATTATACCTCGTTGGAGTGGAGGTCCTTTGATTTTGATGGCAGCGAGGTGTTCCATGTTAGGGTTAGAAAAAATCCATCAGCTTCCACTTCACACAAAAGGGTGGTTGTGCCTGATGAAGATAGTTCTAATTATGTTCCTTTTATCGATTGCATCCCTAATTTGTTGGGCCCCAACAAGGATAAAACAAAGGTAAGAGTAACATGTGTATTTTTGCTAACCATCATGGGTCTTTGTCTGTCAAGACCAGAAAATAGACCAGGGGTCACATTCATGTTCTTTTGGATTCGACGAGTTCTGCCCGACAATATGCCTAATCAAGTGAATCCAAAGGATTCCCCCACCATTTAAATTGACATCCCAGTGGTTACGGAGAGCCTTGCTGAGAAAGCCTCCTCTTCTCTTGAAGCTCCAAGTGTTAATAACAAAATTAAAGGTTTGGTGGAGAGCCAAAATGCGATTTTTTCTTAGATGGTTGCCAAAATTAACAGCATTAAGGGGAGTATCCCTTCTTCTAAACAACAGTTCAAATCTATCATGGGGGGAAAAAATTAAATGGCAAAAAGGATTAGTGACTTAAAGGAGGATCATGAGAGGAGGATTACAAATTTTGAAGCGATCCTTCGAAAGATGCAGGGTAAGGTCATGGTAATTATTGTTGTCAACAAAACAATGATGGATAATTCCACAAACAAGTGGAGGTGTTTGAAGGTTTATCTAGGGGTTCGAATACCTCACCCTTTATGAGCATTAAATCAATCAAGAAGGCGTAGTTCAAGGATAATGGTTCAACCAAGCATGGGGATGCTGCTACAGGTGATGCTAAAATAGAGAATCTGCCTGGCCCCGCTACCAAGCTTTGCACCAAGGATAAGGGGATTACCCCCATTAGGAATCTTTTGAGTAAAGTTAGGAGTATAAATGCTGATTTTAATCAAAAGGCAGTAGATTTAGCTAAGAAGTTGTAGGTTGTTGGAGTGTTGTCCCCTATTTTTGGTTCTTGTTGCTTGTCATTGGATTCAATGTTGGTTTGTTGTTGGTTTTATTTTTCCTCATTTTTGTTCTCGGGTTTCTGGTCCCTGTAAAGCCAGGTTGGCTATACTGTTAATTTGGTCTGGACTTTGGGTTTTTGGTCCTTGTAAAACTAGTTTCCCCTTAGTAAAAAACATGAGTTTTGGACAACCACTTACAAAGACAATCGAATTTTAAAGATAAAATTTTAAAACATTCACTTTTATTCCAAAATAATGTACTCACATCAACACAATATAATTACAAGAACAATTGGAAATAACATAAGATATAAGATATAACACAAAATGAAACCAAATTACCAACCCTCAAAATTGACATAAAGATAATTAATGCTACCACCTTACATAAACAATAATGACTAATCCCCTAAATCAAGCACACTAAATACATATGTCTAAATCATATTTTCTAAAGTGACTAAATTATAAAGGAATTTTCATGTGACATGAAAGGGTAACTCAAAAATTAAATTCAATTCCGACACTTCATCACATAATTCTATAATACCATTATGTTAAACTGATCTAAAGATTACTTATACTACTAGAACATGAGTGTGTTTATTTTATTGCATATTCTAAAATATCACACACACACACACACACACATATGATTTTCAATTGTCAATTTAACAATAGACAATATAATCCATAAACTTACCTATTTAACAAAATCCTAATTTTTTATTTTAACTATTTTACCACAATTGTCCTAATTACTCTTTAATCCAAAATAACCAAATCTATCCTAATTTTTATATGATAACTCAAATTAGCTATCCTTTATTCATCTAACATTTCTAATGCAAATAATTAACCAAATTCCACATTTTTTATTAAATATTTTATTTAATCAAAACTTCCATCTCGAAGTGATGAGGTAAAAACATCATTCAAGACTTAGTGGTCCTCCAAGTCCAAGGCTAACTAACTATAAATTGCAGGTCTAAGGAGTAAAAGTTATTTCTTGAAATAAGTAATGCGTCAAGAAAACAAGAGCATGCTTTCCTTACCTCTTTCCAGAAGCGCATAGGAGTCACGTGATTGCAGCTGCTAAAAGGGTAATCTATTTGATTATATGCCACAAAGAACTCAATATAGTAGCCAAGCTGAGACCTGTACACCACAGACATTCCTACCAAAACGTAGTAATATGCAGCAGAAATTACATGAAAACATAAAACATATTCCTTTTAACTTGTCACGTAGGTTGTGTCTATGGCTAAGGGGAATGTAAATGATGTGCTCCATGGAAGTGAACGTGAAAGATGAGAGATCTGATGAAAGAGCTAAAGTTTGCATTAAAAAAAAGAATGAAATTGACCAAGTGGCAATTGAAGAAAAATGTACTAATGTTGTTACAAAAGAATTGGCAGGGGGTCACGCCAAATCTCCAACCCCAAAGATTAGCACCCCACTCAAGAATTGACTCCCTTGGTAACGCACTAAGACAGATTTAGAATATATAGAATCATCAAGAAAGAAATGACTTATAGATGTAACAATAATACCTCTAATAACAGCAACTAAGCATGAGGAAAAGACGTAAAATCATGTGCAAGGGTATATCTATAACTAGCATTCAAGAAAAATATGGCACTTGACCCGTTAAATAGAAACCGCCAAAGAGGATTCGCTTCATGGATTATATTGTTTGCAGCAAATGCACATTTAATTCTAGGCACAATTCTAGATACCCCCAACACAGTGAATTTGGCAGGTTTTAACATCAATTCCACAATTCATCACAGCCCTTCCTACCTACGCTCAATTTAGAACATAAAGTATGAAAGACTGTAATAATGCTTCCAAATTACGACAATAAATATTTGTTTCAGAGAGAGGGCTTTGGCATTGAAGTAACTCATAAACCAATGAATACATTCTGTAAAGACTTCCTCTTTTGCATCTCTTAGGCGCTCAGATCTCTGATTTCACATTAACTGATATTAGTCTCACCTTTGATTTGCCATTTAAAAACTTTCGTGAACAGACTACCATTTTGTACTTTCAAAGCAGCCCTTTAAATCTGAAATAAATCCCTGCACTGTTTAATAGTAATAAAGCAAATAATAGTAAAGAACAATACTCTGGGGAAAAAAATTTAAAGATGTTTCTCTGTTCTGAAAAAATAGAGTGTTCTGTTGTTGGGCAGAATTAAACTTTTATTGTAGACTTTTTTTCCCAACAAAATTACAAAACAGTCACCTCTTTTTTAAATAAATAAACCTACTATTAAAACTGCTACTAACAACAGTTTATTTCTATAATTTCTTTAAAAAACATATCAAATACATAGAAATTCCCCTAAGAACCTATAAAAAAAAAACTATGCATGCACAGCATGCTTTATTTGAACAGATAACATGTTTTTGATAGAAAAAGCAGCAAGAGGGTGCTGGCCCGTGGAACAGAGGACTAGAAGCACATTAACAGCATATTAATGGGCTAGTCGAAGCTTACAGCAATTTAGCAGCATATCACAGACATTAAAAGTTCTGCCTCTATCAAAAATAAAGGTAACAGTTCTACTCAAAATGATAAAACTAGAGTAATTGCTATCCATAGTAGCATCAAAAATATTGTCACTAAGCCACGCAGGGCTCAACCAAACCAAAATAATAAACTTAACATTAACCCCA
>MU224156.1:902123-914787 GCA_018584345.1 Thuja plicata
GTGACAAAAATGTGATTGGAACAAAGTGGGTATTCAGAAACAAGATGAATGAAGATGGTACAGTAGTTAGAAACAAAGTAAGATTGGTATGTAAAGGATATGCGCAGAGAGAAGGAATAGACTACATAGATACATTTGCCCCTATGAGAAGACTGGAAGCCATTAAATTATTCTTGGCCTATGCAACATTCAAATACTTTAAAGTTTATCAAATGGATATAAAATCAGCTTTTCTGAATAGTGACTTGAAGGAAGAAGTCTAGATAGAACATCTTGAAGGATTTAATCTTTCAGATGAACTAGACATGGTATGCAGATTGAAGAAAACACTCTATGGTCTTAAACAGGCCCCAAGAGCTTGGTATGAGAGACTTGATGGTTATCTTACCAAGATTGGATTCAAGAAAGGAGCAGCAGATTGTAACTTATTCGCAAGAGAGACAGCTGATGGATTACTACTAGTTGCCATATTTGTTGATGACATTATCTTTGGAGGTAATGACAAGCTTAGTACAACATTTGCAAAAGAAATGCAGAATGAATTTGAAATGAGCATGATTGGTCCTATAAAATACTTTTTGGGACTGAATGTAAAGCAGACTAATAAAGGTATATTCATTCATCAGTCAAAATATGTGAAGGAAATATTGAAGACCTTCTAGATGGAAGACTGTAAGCCAGTATGCACTCCCATGATAACAGGAAGCAAGCTTTCAAAAGATGAAGATTCCACAGTAGTTGATAAGACATTGTACAAATCTATGATTGGTAAACTCAGTTATCTAACTCAATCTAGACCTTACATATTTAATGTAGTTGGCATTGTTGGAAGATTTGCAGCTGAACCCAAGCAGAATCACCTAATGGAAATCAAGAGGATATTCAGATATCTAAAGGGAACTATAAACTATAGATTATGGTATTCTAAATCAGAGAATGTACAACTTCATGTGTATACAGATGCAGATTGGGAAGGTTGTATTGATGATAGGAAGAGCACTTCAGGAGGAGTAGTATTTCTTGGAGATGGGTTGGTTTTTGGGATAAGCAAGAAGAAGAACTATATTTCTCAGTCAATAGTAGAAGCTGAATATGTTGCAACAGCACTGAATTGTTCAACCATGGTTTGGATCAAGCAAATGGTTAAAGACTTTGGCATTCAAGTTTATTATCCTATTGTTATTCACTGTGATAACACTAGCACTATCAACATGTCTAAGAACCCTGTGATGCACGCAAAGACAAAACACATAGAGATCAAGTACCATTTTTTGAGAGAAAAGGTAGTAGACAAAGAAGTAAAATTGGACTATGTGAGCACCAAAGAATAGCTGGCAGATATTTTCACAAAGCCTTTATAAAAGGATACTTTTGAGTATCTCAAGGAGAAGTTGGGAGTAATTCCCTCTCTTGAGTCTATTTAGAAGAAGCAGCAAGAACATCAGTCATTAAGTGACTGACGAATGGTTGACTACTCTACTTATGGAGTAGTACCTGTGCCTAATGGTTTATGGTTCCCTTTGCCATTGATGTCAAAGGGGGAGTATATAGTAAGGGGGATTATGTACTAAGGGGGAGCATATACTCTGGGGGAGTATATACATGGAACAAAAACACAGTTAGAGGAAATGCAGTAGTATAGAGAAATCTTTGATGAGGATATTGAGAAGATTGTAAAAGAAAGAGGAAATCATGAACAGAGGATGTTTTTGATATCATATGTTGCCATCAATGTCACAGGGGGAGATTGTTGGAGATTTGTTTCTGTTCAGTTGATTGATTGTATGTTTATCATTGATGACAACATATAATACACAGTAGTGATTCTGTATGTACTTATCAGACTGATGACATGAAGACTTGCATGGTTAGATACATCTTTTTGACATGTTTATTATGTTATGTTCATACACGCAGATCCAGATATGATATTTTAGTCAAGTTGTGTAATTCTGTTATTGGCAGTTACAGTTCTGGAAGAGTATCTGTTCAGAGCTGATGTATGTAACGTGTTTCTTGAGTTGTGCCTATCTTTAGGATATGCGTGTTTATATTCATGATTAGTTATGAGTTGATGATAGTTATCTAAAGACGCCAAATGTGTTTCAAGAAGATTGCAAAGTTAGAATTAATTCAGTGAGGCCGACTTAGTGAAGCGTCGCATCTATTCAGTTTATACTTGCGCGATTGTAATTATGCTTGCGTGCTTAGTAGAGCCGACAAGGATGTTATAAAGATTTGTCTTATTGGTCCCATGATCTTATACTTTGAGGAAGATACTTATATCAAGTCATTTGTGATACACTAAGTGTGAATGATACGAAAAGAGATAAAAGATGTACAGAGAAGAATATCAGATGTGGTTCATTCATCAAGAATCTATGTGAAGAAGAAGTGAAAGATTGTAATACACTAGAATTGATAAAGACAGCAGGTCTACTCTACAGTTCATCATCAAATATAGTGCATATTTGTTATACAGAAGGTTGTAGCCTTCACCATTAAGAAGTGAGCTTTTGGACAGTGAGTCCACCACCCCTAATGGGGTTATTTGTAAAAGACTCCTAACAGGGTCCGACCCTTAGCCATGTCACTATACTTATTGCATTGTAAAGTACAACTCCTAACAGGGTTGAAATATCTTCTAACAAGGATTACTATAAACAAGTATAGTTCATTGTGGGTGCTAATTCCCACCGAGGTTTTTACCATTTGGTTTCCTCGTAATCAAATTGTGTTTTGTGTACTGTGTTATCTGATTAAGCATTTACTTTGTTGTATTCTGAAGTTAAGGAAGTAAAAAAGAATTAAAGTTACTGATAACTGATTCACCCCATCCTGCCCTCTCAGTTATCCTTTGGGACTATTCTAACAATTATGTCATCTCATCCAAGAAAGGAAAGGGCATTCTCACTTAGAATAATTATTATAGTGACAGATGAAAAAAAAAATCCTTAATAAAGTGATCCACATGTCAATTAACCATATTACATATCAAATTATTATTGATCGCCACAACACGTCATTTGAGAGGCCTTGTAAAGAGGTACATGCCTTCATATTTTGAGTGAATGAGCTCAAATTTATTAGCATGTTAGCTAATATGTTACCTTCATGAGAGGTATGAACTAATCTACATTGATTAATATTTCCAATGATATGTTAGGCATTGGAGATGACATCACACACGAGATGGCTAGGTGAAGCCCTTAGATAAAGCATCACTATAACATTTTTGTAATCCCCTTCAATGATGATTCCATCAACATATTTATCCTTTGGTAGCATGATGTCATGATACATAATAGCCACCTTAACAAAATTGGAGGTATGGACCCCTAGATTGACCACATAAGAAAAGATCAACCTACATTTTTTGTCTATTAGGATTCCTCGCCCTTGCATCTAACCTAGATTTCCTATAGATGAGCCATCATAATTCAATTTAAACCAACCGATATTAGGGGAGGCCCACAACCTTTTTTGTGATACATTTTCATAAAACATGTATATAAAAGGAAAAAATATATTCTATAAATTTCAGTGTAGTTTAAATTAGAATATAAAATTATTTTTCCTTTTTATTCATAAATAGTGAATTTTTTGTTTTTTATTTATAATTCTAAACCATAATTTATAGTTTTCATATCATTTTTTATTGTGAAACTTTTGATTTGATAATATTAATTAATCAAGCGGAGATATTTCAAAATTCTATCATGGTGTATTTTGATAAAATGGGTGATTTTTTTTTGAAAAAATATATTACAATATTTTTTATACTGTGAAGTGTAATTTGAAAGGTGTTTTTTACAAAAAAAAACAATATTATTTAGAATTATTTTTTTTTATTTTGGAGTGTAATTTGAAATGCACATCCAAAAAATTAAAGTATAAATACTTTTATGTTACACATATAGAAGATAATCAATCAAACTAAAAAAATATTTATAAACTTGAATAGATTTTTTTTAAGATATTTAAATTTGTTAATTTATGATATAAGAAAATGTGATATTTACTGAATTATATTTTTTATATATTTTTTTATTATGTTCCTCGAAAGAATTGATAGAACCCCTATCATACCCTCCATCAGTATTTCTTCTGACTTTGTCTCTCTCATCCTTTTCAAAGAAGATTGTCAACGCTTCATCAATACTCTTTTTATCCTTGAAAAATGTTCTTTCATCTACCAAAGTGTAAGATAAATCCACCAAAAGAACTTCCAAAATCACTAATTCGATGCCAAGAACTTTGAGCACCCATTCCTCCCATCCTTTGACAAATGTCCTTTCACAATTCTACTCCGCACGAGATTAGAGTCCACATCCATCATTTTCAAAAATACCTTCAAATTAGAAGTCCTTGCCATCATTTTGTATTAGTAATCTAATCTCATGTAGGATGATTTCACTTGGCCCCCATCGTTTCTCACTAGGCTAACTAACACCAATGTTTGCAAAGCCATCGGCAATTGAATTTCCCATGCAATATATATGTGAGATCAAGTATACAGTTGCAAGGAGTTTAAAAGGCTTAAATATTAAAGGATTAAGGTTTTAATGGTCCAAATAGGGTCTTGGTACCCCTTTAGACAATTATTAATATTCAAAGACTCAAATTCAAGCCTTGAACTTTAGTGTAACCCTGAGAATCCACCAATTTTAACCCAATGTAGGTAGCATATACCTAAGCATAGTGGTTTGTATGGGAACCCGAAGGCAGGATCACCACTAAGACAAACCCACCATTGTGATCACAAAACATTGTGATTCGTGACCCTCCATACTTAAAGAAATCTAAAGTTGCATACTCCTTCAATGAGTATTAAGACTAGCCAAGGGAATCAAGTTCTATTAGAAAAGCTTTATCTCAGAACATTTTCAAATTAACATCAAGTACCACTATAAACATGAATAAAAATATAGTAGATACTAGCTACATGCATGACAATTTCATTCCCAAAAATACTAAGTAAAATTCTCCTATTCTTTTCAAGAATAAACATCTCCCTTCTTGTATCAATCTGTTCTCTTCTTTTCACTTCAATCTCTTTGATTTCCTTTCCAAGACCGAATATAAGCTTATCTTCTATGAAAAATATTCTTTCTCTATCAAAATCACCAGCTTTGGTGTAGGAGTCTTCCAAGTTTGATTTCTCTTCAAATCCACATCAATTCCCTATCACCCCTATGTCAAGTAACCAATTTTCCATCCTCTGGACATTGTCTCCATTTTAAATTGCATGAGGCAATCAAATCTCAAAATAGGAAAAGAAATTTTGAATTCAAAAGGATCTAGAATATACATTAAAAGCCCCATTCATTCTTCGGAATGGGATTTTTCCTCTTAGGTTTTGGAGAATATTCATTAAAATGAAACTTTATTCAGAAGCTTTAACTTAGAAAAACATGACAAAAAATCTTTAAACACAACAGATTTTTAAATAAAGAAGAAAATAATAATTTTTTAAATTTTAAAAATTGCATGCACCTAGATGCTCCTACATCAAACACACTAGGTAAGAAGAATTTTTTCATGAGAGAATCTCATGAACATTTGAAAACCATTTTCTTATTTTGTATCCACCATTCTTCCTTATTGTTTTTAATTTTCTTCTTCAACTTAATTTGCACCTTTATGTCTCTTCCCTCTTTCATCCTTCCTTTTTTTCCTCTTTTGAAATTTATTCTATTATATTCTAACTCCCACCAATATGTATTGCACTCTATCTTATCATCTTTAACACCCGCATTCAACTGAATAACCTCTTTGGGGTAAATAATGAAGAGTAAATAATCATAGAATGCTTATTGTGAGTATAAAAGATAATAGAGAACAATCTAGAGGCACTTCTAAATTGGTTGGTCATGTTCAAGAAAGTTTTCTTGGAAAGTGAAAATTTTCTCATAATGCTTGAAAACATCTTGAATAATATATATAGAAGTTAGAACATTTTACTCATCCTTCATCTATCTCATGTCAAGTGAAGTGTGGTGATCTTAGAGATCTTAAAATAATTACTTAGAAGGTTAAACCCCAATCTTAAGCAAGCAAAGTCGAGCATTGAATTGACCATCTCTTGAAAAGTGGTTATTAGTAAATTTTTTATTTTGGTAATAAAACTAAATAAATCTAACATGTAAAGTAGGGGAAAGGAACCGACTTCAAGAGCCATAATATCCCTATGAAGATCCAAGGTCATAGTGATGTATACACACCATCTAAAGTTAGCTAGCTAGTGCCTATAGTTTTAAGGGAAGTTAGTATACCGAATGACACTATTGCACTCTAGCCACTGGATTATGTGGTCCAAACTTCACAATTTTGTACCACTATATAATATGGGCCAACAAGGTTCGGTAACTTGGGAGAGAAGATTTAAAATTTTAGGCCAGAACTTTGAAGTATTCCAAGTTTCCATCAAACTTTTAATCTAATGGGAATGTGGTATGGTAAAGTGAATTTTGACAAGGAAAGAAAAGGAATTTGCAAAAAATAGCATGAATCGATCATTTAAAGACTATATTAAAACTATCCCAAGAGTTATTTCATGTATACCAATGGGAACGATTCTAGAAATGTTGCAAATTGGGATAAAAATGACCTAATTTATAATGCATTTATATGATGACTCTTTTTCATTATCTATCTAGTATATGGTCATGGTCTTATCTTTATCATATGTCATTCCCAATCTATTAAAGTTCACACACATAACCCAAGTGGTAGCAAGTAGTGAACAAGAAATCCATTGCCATAAAATAGACCTCTCAACAACATTGCTAGAAGCATAGATACTTATAATGCCAAAAGAATGATCGGTGATATTTATAAGGATCCAAGTCACACAATTAGTGGGGTCACCTCTATGGTTGATGATATGTGTTGATGCCATCTAAGAGAGGGAAACGTGAGAACCCCTCCACAGCAACGTCATGATTGTTGTAAAACATAGAACTAGCTAGCTAATAACACAAAAATCTATAGAAAGAAAAAATAGATAATCTTCACTTCCTATAAAAAAGAACACCTAAATTCGACTACTTTTGACAAACATAACACACTAACTTGGGAGGTGAATAATATCTTAGACATTCCAAGAGCTAAAATTCATTTATGATAGTTGAGAACCATCTCATCACTATATCTCCTAAAGATAAGAATTGTATTTATTTGAAAAATTATTGGGCAGAAATTACCCAACCAGATGTTGGGAAATAACATTCTCCACTTTTATAAAACATTCTCTTCCTCCTCTAGCTACTCAAATGGGCAATGACAACATTGTAAATATTTAGGAGAAAGGGGAATGAATAAGAACCTCGCTAATAAGATAGAATTGATGCTCGTTGAGGCATTTGAGAAAATCTTGGTTTAGAGAAAGGCTTACTAGTAGGTGGGACAACCTCTTTCCCCTTCTTGAAATAGTTTTAAAAAATTGTGACATGCATTTTGGTAGTTGTTTGATCCATTGTTTCCTAGGCTTTAGCTCAAGAGCCACTTAAGTTAGCATTCTTCCTTTCATTGTGTGAAATTATTATCCATTTCTCCTCAATTGTTAGAGAGCAAATATAAGTAGGTTGGTGAGGAGATTTGACCTAAGGATTCTCCAAAGGGAAATCCTTAATCTTACACTTAAAAAAGTAGTCGTTGAAACAAGTCTTGGGAAAGTTGAGGTACATGGTACATTGTGTGTGATTCTTGAATGTATTATTGACTGTCCATAAATTCTTTCATGTCTATGGAAAATTAAACTCCCTACAAGCACATTTATATGGACAAGTCCGATGGAACCTATCAGGCTCAACCAAATGACCTTCTCAAGGGAAGTAGCAAAGGTGGTTAAAAAGTTGCACCAAGAAAGAGATAAATCCAAGAACTCAAATCAAGCTACCACACAAAGTATTCTCTCTTCTAAGAAAAATCTTATGTTGTGGGCTAAAAGATTAACAATAATAGATAGACATACTATGGGCCATACTTGAGAATGACCCCAAAAAAGTGAAAAAGAAAGAGCCCTATAGCGAGGTTTTGGATAGCATCAAATTCGACCCCATGTACGGCTCAACACTTGTTAACCCAATCCCGAAACACATTTTTTTGGAGAACTCTTCCGACTAAATATGCTATCAAAGTAAAATACTCTAGCCACTTACATGCATTATCAAACTCATAATGCAAGGATGGATAAAACTACATCTTTTAAAGACTCAAAATGCATAACTCATTAAAAAAAAAATTGAAACAAATTTTATAAGTAGTCATACAAACTATCAACACCATTGTCGGGAAACTATCAACACTATTGTCGGGCTGAACCCATTTGTGAGCATAAAAATTTGCTAAAATTTGTGAAAGACGAGATTTGTCATGACGAAAGCATAAAAAAATAAGAGAAAGCAATCACAAACCCCTAGAAACCCTAAGTTTTAACTCTTGTAGATCACGGCTTTCTTCTCTTGTTCCGTTCAGTTCCGACGCTTGGAATCTTCGCTACCCCATGCAACTATACGACATTCAATGACATTTGCCTGTAATATGTCATCAAATAAAGTTAGAGACGATTTAAATAAGGAAAATGGAATATTTATTTATTTATTTATTTTATATTGCCATGGCGAGAAACTCGTGACGATCACAATAGTTAGCCGTACACTTAAAGAAAGGGGAGATGTATTCTTGAACCGACGCGCTAACCAAACTGTATAATACAGTTGGATTAACTGACTTCACACTGGTATTAAACACGCATGATGGAAAGCACAGGGGCCCCTTTCCCTCAACCGACTGCTCTAAGACGTTGAGTTTCTCCTACATTACACAAACTTTGAAGCAAACTGCGAATTTATCTCTTACTTCTTTCCATTATAAGATAGAACAACGAATAGAAAAATAGATTCAATGAATAGAAAATCCGGTTCAATGCCTCACCATACGCGTCATCCATGGAAAAGCAGCGGAGGTGATTCATGCCTCACAGTGAAACGGCCTCATTCAACTAATGCATTTCACGCGGAGAAAAGATTGTTGATCTGTAATTAAACGTTGTGTTTATGTTTCTTAACTGCAAAGACAAACGTGATCGAATTATTTTGATATCCAACATGTGGGTGAAGGATTTGCTCTATTATATAACATCACAACTTCTGATCTCTCATCTCAACATTCTAACTCACTCAAAGTCGGAGCAGCTTAAGATCAAACATTTTTTTCTGCAACGTATCTATGGCAGTTGTTATAGTTTTAGGCTTGGTAGGGCTAATTTGTGTTGTTTTCTTAGTGAGGCGGCCCAAGCCCTGTTATGGACCCAAATCGTATCCTTTTATTGGCTGCATGATTTCCTTCTCGAAAAACCAAAGCAAGCTGTGTGAATGGTACACTGAGCTGCTCAGAGATTCCCCCTCGCAGACCATCACAGTTCAGCGGTTGGGCGCCATTACAACCGTGGTAACGGCTAATCCAGAGAACGTGGAGCATATCTTGAAGACCCGATTTGAGAATTATCCCAAAGGTCGGTTTTTTAATGAGATTCTGCACGACCTGCTCGGCAACGGCATCTTCAACGCAGACGGGGATTCGTGGAAATTGCAGAGGAAGATCGCGAGCTACGAATTCAACACCAAATCGCTGAGAAATTTCATTGTTGATTGCGTCCAGGCAGAGACGACGGTTCGTCTGCTGCCTTTGCTCGAGCAGGCTTTTCAAAGTGGGACTTTTCTTGATTTTCAGGACGTTCTGCGGCGGTTTTCGTTCGACAACATCTGCAAAGTGGCGTTCGGGATGGATCCCAACTGTCTTGCTCTCAATCTCCCGCGATCTGAGTTTGCAGACGCCATGGACGTCGCAAGCTATCTTAGTTCCAAAAGAGCTCGGTCTGTTATAAGCCTCGAGTGGAAACTCAAGCGGGCTTTGAACATCGGCTCTGAAAAGACTCTTTCGGAGGCCGTCCGTGTTGTTAATACTTTTGCCAGAGACATAATTCAAAGGAGAAATGAGGAAGCAGATCTGAAACCAGACTTGCTCTCGAGATTTCTCCAACTCACTCAAGGCAGCTTTGATGAAGAGTCTTTGCGAGATATTGTGGTGAGTTTCGTGTTGGCAGGCAGAGACACGACGGCGTCTTCACTGACATGGTTCTTCTGGCTTCTTTCTTCCAATCCCCAAGTGGAGGAACGCATTTTTAAGGAAGTGGATAAGATGGCGGCGCTGTCGTATGAGGAGATGAAAGGGATGGAGTATCTTCATGCGGCGATATACGAGTCGATGAGATTATATCCTCCTGTTCGCTACGACTCAAAAGAGGCGGTGCATGACGATTATCTCCCAAACGGCACATTTGTGAAAAAGGGCAGCAGGGTAACATATCATCCCTACGCAATGGGGAGGATGGAAAGCATCTGGGGCGCGGATTGCATGGAGTTTAAGCCAGAGAGATGGATTAAAGACGGCGTGTTTGTTTCGCAGAGCCCATTTAAGTACGCCGTCTTTCAGGCTGGCGCGCGCATGTGTTTGGGCAAAGACATGGCGCTCATTCAGATGAAATATATTGCGGCTTCTGTGATTCGGGGATTTCGGCTAAGAGTTTATCCCCGGCATGAGGGGCTCTGCGTTCCGAGTTTAACCGCGAGCATGAAGAATGGTCTGCCCGTTTTTGTGGAGAGACGAAGCGCGAGATTGCATGTTTTGTGACGTCAATCGTTTATGGAATTGTCTGTATTCGCTCCCAGTGCCCACCTTACCATGTGCTATGTATAATATTTGTTAGTTTGTTAGTTTGGACAGCTGTCCCACCACTTGCTAATAATAATTAATTAATTATTAATTATTTGTTTGTTTGATTCTCCTAGGTGACAACTTGCAACAATTTGCAATTAATTTTTTGTTTGTTTGTTAGGTTGTAATTTATCTCAGCTTTGATTGAGAATTAATCTCGGCCGTTGGTTTACCAACGAGAGTAGTATAAAAGGGGGTCTAAGGGCATTTGGAGAGACATCAATCACATCACACCAACACAAGTTGGAGAGCATTTGTAGTGTTAGCAAATGAATTTGGAGTGATAGCAAACAGTCTTGCAGTGTTAGCAAGGGCGCAGTGATAGCGTTGGGGATAGTAGTGGAGGAATATCAACAGGAGGAGTTAGGAGATTGTCTAAGTTCTGTCAGTGAGAGGCAAGGAATTTTGTATCTCTTAATTTGCTGAAAATTAATATATATTTCTCATCTGCAGTACTGGTTTTCCCTTCGGAGTTTTTCCAGGGACGATTTGTCCAAAAATATTGTGTTCTTTGTGTTGTATATTTCTTTCCGTATTTTTTATTGGTGAAGTTGCAGTTGTGTTATTTTTTGATATTCAGCTGTAAATTTATTTTCAGTAGTTAAATAATCTTTATGAGATAGGAGATTAATAATCAGTGACTACAATAAGAATTTTCACATGGTATCAGAGCACTGTTGAGGGTAGATAAGGTTTACCCTAGGCAAAGGAAAGAAATTTGAGTTTGACCTCTTCCGAGTTATTGTTTCTTTTATTTCTTTGAGATGGCCTCAGCAAGTTTGAGAGACCAGGACAGATTGGATGGTGCCTCAAATTTTGGTGTCTGAAAAGCCAAAATTTCTTTATTGCTGGAAGAGAATGGTATCAAGGAATATGTTACCAGTACTACTTGCAGCATAGAAGAGGGATGATGCCAAGGCGAGGATGATAATCCTTGATGGTGTCAAGGACCATATTGTTCCACATATCGCAGAGTTAGATACAACGAAGAAGATGTGGGATGCCATTCTGAATCTGTACCAGAATGCTACCACAAACCGGAAGCTGATTCTCAGAGAAAAGTTGACGAATACCCAGATGAACAAAGGAGAAGATGTTACAAGTTACCTCACCAGGCTTAGACTTGTCAAGGATGAGTTAGCAGTTGTTGGAGATAAGCCAGATGAAGACGAGCTAGTAAGAATAGCCCTAAATGGGTTTACTAAGTAGTGGGATGTCTTTGTTCAAGTTATTAATGGACGAGACACCTTACCTAGCTGGGATCGACTATGGAGTGATTTCACTCAGGAGAAGCTTAGACTAAGTCTTGTCAATGGTGCCAACAATAAAAGTCAGAAAAGTGAGGTGGAACAGGAAAATGTTGCCCTAGCGGGTAAGGGGAAAACAAAGAAGGGGTCGAGAAAAGGATCAAATTCACAAAGTAAGAAGAAGAAGGACCTTTCTAAGGTCAAGTGCTTTGGTTGTCACGAGTTTGGCCACTATGTTAGTGATTGCCCACAAAGAAAGGGTAAGAAGCAGGTGGCAGCTTTAACAAGTGCAGATGAGCTCTCGAGTAGATTGGAGGATGAGTTCGCACTCATAGCTTGCATGATTAGCTCAACCTCACAGAGTGTTTGGTACATAGATAGTGGGGCCTCAATTCATATGACAGGAGTTAAAGAGTACTTTTCCAGTTATAAGGAGGAGAACACTAGTATCCAGATTTCTTTGGGAAACTTGTCCAAACTCAACTCAATTGGGAAAGGGACTGTTCAATTGCAGAGGGAGAATGGAAAGGTAATTCCTCTTCATGATGTGTTGCATGTGCCAGGCTTAGGTATGAATTTGGTTTTTGTATCTGTCCTTCAGGATAAAGGGTATAATGTTCTCTTTAGAGGGATGCATG
>MU224156.1:916074-926647 GCA_018584345.1 Thuja plicata
AGTTTAATGACTATGTGGCTTTAGTTAGTCAGTTGGTAGATAGTGAGCCTTCCAGTTATCAGGAAGCTGCACAGCATCAGGTTTGGCAAGATGCGATGGTTGAGGAATATACCTCAATAATGCAAAATGATGTGTGGGAGGTAGTGCCTAGACCAACAGATAGGGCAGTGGTTGGATCATGCTGGATCTATAAGATCAAGCATGGTGCAGATGGTAGCATCAAGAAATACAAGGAAAGGCTCATGGCAAAAGGGTTCTCTCAGAAAGAGGTAATAGACTATGAGGAGACATTTGCTCCTGTGGCCAGGTATACTTCTATATGAGCTGTGATCTCAGTTGCAGCATAGATGAGATGGCAGATCCATCAAATGGATGTCAAGACAACATTTCTTAATGGTGAGTTGAGAGAGGAGGTATACATAGAGCAACCAGAAGGCTTTGTAGCACACAGCAAAGAAACCCACGTGTGCAGATTGAAGAAAGATTTGTACAGGATCAAATATGTTTGAGGTGAAGGTATAAAGTTGATAGGCTATACTGATGCAGATTGGGTAGGCAGCACAACGGACAAGAGAAGCACTTCAGGGTGTTGTTTCAGTTTGGGATCGGGAGTTGTCTCTTGGTTCAGTAGGAAGCAGAAGTCTGTGGCTTTGAGTTCTGCAGAAGCAGAATACATAGCAGCTAGCATGGCGACGTGTGAAGCTATATGGCTTTAGAAGTTGCTAGTGGCCTTGTTTGGTTAGAGAGTTGAGACTACTGTGATACATTGTGACAATCAGAGTTGCATCAAGTTGTTTGAGAATCCAGTTTTTCATGATAGGTCTAAACATATAGACATCAGGTATCACTTCATTAGAGATTGTGTATAACGGGGGATTGTTCAGCTACAATACATACCTACAGAGGAGCAGGTAGCAGACATTCTAACAAAGGCAATGGGGAAGGCAAAATTCATCTTCTTCAGAGATAAGTTGGGTGTCCTGCAAAACAGCTTCCTCACTAAGAGGGAGTGTTATTTTGTTAGCTTGGATAGCTGTCCCACCACTTGCTAACAATAATTAATTATTTGTTTGTTTGATTCCCCTAGGTGACAACTTGCAACAACTTGTAATTAATTAATTTTTTGGTTGTTGGGTTGTAATTTATCTCAGTCATTGATTGAGAATTGATCTCGGTCGTTGGTTTACCAACGAGGGTAGTATAAAAGGGGGTCTAGCGGCATTTGGAGAGACATCAATCACATCACACCAACACAAGTTGGAGAGCATTTGCAGTGTTAGCAAATGAGTTTGCAGTGATAGAAAATAGTCTTGCAGTGTTAGCAAGGGTGTAGTGATAGCGTTGGGGATAGCAGTGGAGGAATATCAACAGGAGGAGTTAGGAGATTGTCTAAGTTCTGCCAGTGATAGGCAAGGAATTTTGTATCTCTTAATTTGCTGAAGATTAATATATATTTCTCATCTGTAGTACTGGTTTTCCCTTCAGGGTTTTTCCAAGGACAATTTGTCCAAAAATATTGTGTTCTTTGTGTTGCATATTTCTTTCCGTATTTTTTATTGGTGAAGTTGCAGTTGTGTTATTTTTTGATATTCAGCTGTAAATTTATTTTCAGCAGTTAAATAATCTTTATGAGATAGGAGATTAATAATTAGTGACTGCAATAGGAATTTTCACAATATTTATAACTATGTGTTTTAAAAATTCATGTCTGTGAAATATGTATGATTATTTGGTAGCGAAAATATTTATATGAATAAATAGCAAATTTCATTAATCAAGGTGACAAGTTGCTTTTTTGGTTGGCTAAGAATGAACAATATCTAGCAAATTTCATGAACCATACAAGTTTATTTCTTTTGTAGATTAAAAGTGGATCTAGCAATTTGTTAGATTGAAAATTAATCCTTGTGAAATTTGGAAAATATTTTCTTTCATTAGATTAAAAATTGATCCTTGTGAAATTTGGAAAATATTCAATTGAAGGAATATTAGGAGATTTATAAAATATAATTATTTGTATGCAATAAGTTTATGTATAAATGAACAATTTGTAACTTATTTTTTCAATTATAAAGGAAAAGTTTGTTTTTGGTTAGCTAAACATGAACAAATATGTTACCAAAATTTTAAACATTTAAGACAAGATCTTTTTTTGTTTAGTTTAAAAGACAAATCAGATTATCTGAATCTTCCTCCATTTTCTACTAGTGTTGCTCTTGTTGTTTAGGGGATTTTATTATTGTTGTTGTTTTAGGGTAGGAAATTAGTATAAGAGAAACATAAAATCATCAACCAACCATGAAAAGCATATTCACATAAAATCAACCTAGCCTGGCCAATGAAGATATCAAAAAGAAGAGAATAATAAAGATAAATAAATTCAAAGTTCAAATTGAAACACTCCTTTAAAATGACCCTATTACTTTTTAATCCTTCAAAATGGTGTTTCTCTCCTAAATGAAACTGCATAAACGCCATGATGAAGAAACTAGTAACAATTTATACATATCAAAGATTGAATAGACGGTAAAAATTGAATTAATTTTTGATAAATTGATGAATGAGATTGAAAAGAAAAGGGGAAAGTGAGTTAGAAATGGAAGGTTGATGAAATAAAAAGATAAAATAAATTAACAAGTAGACAAGATAAAGATAAAAATTAATAAAATTAGATTTTAAAAAAGGATTGAAAGTTTCTAATTTTCAAATATGCACTTCTTTCTATCTATTTTGAAATTGAAAAAAGAAGATAAGTTGTCAAAGCGATTAATTTTCAAAATTAATAAAAAGAAATAAAGATATTTGTTTTTATTTTTTAATTTAATAAATTGACTGAGTTGTCACTCTTTTTTGAAAGTTAATGAAACAAACGAAGGTATTTATTTATATTTGAGAAATTGAGAAAAAATTGAAAGTTGACTTTTAATTAAATAATTTCAAGAATTACTTAATGAATTCATATGATAATAATTAAACTAGCATACCTATATTTTAAAAAATTTATATAAAATACTCTAAGAGATGTCATGTTTGAAAATATGTAATATTTATAAATAATAGTTAAGAGTTTGATATTAATGAGTTTGAAATGAAAATGTAATGCACAATAGCAATGAATAAATCCATAAATAGTTGTTCTACATTTCTTTCATTTTAATAATCTCTATAAATTTAGTTGTAAAGAAATTTGAATTTTGATAATTTTAACCATCCACTAATAAACTCTAAGGTGCAAATACATTCAACATAAAAGACCAATTTGAATAATGCCCTTCTAGCTAAACAATTATGGAGAATGTATGGAGAGAAAAAAGAATGGAACAAAATTTGGAAAAATAAATATTTCAATGGTTTACCTCTTGATCATATCACTCAGGAGGATTGTCACATTGGACGGTTTGAAATTTGGAATAGTGTGATGAAGGCTAAAAAGGTTGCAGCTAAAGGGAGCAAATGGAAGCTTGGGAATGACAAAAGAATCAGGTTTTGGGAAGACTCTAGGATTTTTGAGAAGTCTCTTTGTTTGGATCCTGGATTGTAGAATTTAATGAACAAATGTAAAGCTATGTTAGGATCCAAGGTGGGAGATTACTGCAGAGGGAATCGATCGGTGAATCTGAATGAAGATATCTATAAAGCTCTGTATTGCCAACAGATAATCAAAAATATGGAGGACATCTTAATTTGGGGTTTGGAACCTTCTGGTATTTTCTCTGTCGCCTAGGCATATAGAATCCAGCTCTAGCCTTTCAACAATTCTCATTTTTGGGCAAAAGCTTGGAATAAATCTCTTATTCCTAAAATTCAGATCTTTTTCTGATAATCTTATAAAAATGGCATTTCACTATCCTAATCGTTGTAGCCTCTCCTATAGGCAGTGTAAATCTGTCACACATCTCCTTCTTAGTTGTTCCTATTCTTTACAGATTTGGGAATCTTTGTTACAAAGATGAAATGTCTACTGGGTTTTTCCTAATTCAATCCTAGACTTCTTCTAGCAATGGACTTGCCCTAGCTGGAATAAGAGAGTTATCCTTCTGTGGAACATAGTTATTACCCGCCTTATTTGGAACATATGAAAAGAGAGAAATAATAGGATATTTAGGGAAGTGCAAAGATCTCCTTTGGTTCTGACAAATGTTATTTTTAAAGGTATTCAAGAAATTTTTCTTTCACATAATAAACCTTGTATGAGCTTGGGAAGGGAAGTTGATTGCTAGAATGTTAGCTTGAAAGATGAAAAGAAACATATTAGGGATAATTTCCACCGGTTAACTCCTCCTGAGGGTTGGGTTAAAATTAACTTTGACAGTGTTGTTAAAGGTAACTCGGGTAAATTAGGTTGTGGTGATGTCATTCGGGATTACAGAGGTAACTTCATTGCATCCATTGTTGCTCCCATTGAATCCCAATCAAATCATATGGTAGAGGCTCTTGGGGCCTTTTACTCACTATCCCTAGCCAAACTTCTAAACTATCTGAATGTATGGTTGGAAGGTGACTCACTAAACATAATAAACTCTCTTAAAGGTAAATCCAAATTTCTTTGGTCTATAATGAATGTGATTAATAAAGCTAAAGGTATTGTGGGGTTCTTTAATCATTTTCATATTTCTCATGCCTTTTGTGAGTCAAATAAAGTTGATTATGCATTCTCTAATAAAGGGGTTGCTTTGGAGTCTCTTATGACTTGGCATAATATATCAAACCTAAATGTGGAGGACATTAGTCTTATTAATTTTGACAAGACTAATAGTAAAGAGGGAAGATTTTATAATAATGATGGAAATATTGAGGAGGGATAAACACGTCATTACTTATGGTGGTCATTGTAGAGAGGTGATGCGTCATAATTATAACTTTTCTCAGCATTCTTTATGTGTGATTTGCTTCTTCTTTCTCAAAATCTAGAATTTGGCTTTTCTGTGTTATTTGATGAACACTATTCCCGTAAAAGCGACTATGATGAGTGGAAACTTGAATAGAGAAGAGCCTGTGAACTGCTTAAAGTGGAAGGAGGGCCTTTTTATTTAGAGAAATCTTAGTAAGGGTCAGCTTTCGCCCTGCCTGGAGAAATTACATGGGTACGACAAAGACATTACCCAAAATTTCATTGTTGGCTAGAGGAATGATTCTGTGACTATTGATGGGAGAAACATTTATCTCAATGTGGAGTTCCTTGTGAAGGTAAATTGTTTATCCTTATCTTGAATTAACTTTTATATAAATAGGAAAGTGTCTAAAATGGTGGTTAATAAATTCCCTAAGCTTGTGGCTGAGAAAAAAGGTATTGTTAAAAAGAAAGGTTACTATGTAGTGAATATTATCAAGGAGGTTTCGAGTAAATTCCTTGTGGTTTTAATGAAATATATTACTCTGGAAGGGCATTTTATACAGACGAACACTCGTCATTTTTTTCTTTTAAACCATTTTTGTCATAAAATCTTAATTTCTTGGCCTTTTTACCTATATAATTCTTTGTATCATAGTCTGGTTGAGAATAGGGAGGACCCAAGTAAATCTATTGTTCATGAGGGCCTCATTCTATTGATTTATGATTATATGAGAGATAATATCTCTATTAATATGGGTAAAATCCCTAGGGAAAAAGGAAGATTATCAACCCTAATTTGGGTAAGGCTAATGATTCTGTAAAGAGGGTTAAAAATGTGAAGTTGGCAGCTATGATTGTGGACACCCTATCCTCATCTCTGATGAATAAGAAAGCTAAGCTGGTGAATCATTCGATAAGCTCAGAGGATGAGGATTCAAATGGGGTTCCATCTAGGAATGATGATTCTGAATTTACCCTAGATAGTGGTAATAAGGTTGGTTTCTAGTTGGTGGTATGTATACCTCAACTTTAGGGGATTCCCCTGAAGATAATCCCAAGGGCTCTAATACATCTTCTGAGCAGGAGGAGGCTACTGAACCTAACCAAAATAATGTTGAGTTGGAGAACAAGAACACATCTATGTGGGTATTGAGCCCAATCAGAGTGATCATAGAAAAATTGTTATTGAACTTGATAGGATCAGTCAGCCTAATAGAGAGAAGAATAAAATGGCTAAGGGAGAGAAGCAGCTCAACCCCATGGATGGTATGGATAATTCTGATACGGATAATATGGCAAAGGATTCTGATATTAATATGGAGAAACCACATTCCTAGCCTTTGGATGAGAAGGAAAATATTGATATTAATGAAGAGAAACTCTGCACTAAGTGTAGGCTTAAGGGAATGGATTATGACATCCTTCACATGGCTAAAGAGTTTATGGATTTAGGTGGCATGTCTAAGAAGGAGGATCATACTATTGGGTTTTTACACATGACTAAAGCCAAGGCCCTTTACTCTTTCAGGATTGACAATTAGACCTACCAATAAATTAAGAAGCTTAGAGAACAGAACAACGAATAGGAAATTAATCTCCAGATCCTGAAGGACAACATGTAAAAAAGAGGTAAAAAACAATGATAATTCTCAGGAATTATGTGCCCCTATTATGCTATTATCTAGAATTGAATGCTTGGAAAAAATGAGGGAGAGTATGTTGGAGCACTCCAAGGAGGGTATGAAGGCCTCTGCTAAAAATCTTAATCTTTTGGTCAACATGCTGGAGAACCCTGTTACTATTCAGACCACTGTTGTTAAGGGTAAAATTCTTGGTTCAAGAACAAGAGCTAAAATGAACTAGACCTCCTCATCCAGCAAGGATATTATGGAGCTTAAAGCTAGTGTGGAAAAGATGACAAAGCTGGATGCAAAGATGGATGAAACCCTCTGGGGTCTAAAAGGTTGGCAGTAGGTGGTTTCTTTCTTTTTTTTTTTTTGGCAGTAGGTGGTTTCTTTCTTACTGAGTTTCTTTTAGGTGTTTAGTTTGGGTTTTTTTGGCTAAGGGTTGTCTTTGTACCCCCTCTTTTTTTGTTGTTGTTGTTTTGCTTCTGCTCTTCTTAAACTCTGTATCTGTTGCTTTGTAAACTTTGGGTTTCAGGTCCCTGTAAAACCTGATTTTGCTCAATTTTCAAAACATAAAAGAGTGTATTTAACTAAATTTCAAGTATTATGAGATAAATCCAATGTGACAGTCATTAAAACTATGATAGAAACCTTTATAAACTATTAGGAAAACTAAAATTTAGGGTCATTTATCAAGCGATATTTGAGATAAATTTTTACTTAGTTAACTACTTATAGTAGTAATAACTCTCTAACAATATCTATAAAATATTTTAAGAATTGAATTTAGTCATAGATATAATATGTAAATAATTTTTGATAACTTATGAGGTAAAATTTTGAAAATATTCACTTAGTTAACCATTTATGTACTAGTACCAACTCATCATTTTCATTATCATAAAGAAGAGGTCAAACTTTAATTGTGACATTGAACATCACGAACTACAATGTATGTACCCCATAGTGTTCATGCAACAACCTAAATGGTGACTTGACTTGATGCACAATGTATCTGATTGAATAATAGAACTTAAAAATAGCGAGCCACTTGGAAATGAAGCATCCAACTATTCTTGAAAGAAATATGAAAAGTTTTCAAGTAATCATGACTTTGTCTTTGAATCTAATTGTTTTGTAAAAAATAAGTGTAATATAAACAATGGATTTTTCCTATGGAGATTTTTAGTTAAAAATTATGTACCTAGATGACTATTATACTAAAACATCAAGAGGTATATCACTACTAGCAATGTTCACTCAGATGTTTAATCTCTTTAAAATACACACCAAAATTATAATAGTTAAAAAATGGTATATCACTGTTAGAATAACAATGTCCCAAACAATTGAGAGGGGGGTTGAATCAGTTGATTGCCAAATTTCAATTAAATCTTTCTACTTAAAAAATTCAAAATAATCACAACACAAGTGAACACAATAAAACCAATATTGTTCTCAAGGAACACCCTATTAAGGGAAAAACCCTGGTGGGATTGATGCCTACAAATATATACACTATAAGTATTGAGACCCTGTTAGGAGTCCTAGCCCTATTAGGAGTTGATTATTACAATAGGCAGGTCCCTCTCAAAGAACAAACCTTGTTAGAAGTCAATAACCCTGTTAGGAGTTTTACAGCTAGTCACAGACCAAAATACAAGAGAAAGTTACATCCAACTTCATGACTTACTATCCTATATTCAATAGAGAATTATCATAAAAAATAGAATTATACTCATGTAGATTACTGCCAAGCCAATCTCATCCTTGCGCCTCAATGCACAATTTAATTTTCTCTATTAGAGGCAGTCCTTTTAGCCCCTTTTGGTTTGCATATACAATCTCCATGTCCTTGTAACTACAAGGAGAAACTTTCTTTTATACGAGTTACAAACATTATTTCTTGGGGTCGTCCAGTATGGGACTTCTCCTATAAACAAATAAGTACATAAACCCAATAAATGATACACACAAAAACCTTATCTATATTACATCAATTATAAATCATAAATTAGTTGGCCACAACATTAATTCAATCACAATTATCCAAGAATACATTACTATTCCTGGGTCGGCTTCCAAAAAAAAATTCACTGGCAATCACATAATAGATGACATCAAAAAATACATAAACCCACTGTGATCATACAAGAGCATCTCTAGTGTGTCTTCTAACATTCCCCAAGATCACATGATGTAATCCATTATCACACTCATGTTATGCTCTAAACATTGAGACCAACTCTGTGAGCTTCCCAGTCACTGGCCCTACAACTAGTCTTCGCCGATTCCTCCATAACTTGAACAAATGACCATATAAACCTTTGTGACCATAACTTGACATAGTGGAAATATATCCTAAAACACACATCTCAACTCGTAGGAGATAAGTCTCCATATGCAATCTGTACCACTCATTTTAACCTGTCAGTATCCCCTTTTCTACAGTTCTTGGTCGTTCATAACTGAACATATGTTGACATGAATGAAAAAATAATTGAATGTCCCACAACACTGCAAAAATTATAACAATATTCTCCTTTTTCATTGATGGCA
Organism: Thuja plicata; assembly: GCA_018584345.1. NCBI lineage: Eukaryota > Viridiplantae > Streptophyta > Pinopsida > Cupressales > Cupressaceae > Thuja > Thuja plicata. The sequence continues at coordinate 925,093 of MU224156.1, forward strand.
ACATATATGAAAATCCATCAACCCAAAAGTATCCTTCTCAATACAATCTTCTCAATATCCTCTTCACAACTCCCCCTAAGATAGTAGGGATTTTCCACTTGTATCTCTCCCCTTTTGATATCAATGGAAAAGGGTGCCATAGCTCTTATCCTTCTCTTTCCATCCCACCTCTGCAAGGTGTAGCTTTTTCAAATCTTCATGCCAGAAACAACTAGGTGCTTGATCACCCAAATGTGTTTTGATGTGTTAATGTGATCACTCCCCCTGAGGAGTGGATCTAAGCATCAAGTATAGGGAATATAGCTCTAATAGATACTGGACTTGTGTACTACTGAATCTCCTTAATTTCCTTAAGGTGGGTTATAACCCCAAGCTTACCTCTGAGATATTCAAAGGTATCTTTCTTTAGTGGTTTGGTGAAGATGTTTGCAATCTATTTGATTTCACAGATTGAACCAAAGACCACTAATGAAGCATATAAAGATGAGTCATGGATCAAACAAATGCAAGAAGAATTGGATTAGATACAAAAGAACAACACTTGGGAATTGGTCTCTACACCCAAAGACAAGAATATTATTGGCACAGAATGGGTATTTAGAAATAAGATGAATGGAGATGGTGTTGTGAATAGAAAAAAAGCCAGATTGATATGCAAGGGATATTCACAACAAGAGAGAATTGACTTTGAGGAAACCTTTGTATTAGTTGTGAGGTTAGAGGCAGTTAGGTTACTCTTAGCCTATGCTACATTTAATAACTTCAAGATCTATCAGATGGATGTCTAGTCATCATTTCTTAATGGTGACTTAGAAGAAGAGGTATACATTGAACAACCTGATGGTTTTTCTTTATCGGATGATAAAGACATGGTTTTCATATTGAAGAAAGAACTATATGGTCTGAAACAAACACCTAGAACTTGGTATGACAAATTGGAAATGTATTTACTACATCTTGGTTTTAAAAGAGGTAATGCAGATAGCAATTTATACTTGAGATGTAATGATGAAGGCATTTTAATAGTAGAGGTTTTTGTTGATGATATTATCTTTGCAGGTAATGATGCTATGAGTAATAAGTTTGTAGAAGAGTGATTTTGAGATGTCTATGATAAGGGAGATAAAGCTATTCCTAGCACTGTGAATAAATCAAAGAAAGAATGGAATTCTTATATCTCAAACCAAGTATCTTAAGGAGATGCTAAAGAAATTATGCATGGATGAAAGTAAACAAGTAGGAACTCCTATGGTAATAAGGGATCATTTGTCTACTTCTGTTAAAGAGACAAAAGATGTACCTCAAACAAAGTACAAATCTATCATAGGAGGTTTTTAATATCTAACCCATACTAGACCTGATATTGCAAGTATAGTTAGAATTGTTGCTAGATTTCACGCAGATCCAAAGGAAACATATTTTTCTGCAATCTGTTGATGTGAGTTTTGTACCACTACATAACATATAGGATTTAAACACTTGATACAGGATATCAAGCACTTAACCCTCTCTTGAAAAGTATATACTCACGAAGGACGTGAGTAAACACTCCAAG
>MU224156.1:932499-946914 GCA_018584345.1 Thuja plicata
TAAACCAACTTGTTATTTTCCTTTCCAATTTCAAATGACTTGCCAATTGCAAATTCGGTCTATACTTTCATTGCCAACCAATGGCGGAGATTCATACCACCATGGACATGGTGTCCATGGTGGTGGCAGAATCCGCCACCATCATGGGCATCATGCCCATGGTCCATATCTCAAATATGTTCCATGTTTAATATGCAAACGTTTCAAATTTCTCGTTCAGACTTCAAGATTCATGCCTTTAAGTGCAGATTTACAAACATTGATTTCAAGTTTCACCACCATGCAAAACCAGATTCCAAGTTTAAAGCTCTAAGTCTCCATGTTTCCAGTTCCATGTTTCATTGCAAATCAAGCTCAGACTTCAAGTTCAAATTCCAAGTTCGAATTTCAACCAAACCAAATTCAGATTTTACCAATTCAAGTCCAGATTTCCTAGCATAGATTTCGAGTTTGATCATCACACAAAGCCCAGATTTCAAGTATTCATAGTTCAGATATCAGACATCAGATCTCATGTTCAGATTTTAAGCTCAAATCTTATGCATTGCAAGTTCAGATTTTATTGCCAATGTTTAAAATTTATGCAACTATCCACCTCACTTCACTGTCACCCGTGGACCATAGCTCAAACACCTGCAAAAATTTCAGAGGGGGTCCCCAAATTGGGGTGAGTTTTGAAGATCTCACAACACAATCAAGAGGATATTTAGATACCTAAAAGGCGCAGCTGATTTTGGCTTGTGGTATGATAGGTCAAAATGCTTTGTATTGGAAGCATACACTAATGCAGATTGGGTAGGAAGTATAGATGATAGGAAGAGCACAAGTGGAGGAGACTTTTTACTTGCGAGGATGTTAGTTTCTTGGTTAAGAAAGAAGCAGGACTATATATCTGAGTCAACAAGTGAATCAGAGTATGTCGCTACTACAAGTAAATGCACACAGATTTTTTGGATGAAGAAAATGTTGAAGGATATTAGTGTGAACCTTAGAGAACTAGTTATCATACACTATGATAATACAAGTACCATGAACATGTCAAAGAACTTAGTGATGCACTTAAAACCCAAGCATATTTCAATCAAGTATCACTTTCTAAGGGAGTAAGTGAAAGAAAAAGAGGTGAATCTTGAATATGTAAGCATAAAGGAACAAATTACAGACATCTTCACCAAACCACTGAAGAAAGATACCTTTCAATATCTTAGAGGTAAGCTTGGGGTTATAACCCCACATGGAGGAAATTAAGGAGATATAGTAGTACACAAGTCCAATAGCTATCAGATCTATATCATTCCTTGGACTTGACGCTTGGATCCACTCCTCAGGGGGAGTGATCATAGGAACACATCAGAGCACATTTGGGTGTTCAAGCACCTGGTTGTTTCAGGGATGAAGCTTTGAAAATGGTACACCTTGCATAGGTGGGATGGACAAAGAAGGATAACAGCTATGGCACCCTTTTCAATTGATGTCAAAGGGGGAGAGATACAAGTGGAAAATCCCTACTATCTTAGTGGGAGATGTGAAGAGGATATTGAGAAGATTGTATTGAGAAGGATACTTTTGGGTTGATGGATTTTCACATATGTTGTCATCAATGAAAAAATAATTGAATGCCAACACAACACTGCAACAATTCAAACAATCACAAATTTAGATAAGAAATAAATAGAAAGAAACTACATAAACCTTGAGAGCTATAAAGAAAATGCAAAAAATAAAATTTTATATCTACCTTTGCATTCACCCAGACTTTTAAGACACGTTGCAAATATATAGTACACCCATATATAAATAGAGCATAGTTAGGTAGGATATATAAATATAAATATTTATGTGTAGGATTTCTCTTTTAAAACAAAAAAAAATTATTTAAAATTATAAGATCTAAAATAATAAAGAAAATTAAATTTTTTGTTTTGTGAAAAAAAACTTATTTTCCTTTGAAAATTCTAAAAGATATGTATTTAAAACTTATAAAATGTAATTATTATAAAGAGTTGAATGTTTTGTCTACTTTAAAAATAGAAAAATTGCATTTAAAATTTATCAAATCTAATAATAATAAATAAAATTAAATGTTTTCTTTCTTAATTTGACAAATTTCTTGACAACTAGTTACACAACAAATTAAATGACTTTTATTTCTTTATTAATGAAGGTATTCACATTTGTCTATGAGTATAATATGTCTATAGCATAATAAATAATTAAATTTATTCAATTATTTAGAAGAGAAAGGTAATTAGTAATTGGGAATAAAATACATCCGAATTTATTTAATATGTAGAATTTGTAAAGAAGGTAATTAAGAGGAGAGAGTCAATAAAATAAATGTAAGATTTCCTCCACACATGAGTAATTAGCTAATTAAATAAAATTGAAATAATTTAATTATGGAGTCAAAATGAAAGGAGAATAATAGATAATAATATTTATTTATTCCTAGAAGAAAGTTAGGACAAGGAATTAAATAATTAAACTAATTATTTAATCCTACAAAGAAATTAGGGCAATTTAATGTTAAGGAAAGAGAGATAAAATAATTGATAAAATTATTTGATTGAAGAGGCAAAATCATTGAATTACGTCAAATTGATAGAGAATGATCAAACTAGAGAACATATAATTAGTTATTTATCAAATAATTAAAATACTTAATAAAAGGGGATAAAAATAGGACATCAAAAATAGAAAAGATCGCACGAGCAATGTAGAGGAAATGTTAGTAAAAGAGGTTTTTGCCAGAAATGATCAATTTTTTTCAGTGTCTACATTTTTCCCCTAGTGATAATGCAACTTTGAGTGTTGTTTCAAATAAATTTTGAAAAATCATTCCCTAGTGGACCAAGGGATGGAGGTAGTATAACCCCTCAAAAAAGTGGATGATTTTTTTTGACATAAAGCCATTATTTTAAAGTGACTACAAGGTATGATAAAATTAAAGTTAGTGAGAGGCAGAATTTGGTAAGAAATTAAAGAAAGAGTAATAATGGTGATGTATTGATTTCATAGATGCACTCTATCATTATAGAGATTTATTGATATGGAAAATGGATATGTTGCAACAAAGAATAGAAAACCAGGGCAATAATGTTATCCCTTTGCAAAAAATAGACACACTAAAATCAAGGAATGTTTCCATCCATCTTAAAATGTTTATATGTTAAAGGTTGAGGTATGTGAGACAACTACGGAATAATGATCCATGGCGTTAAGTTTTCATAGAATATTTTCCTAAAGTGAACATGCCAAGATAGACACCCAAGACATACTTGCCTTAGACCTTTTATGAAAACACCACATAAATTGAAGACAAAAACAAAAGAACATTAACCATCCCAGCCACTCTAATCATTTATGCATATCCTTGAGTAGCATAGGAATAAAACCACAGATAAATCAATGAAAGATAACACTCACTAGACCAAGTAAATAATAATTCTCATCTTCTAATCAAAGTTGATTATCTATGATAGGATGATCATGATGTCTGGTTTCAAGAATGAAGTATAGCAGCTAAGATAGCTTCACTGTAGTTTCAAGTATATTGCACCTTGTATAAGAAAAATGATAGGTTGGTACCTAGGATTTGGTAATGTTGTTTTATACGACAAGTTTTATTGGTTTAATTTTTTACTTACATGATTTAATTTTTATTAGGGAAAAACAAGTTTTGAAGGGGTCACAAAAACCTATTACAAATAGATTTTTAGAGGAATGTGGAACCCAACAAAAAAAATAGTTGCATAAGGTAAAAAAATTTCTAAACAGCAGCTAACCAACAACATAATAGAATATAGCAATGACAGAATTAACCTTCTTAAACATTAAGATGAATTAGAAGAAATTTGGAATTTCTGCCCTAGTGCTACGTATTAAAAAATAGCATATAGCTAATGATGGGGAGCAAGAGCGGGAGTGGGAGGGCTGGCTGGTTCAAATTTGAATTCCAGCTCAGGCGAGAATTCAGGCAATGGATGAATTCCTACCAACACTGGGTAGGGGAACAATGGAAGGAGGGAGGAGCGTCAGGTGAGGGCTCTGCAAAAGAATCAGATGAGGACAAGGAACACACATATGCTCATTCCCAAGCAGGTGGGCCAAAAAATGTGGCAAAAGCTAGTAAGTTTTCTTCTATCAAGAATGCTGGTATGTTCTCCTCTAGGGATATTGTGAAAGGGAGTTGGTCTTCCTTATTTGTCATTAAACCAATAGGTAAGTCCCCTTTCCTGAGCATTAACGATATTTATGAACTTGGAAAGGGGGTATTTGGCATTCTACTTCTTGATCCCTTGGTGGACCATACAGTTTCTACTATGGCGCTTACCCTAGTAGGAAAATTTACTGGGTCAAGGCCTAATATTGATATGGTCAGACACTCCACGACCTGGAAATGGAACCTTAAGGGGAAAGTTGATGTGGCAGAATTTCTAAAAAGTTTCTTCTCTTTTGTCTTCTCTAGTATGGAAGATCTCTCAAGAGTGCTTTGTGGGGGACCTTGGATGTTTGGAAAATCGTCATTGGCTCTCCAAAAATGGCTGACCAACTTGGACCTGAATTCTAATATGTTTGAAATAGCCCCTATTTGGGTTCGCTTCCCAGGCCTTCCCTTGGAATATTGGCATGAGGACATTTTTACGAGCCTGGCGAGTGCTTTTGGATAACTCTTATCCATAGACCCAATGAGAGCGGAAAAATCCAGATTGGTCTATTCTAGAATCTGTGTCAATATCCACCAGAAGGTGGACTTTCCTGAATTTATTTTGATAAGTTCAAAGCTGTGTAAGCATATTCAATCTGTGAAATATGAATCTGTCCCCTTTTCTTTCTTCACTTGCAAAAAAGTGGGACACTGGGCTAAACAACGTACGAAGAAACCTTAGAAGGAGAAGGGAACTCAAGTAAATAAGTGCAAGAATAGGAAAGAATGGAGGGAAAAAATTAGTATAGTGGCTCAATACCCTAAGGTTTTTGAGTCAGATCAGCAGGAAGAGATTAAGGCAAATAATGAAAGCACTAAAAAAGCATCAGATATCAAAAAAGATTCTAATCTCTTGGTAGAAAACAAGGAGGTTAAGAGTAATAAGGAACTAGAGGAGGTCAGGGAGGTCTCTGAGACTTAGTGTGATTTGGACCAAGCAAACAAAGAGAACATTCGTTGTCAGCTTAGCTCTTCATTCTCCCCAACAAAGGAACTTAGTGGAGATTCTCTCAAGAGTCCAAAAAGGGTAAGTGTAGGGAGCGTGGATAACTTTGAGTTCCCCCAGGCCATCAGTATGGTGAACTCCTTCACTCATTTAGTCCCAAATTATTAGGAATACACTTCTAATAGAAGCAACTCTGAGGAAAGTGATGATCAAAATCTTTTACCTATTGCAAATTTATGGAAAGAAGAAAGTTTGGTGAAATACTTGACCTCAAGAGATAGACAAGAAGAATCCTATACTGAGGTTAATGGTAAAAAATACTATAAAATTTCCACAAAAAAGGAGGAGGATCGAACCAAACTAAAGTTGGTGGATCAATAAAGAAAACTATTAGTATCACTCAGGGAGGAGTTCAGACAAGAGGACAATAGAAAGTTGATGTTGGAACACCCAAAGGTGAGAAGAGAGGAAGAATAACTCTAAAAAATACTTGAGAGCAAGAAGCTACATAGAATATAGCAGATGGGTGATAGCTTACCATCAAAGAAATTTTTTCCCCAACCTTATAAATGAAGATTATATCTTGGAATATCATAGGTCTGAATAGCCCTCACAAACAAGATGTCGTAAGAAACTTAGTTAGGGATAGTAAACCAGATATTTTACTTATCCAAGAAACAAAAAATGCTCAGAGAAAAAGTGGAAAAAATCCAACCTTTTAAGAATGGGGGAAGCTTAGGTTGTGATTCTGATGGTGCCTCTGGAGGGGTGGTCATCTTTTGGAATAAGTATACCATATGCTACACCCTCTTGAAGAGTGAGAAGAATATCATTCTTGCAAAAAAATTTCATATTAAAGATAACTTCACTTGAAACTTGATAAATATTTATGCTCTAAATACTAGAAATGGCAAACAGAAATTTTGGCGAAATCTTAAAGATATTCATAAGGACTATAAGGAAGAAAGTTGGATGGTTATGGGAGATTTCAAAACCCCCATCAAAGATGAATAAAAAATGGAAGGTATCCCTTTCCAGACAGAAAGTAGAATGGACCTTATGGATTACATTAATGATGAAGCATTTTTGGACATGGAGCTGGAAGGAATTGCCTATACGTGGTCTAATAGAAGAACTGGCAATGACCTTATCTAGGTTAATCTTGACAGGTCTCTCTTATCACATGAATGAATATCATGTTACTCTTGTTCCCTATCTTCTTTTCTTATAATTGGTTCTGACCATTTTCCTATATCCTTAAATGCTAATTTGATTAATGGTAAGAATAACATTCCTTTTCACTTTGAAAAAATCTGGACTTCTCATCCCAACTCGAAAGATAGTATTGCAGACTGGTGGAATTATAAGCTGAAGGGGGGACCTATGTACAGAGCTACTAAAAAACTAAATATTATTAAAGGAAAAGTAAAAACCTAGATTAAGGAGGTGTTTGGTGACATCTTTCTCTCGAAAGGAAGATTGCAGCAGTCCTGAAATAAAGGATATTCAAGAGAAAGTTTAGAATGAAGGCCTCTCAGAGGAACTAAGAAGAAATGAGAACACTATGCTAGCTCATTTTCATAATATCATCTCTAAGGAGGATTCCTTCTAGAGACAAAGATCCAGAGCTCTGTGGTTGAGGGTAGGGGACAAAAACACCAGATTCTTTCACATGACACCAATGAAACATAAAGCAATCAATAGAATATCTAACATGTCTACTAATGGGAGTACTCTTAAGAAAGAGGAAGATATTAGAAAAGAGCTGCATGGTTACTTCTCTTCTCTTTTGACCAAAGAAGATAATTTGGTTATATCTGAACATGAAGAAGTTTTAATTGCTATCCATCATATGATTGATGCTAGGATTAACAAACTTCTTCAAGAATTCTCATCTGATAAGGAGATAAAAACTATGGTGTTCTCTTTTGAAGGGGAAAAGTCACCTGGTCCATATGGTTTCCCCATGTTCTTCTTCCAACAGTATTGGGAAATTTTGGGGAAGGATGTCCTAGCAGCGGTTAAAGAGTTCTTTGGCACAAAAACTCTCCTTGACAGGGAAATGAATGCTACTTTTCCTATGTTGATTCCTGAAAATCCTGGAGCCAATATGGTGGATGTCTTTAGACATATTATTCTTTGTAATTCCCTCTACAATATTATTTCTAAATTCCTTACTTCAAGAATTTTGTCAATTTTTCCCTTGATTATATCCCCTCAAAAGAATGGTTTTGTCCCTGGGAGACAGATTTTGGATTCCATCATTGTTGCCCATGAAAATATTCACTCTTTCGAAGAAGCTTAGAAATAAGGTTTCTTAATGAAGTTGGCTCTGTCCAAAGTGTATGACAAGGTGGATTGGAAGTTCCTACAGAAAGTTCTTCAGTCTTTTGGTTTCGGCATTGGGTTCATTAAACTCATATTGCAATTGGTAACTAGTGTTTCTTCTTCTGTCATTGTTAATGGAACCTCTTCTAAGTTTTTTAAACCTTCAAGAGGCTTTAGGAAAGGTGACCCTGTCTCCCCCATTTTTTTTTCTATCCTTGTGGAATTCCTCAGAAGGTACATTAATAAACTTGTGGGAGAAGGTCATATCAATGGTCTCTAGCCCTCATCTGCTAGTACTATCTTCTCCCATGAGCAATTTTTGGATGACACTCTTATTATGGGGGAAGCTACTGTCAAAGAAGCTAGGAATATGAAGAGAGATCTCACTTCTTACACTTCAACTTTAGGACAACTCATTAGCTGATCTAAAAGTTCTATCTTTTTCATCAATACCCCTAAAGAAAGACAAAGAAAAATATTAATTATTTTAGGGTTCAATATTGTTACTCTTCCTTCACCTTACCTAGGATTTCCCCTCAGAACCAAACCTCCTAATAGCTTCTGGAATTTTATTATTAATCGATTTGATAACAAGCTTTTTGGATGGAAAGGAGCTCTTTTAAGTAATTCTGGGAAAGTTTAACTCCTAAAATCTACTCTTTAAAATCTCCCAGTGTATGTGTTGAGTCTTTTCAAGATACCCCAAAAATTTTCTACTATTATTGAAAGGATTAAGAAAAGATTCCTTTGGTCTGGAGTGGAAGAAAAGAAAAGATGTAGCTTGGTGGCTTGGGAAAATGTTTGCAAACCCAAACATTGTGGAGGGCTTGGATTGAGAACGATTAAAAATGTTAACAAAGCTCTCCTGGCTAAACAACTTTGGAAAATCTATGGAAATCGAAAAAGATGGAATGGTATTATCAAAAACAAATATCTCTTTAACTAAAATATGCTAGAGGACTTTATTGATGATAAGGAAAATCTCAATGGTTCTAACATATGGAATAGTATTTGCTCCTCTAAAGACCTCATTATTAAAGGGCAGAGATAGAAGCTAGGGGATGGAAGCATAATTGAGTTCTGGGATGATTGCTGGATCCAAAAGGCCCCCTTATCTAGCAACCAAGATTGGAAATAAGCTATTGATCATTGCAAACAAACTGTTGGAACTAAAGTGAAAGATTACTGGAAAGGTAACAATTGGAGGAATCTTGGAGATATAGATAAAATATTCATATCCCTCCAACATGATCTGTAAAGTTGGTTCATTCAAAATAACCACCAAGATAAAATCATTTGGGCTATTATGCCTGATGGTAATTATACTATTGCTTCAGCCTGTGATCTTATTTCTAAAAGGGAGGAAAGACCTTTATGCTTGCAAGTTTGGTATAAATTTCTAATCCCCAAAATCAAATTCTTTTTTTGAATCTTAGCTTAGAAAAAACCTAAACCCGAAGTGGTCAAAAATATTATTAAAAGTGGGGTGGAGGAAAAATTCAATTCTTCTATCAACGTCAATGCTACCAAGAGATACCCTCAAATCTCCCAAGAGAGCATAATCAATTGGAACTTCTGTACCCCTACTTCCAATTCTATTCATCCTAGAATTCTTTTTGTTTGGACCTCCCCCCCTTATGACTAGGTGAAAGCTAATTTTGATGGTGTGGTTAACGGAAACCCGGGAGTAGTTGGAGGAGGTGGAATTATCAGAAATTGGATGGGTATCGACATTGGTGTAGTGGTGGTCCCTCTAGGGGTTCAGTCTAATCATAGAGATGAAGCAATGGCTTCTCTCAATACTATGATGTTGGCAGAAGAGCTGCGATGTAAGAAAGTATGGCTGTAAGGAGATTCTCTTAGTATTATCAACAACATAAAAGATATAAGTAAATCATCTTGGTCTGTCAAACACATCATTGATAAAATCAATTGAATTGCTTTGAAATTTGAGTCCTTCCATGTAACCCAAAACTACTATGAAACTAACCAAGTGGCAGACTGTTTGGCTAACCTTGGGATTAGAAATTATGTCATCCGTAAGTGGCACAGATCAACCAAGATTAATGATGAGATCGACTTCATAATTAATTATGACAGGATCAATCAAAAGGATGGAATTATTAGTAGTAATGATTTTAATGCATGAATTAAATGTTAATCTATGTACTTCCAATGCAAAGTGCCAAGTGGTGAGAAAAATTAAAAATTGATAAGCTGTAGAGTTACAACTATTCAAGGCATATTGAGCTCGGGCGGGGATACCTGGAAATAGATAAAATTAAGAAAAAGTTTATGAAATATCGTGCCCATAGTAATACGAAGAAGGAATCAGAGATGGGTAGGAATATTAAGAGGGAGGATCTGGCAGAATGTGAGTGGATACACAAAAAGAAGTCTAGACAAATTTGAAGAAGGGAAAAGTGCACCATTTCCCAAAATACTTGCATGGTAATGAAAAAGATATTACTAAGGCTTTCGTCACAAGGTGGAACAATAGCAAGGTGAATTTAGCAAGGAAAACCTTAACTCTGTATCTTGAACTTCTAGCTGAGATTACTGGGCTTCCTCTCAAGGGTATGCATTTCTCCAAAGATAAGAAGGCAGGAAACAAAGCGTATAAAGTCTTCCCTAAGACTGATGAGGAAAGAGCTACGCTTGTTAAAGGTAATGTTGATTTTGTAAACCTGGCTAATGTCAAACACATTTGGGTGTGTGTCCTTAGAGATATAATGGAATAATTTACCCTAGATGGAAGGCATACTAGGGTTTAAAATAATCATTTTGTGTTGGTGAACCATTTTAGACATAATATTAGGGTCTCCATTCTGTTCTTTCTCCTTAGTTCTCTGAATCATAGTATAGTGGATCATAAAGCTAAGGCTACCCCTATGTTGCATGAGGGGCTTATTATGCTTATTGTTGAATATGCCAAATATCATATATCAAAGTTGATTCCTAAATAGATTTTCAACACCAAAAGAAAGTACTATATTACTCCTCTTGAAAGCTAGCACTGGCCTGAGCAAAAAATCCTGTAAGATGAGCCCTGTTAAATTTGATACTAAGCTTTCAATTTTTTATGAGGTTGAAGGAATGAAGTCAGAGGATGACCTAGAAGAGGTATCCTCTGAGGAAGAAGAGATGGCCAAAGGGGAGCTGAGTAATAGAGACATTTCTCATTATGTTACTCCAGAAAAAGGTAATGAAGACAATAAAATCTAGTCTATTGAGTCTATAGATGACTCTGAAAAGGAAATCCCTGAGGAGGTTACTAACAAAATCAACAATGTTATGGAAGTCTATATTAACAATATTCAGAAGAATAGTGAGGATTATCCTGAGAATAAGCATATTGAAGTGGATATCCTAGTTAATATTATGAAGGAGTATGCTGAAGAATCTAAAGATTTGGAAGCACATAATGAAAAAACTATCAAAAATGTCAAGGAGGAGAATTTCAATGATATTCAGGGGAGTAAGGATGAAGAAATTGTCAATTTAGAGAAAAAAGATGTCGATTGCGAAATCATTCCCACTCCTCCTGACAGTCCTAAGGGTGAAAATGATGAAAAGAGAAAGAAAATACATAAGAAAAAAAGCATTGAAGAAGATCTGTGGGATCAAGACTTCAAAGTAAAGAGAGTTACAAACATCAGTATGCTACAAGCTATGAGAAATTAAACCATGTATGGATACAACATTGACAAATGGATTCGAGAAGATATTTAGGAAACTTGTACTAGGCTTAAATCCCTGGAGGCATGGAATGCGATGCTTCAGAATGATGCTAAGGAGTATCAGAAAGGTAAGGTTGTTTCTGAGAAGGTAATTGATAATAATATCAAGATGGAAGAAATTATTTCCAATGTTATTGACAATACTATCAAAACTATCAAAGAGACAATGAACAATAGTGAAGTTATGATGAAGAAGTTGATCACAATGAAGAACGAGGGTATGAAAACTACTATTGATAATATTAAGGCTCTTTGTGCTCTACAGGAAGGGAACAACCCTGACCAAGGCAATAATGAGGAAGACAGAAAACAAGATATTCAGTTGTCTAGCCCTGGTTCCAGAACAAGATCTAGCACTAGAAAGAAAATAGTTTCCCAAGCAAAAGATATCACCAATCTAAAAGAATCAATATATAATATCCATAATCAGATGGTGGAGGTGGAAGAGTTTGTTAACATGTTGGACTGATTCTAATGTTGGAAGGTTTTTTGTGCCTGTTTTCCTGGTAGTTACTTTTTTGGGGGGTTTCTCTATTTTTGTTCCTGCTCTTCTCTTTGTAATATGGGGTTTAGCCCTGTTGGTTTCTGTCAATTTTTTTGACAGAGTGTTTTCTTTTTGTGCTTAGTTTGTCTATCTTTCTTCATCTTTGTTAAAGGGTTTGAGGGTCCCTTAAAACCCTAAAGTTACTGCAATCAAAAACCAACAACACAAAAACAACAGTCTAGAATAATATCATCATACAAATCACATGCAAAAGTAAGAAATAGCTTAAGCCTTATAACTCAAAGAATAGGATTTTCAAAGGCTCCCTTAACCTTAATAATAGTATACCATGGGTTTTACCAGGGACCCATAACCAGAAAATGTTTGGGTTTTAACAAGGCTCCCATAACCTTTATTTTCACCAGCAACCAGATAAAACAATAAGCATTCACTGAAAGAAATAAAAATAAAGGGTTTTTATCTAAGCTCCCTTAAAATGACCAAGGGTTGTACCAAGTTCCATTAACCTAAAATTATCTCAATAGTAGAAGAGGTCTAAAGGGTCTTGAAAGGCTCCCAAAACCTTTAAATTGGGCTTTGAAATTTGGCTCTAGAAACCAAAATGTAGCTTTCAACTAAGGCATCCAGCTTATTAGTCGACACCATACCTACAATATTCCTCTCCACCTTGATAATAGAGGATCCAGCCACAATAGGAGTAACCATAGAGGAGACAACCTGAAGAGAAACTGACACCTAATTTGAACCTGCACTTGAGTAGCCAAATCCGAGAGAAGACCTTATAAATCCATGAATAAACTATTTCCATAGGTGATACATCACCTCAACATGGTATAATACAACCTCTATAAGACACTATAAAGAAGAGATAAGGAGAAAAATTAGACCTTCCCACAACATACCAGAAACAAGATACCCCACCTTGAAAGGAGCCTCGCAGGGACAAATCCAACTGCAAAAAAAATAGCATGCTGATGAAAAGAACGTAGACAACATCGGGAACTAGTAGGGACACAAAAAAAACCTACAAAAAGAGAACCCTATCCAAAAAAAACACAAGGACAAGTAGGGAAATTGAAAAATTGCATCCCCCAAAGAAAGGAGCAAAGGAAAGGATAGAAAACCAAACCATCGGCCAACAAAACTAGGGCCAAAGCCAAAATACCCAAAAACCCTCAAATAATAAAAAATCTACAAGGATCCCAACACCATAGACTAAAGAGGAGACAAGAGAAAATGATTCCCTAGTAAGTGAAACATAAGAGAAAAACAAGGGATGACCTCCATCACAAAGCTTCATAGAGAGAAGCAAGAGATCTATGAGCTACAATAAACTAAGTACTATGGAACACCACATGATGTTGCCTAGAAACCTAGAACCACCAATAGAGAGAGTAGATACATCCTCAAAGCACCTAACACACACAAGAAAGACCAAACCATTTCCCAAAAGAAAGCCACCCAAAACAAAAAGGATGACAAAAGAAATTTGACCGCGGTTAGGGAGAGACAGAACAAAACCCCCAAGAGTTGACACAGTCGCAACAACAGGTCCTGAATGTGGGCCTCCTCCCCTTCCTCAATAATAAAAACTAACCACTGACTATAAAATAACCCGCCTCTCTCCAAAAAAATATGAACTTTGAATAACCAAGGCCCAGATTTGACCAACAACAACAAACTAGGCATAAAAGAACAAAACATAATAGGCACTGCCAGAAAAACAACAATAGTTGAGGAAACAATAATGAAAATGCCCAACATCCTCTTCCCCATCATCCACTTCTCCTTCCTTTGAATCTCCATCTTCGTCTAAAACCCTAGAGATGCATGCCTCTACCTTTCCTATTACTTGCATTCATCTTTCATTAACTTGGTAGTCGTTGAATAACAGTTGGTGTAACATAAAGAATTTGAGGTTTTTGATTATGAAGAATTTAGATGTTGTTTGTTTTGTTTGTTAAGAATTGATTATGTTACTAAAATGTAAGATACGAAAATGGGGGATGTAAATTGTTCTTTGAATTACCTAGATTGTATTAACCTTAATGGAATTGAGTTGATTAAGTGTTGCAATTGTGATTAAGGAGAATATAAGATGTTCCCCTTTACCCTGAAATGCACAAATGGGAGATCCAAGTTGATCAACCCAAGAGAAGGGTTAATGCACAAATGAATCAACTATTTGGAGAGGAGAATGACAAAGGAAATACCTTAAATTCTGTTAATTATATGTATAGAAATGATATATAACAGTAATTGAAGAGATGGGAAAAATGTACAAACCTTGAAATATTGCAGATCAAAGAATGTTGTTTTTTGAGGTTTGTAGATAGTTTTTGGAAAAACTAACAGTTTATACCGAACCGAAACACAGAGACGAACAAAACCCAGAAATCATTTTTTGTTATGATGTTGTCTTATGGAAAAGGTCAACCTTGACCTACAAATGTCAACCCTAACCCAATAATCTGGGTTCAAATCCACTATTCTATACCTGTACCTGCAAGAAAAAGGAGATTGTTTTGTTGTGGGGGAGGTGTTTGCCTTGGTCAAACCCTAGTTTTGGAATTAACCTCAAATATATGTAATTGAAATTGCAAAAATGGACAAAGTAAATGCATAAATTCACCTTGCTTGAAAAAGTCCTTGTGGAGGATTCGAATCCTTGAATCCACAAGTATGCTTC
>MU224156.1:946964-958957 GCA_018584345.1 Thuja plicata
CATAAATTCACCTTGCTTGAAAAAGTCCTTGTGGAGGATTCGAATCCTTGAATCCACAAGTATGCTTCAAATGTAGAATGTAGAAAGGTAGGATGTCTTCAATCTCTTTCTTGTAGATCTCCAACACAAAGTCTTGAATGGGTTCTTGAATTTGGAAAAGGCTTGGAAGAAAGTGGATGGAGAGATCACCAAAAGGGTACCTTGTAGCTTCAATCCTTAAATGGCTTCCAATGGATCTCCTTCATGGAAAATGGATACTTGAAATGGATGAATGCTTGCTTGAAATCTTGCTTGATTGCTTGCTTGATCTTCCCTTAATTATGCTTGATCTCAATTAGGAATGCTTGATGATAATTCTGAATCTTGCTTCTTGATGGTTAGAAGACTTAGCTCACTTGATTATGGTTCTTTTTTTTTTGCTTAGAGAAAATGAGAAAGAAAGCTTCCCTTTTATATGAAATTAGGGCACAATCTTCCAAGGAGGGCTACATAGGAGAATTAAATCCCATTAAAGCCTTTACCCCTAGGAGAGGACCTATATTAAATATAATTTCAGAATCAATGCTTCGGAACCCGAAACAGCCGACCCGGGAGTGGGAAATACTTTTTGCAAAGGCCGACCTCCTAAAACTGCAAGACCCCAGAATCTGAATCCTGGGTCAAGGTTGAGGTTGACCCTGACCTAGGTTAGGGTCAAGGTTGACATAGACCTAAAATGTTTACCTTGACCCTGAAGCCCAGAATCACTAGTCTGCCATCCAAAATGCAGAAAACAGGCCAAATAGGAGTGGAAAGAGGAACAGAATAGGGAGGAAGCCATGTCAAAGTTAGGAACCCATTCAAGGTGCTTGCCATGACCCCAAACCACTTACTCAGAAGGATAAACATGTCTACAATGGAAGTGCTTCCATTTTCTGACTATACAGTTGGAATGATAATTTATTTGCATGATTTGTTAAGCACATTGTTTTGTGTGTTTTCCATCTATGTCTACTCTAATATCTATCACTTTTTAATGGATAATTTTTTTATATAGATAACATTTACTGGATAATTTATTTACGAAATGAATGATTTTTTCTTTACGAAATGAATGATTTCAATATTTAGATTTTTTATTTTCTTTTAATTTCTTTAATTTTTTTTTTTTTTATTTCTTCACGATAGTCTACAAAGCTTTTTGCTCTTTTGAAGACATTTTATGAATGTCTTTATATTTTTTCAAGACATTTTTTGAATGCATTTCAAATTTTTTTAGGATATTTTTGTGATGTTCTATTCTTATTTTCAATTCAAATTCAAAAAAATTATAGGACTTTTTAGGACTTTTTCTAATTTTTTAAGAATGTTTTCAAGATTTTTCTTCTTTTTAAGGATATTTTCCAGACTTTTTCTTATTTCTATGGATTTTTAAAACTAAATTAGCTATGTACATGTTTCATCCTCCAATCTATTGGAAAGAATAATTTCATCTCTCAACCATGTGCAATAAATTACCTCCACTTAGGTTGAAGGCTATGTACAATGACTAATCAGAAGTAAACTAATATATGTACAAATGTATAATGACTAATCAAAAGCAATGTATTGGCAAGAATAATTCCATCTTTCATGCCCATAGCAGTCCAAAACCATAACTAATGCAACAATTGGAGGTCTACTCAATAAATATGCAACCTTGTTATTGTTTCCCTTCTTGTGACAAATGTTGATGTATAATTAGTGCAAGTACATGAAAACCACTTATAATGTCTATCATTTTGTAACTCACCATGTGTGCATGAATTGAAAGGGTTTATGATCTATATGAATGATTGTATCTTTACCTAGAATCTAATACTTCCATTATTTGTAGGCTTGCACAATTGCATACATCTCCTTGTTATATGTGGGATACCAATAAACTATATCTCAAAATATTTCACTATGATAAGCCACTTAATGACCATGCTACATGAGAATGACCCCCAAGGCATAATCAAACACATCAATTTCAATCTCAAAAGGTTGTTTCAGATCTAGAGGTTCCCAGACTGGTGTCAAACACAAACTTCTCTTCAATCACTCAAATGCTTATTTTGTATTAAGTAAAACAGGTTTTACAAGGTTCCTAAAACCTGAAACAGAGTAGAAAATATAACAATACGCCCAGTCTTAAATGAAATAGAAACTAAAGACAGAACAGGCCAACAAAGGCTAGAGAAAAAAACAAATAGAGCATCTAAAAAATAAAATAACATAGGGATAGCGAAAAAGACCAAGGACCCTCAAGATAAGTCCACCATCAAGTTGGCCGTCTTGACCTCAAGAAGCTCCATATTAGCAGCTGAATCCTTGATCTTCTAGAGATCGGTTGCCATATCCTTATCCTTTATCTTCTTATTTATGGCTCTAGTTCTCTTTTCGGGACCCTGATCAATGGTCTATTCTTTCTCACATCCATGTTGGCCGCATCCGTCCATTCTAATGTTTCCTCCAACTTCTCGATGATAGTCTTAGTGTGCTCTTTGGACACTTTGAGGATATTATAGCTTTGTTCCACTATGTTTTTTATGGTAGCTTTGACCCTAATCATATTATCCTCCATTTTTTGAACTCTGGAGCTCAAATTCATCTGTTCCTCTGCATTTCTATCAGCTTCAGCCTTATCTTTTCCTTTAACCCTTTTTTTGAGATCCTCCACTTCATGGAATAGTCGTTTGATTATCCTTTAGTTATCTAACATGTTATTCCTAGTGTTATTGAGAAAGTCCAACTCAAGTTCTCTGGTGTTATCACTAACCACCAAAATTGACTGATCGATAAGCTCCTCCAGCTTAATCTGGCCTCCCTCACCTTCAATAACCTTGGGGTTTATTATTTCTCTGGTAATCCCCATTTTGGCAGTTTTGATATTGAAGTCATGCCATCCCATAATCTTCCCTTGTTTGGCCATATAACAATAGAACCCGTTATCATGTCCATCATCATTCCATGTATTTTGGGGTTAAGAGATGTGAGGAGAAGGTGTTAGAATAGTCCCAAAGGATAACTGAGAGGGGGGGTGAATCAGTTATCAGCTACTTTAATTATTTTCCTTGCTTCGATATCAATTAACATAAATTAAATGCACATTCAGATAACACAATAGAGAACACAACAATTTAGGTTACGGGGAAACCAAATAGGTAAAAACCTTGGTAGGAATTAGCACCCACAAAGAACTGTACTTGAGTATAATTATCCATGTTAAGAGATCTTGCAACCCTATTAGGAGTTGTTCTTTACAATGCAATAAGTACAGAGACCTGGTTAAAGGTCAGACCCTATTAGGAGTCTTTTACAAGTAACCATGTTAGGGGTAAGGACTCACTATCCAAAAGCTCACTGCTAAAATGATGAAGGTTGCAACCTTCAGTAAAACAGATATACACTATATATGATAGATGAACTGTTTGAGTAGACCTTCTATCTTGATCAAGTCCAGTGTGTTGTATACTTCCACTTCTTCTTCACATAGATCTTTTCTTGATGAATGAAATTTCTCTACTGTCCCAAAACAACAGACATTTTGTCCTTCTCTTTTTCTTTCTTTATTATTATCATTCACACTTGGCATTCATCAAATGAACTACTACAAGCATCTTCTCCAAAGGATTTGATCTTCGTCAGCTCTAGGAGTCCCTTCAATACTTATTTAGTTGGCCACATCATCCATGAAACCTAATTAGAAACACACAACTCAGACTGAATAGACGTGACGCTTCACAAAGTCGGCTCCACCAAATTAACTCCAACTTCATGATTCTGATAGAACATGTTTGGTACCTTTAGATAATTATCTTTAACTCATAACTAAACATGAATACAAACACACATATCCTAAAGATAGGCGCAAATCAAGAAATAATGTAATTACATTGGCTCTTCATAGATAGTCTTCAATCTCTGTAACTGTCATAACTGATTAACATAACTCAACTGAAACTTCATATATGACTCAGCGTGAATGCACATAACATCTAGAACATGTATACACCATGGAAATGAACACACATAGCTCCAAGACATCTGTACTTATAATTGCATATAGAACACTGATGTATATTATATGTTGTCATCTATAACAAACATACAATCAATTATTTGCACAGAAGAAAATCTCCAACAATCTCCCCCTTTGACATTGATGGCAACATATGATATCATCAACTCAAAGTGTCTTCCTTTTTTTTACAATATTTTCAATATCCTCATCAAAATTTCATCTTCACTGTTGTTTCTCTGTATACTCCTCTATAGTATATGCTCCCCCTTACTAATACTCCCCCTTTGACATCAATGACAAAGGGTGTTAAACACCACTAAGCACAGGTACTACTCCAGAAGTAGAGTAGTCAACCATCCATCAGTCACCAAGGACTGATGTTCTTGCTGCAAGTTCTAATCAGACTCGGGAAAGGGAATTACTCCCAACTTCTCCCTAAGATACTCAAAAGTATCTTTTGATAATGGCTTTGTAGAAATATCTGCTAATTGTTCTTTAGTGCTCACATAATCCAACTTTACTTCTCTGTCTGCAACTTTTTCTCTTAGAAAATGGTATTTAATCTCAATGTTTTTTCTCTTTGCATGCATCACAGGGCTCTTTGACATATTGATGGTACTAGTGTTGTCACAGTGAATAACAATAGGATAATCAATCTGAATACCAAAGTCTTTAATCATCTGTTTGATCCAAACTATTGTTGAACAATTCAATTTTGTTGCAACATACTCAACTTATACTATTGACTGAGAGATACAATTCTACTTTTTACTTGTCCAAGTGACCAATCTGTCTCCAAGAAATACTGCTCCTCCTGATGCACTCTTTCTGTCATCAACACAACCTGCCCAATCTGCATCTATGTACACATGAAATTGTATATTCTCTGAGTTAGGATACCATAAACCATAGTCAATAGTCCCTTTTAAGTATCTAAATATTCTTTTTATTGCCATTAGGTGATTTTTCTTGGGTTTAGCTGCAAATCTTCCAACAATGCCAACAACATTAGAAATATTAGGTCTATATTGAGTAAGATATATGAGTTTTCTGATCATATACTTGTATAGGGTCTTGTCAACTACTATGGAATTATCATGTTTAGAAATATTTCTTCCTTTTATCATGGGGGTGCTTACTGGTTTGCAATCTTCCATCTTGAAAGTCTTCAATATCTCCTTCACATACTCAGACTAATTTATGAATATGCCTTTGTCTATTTTTTTACATTCAATCCAAGAAAATATTTGATAGGTCCAAGCATGCTCATTTCAAATTCACTTTTTATTTCTTTGGTGAATTCTGCACTAAGTTTGTCATTACCTCCAAAGATAATCTCATCAACAAAAATAGCAATGAGTAGTAGTCCTTCATCTGTCTCTCTTTTGAATAAATTATAGTCTGCTGCTCCTTTTCTGAATTGTATCTTTGTTAAGTAACCATCAAGTCTCTTATACCACACTCTTGGGGCCTGTTTAAGTCCATAAAGTTCTTTCTTTAATCTGCATACCATGTTTGGTTTATCTGAAAGTTTGAATCTGTCAGGCTGCTCTATGTAGACTTCTTTCTTCAAGTCACCATTTAGAAAAGCTGACTTGACATCCATTTGGTATACCTTAAAGTTCTTGAATGTTGCATAGGCAAAAAACAACTTAATAGCTTCAAGTCTTCTCACAAGGGCAAATGTATCAGTGTATTTTATTCCTTCTCTCTGCACATATCCTTTACACACTAATATTTCTTTGTTCCTTACCACTGTGCCTTCTTCATTCATTTTGTTCCTAAATATCCACTTTGTTCCAATCACGTTCTTGTCATGAGGTCTAGGGACCAGTTCCCATGTTTCATTCTTGATTATTTGATCTAATTATTCTTGCATGGCACTTTGCTAATTTGAATCTTTGGACACATCTTCAACACTTAAGGGTTCAATCTGTGAAAGTAAGCATACCTCTTCATCAATGGTTGAACCTTTTTCTCTAGATCTTTTCAAGACTTTTGCGCTTTGATATCCAATGATATCTGCCTTAGAGTGGTATTTGGAAGTGAATCTTGAATTATTAGGAGTGATACTTGCATCTGGAATCTGTGATTCTTCTTCACTTGGTTCAGGATTGTTACATGAGACATCAATACAGTCAAACATTTCTTCAATAACTGTGTCCTTATTGATGGGTCTGGGCTCATCTTCAATCATGGGAGCATAGTCGTAATATCTTTCTAGAATCATAAACTTCTCATCAATCTTCACATGAGTAATTTCAATGATCTTCTTTAATCTTAGATTAAAACATCTATAGGCTTTGCTTTTAGTAGAGTAACCAAGAAAAATACCTTCGTCGCTTCTAGCATCAAACTTGCCAATCCTACCATCTCTCTTGATGTAGCACTTGCTTCCAAATATTTTGAATTATTTTACAGTAGGTACATTACCAAACCAAAGTTCATAGGGTGTCTTCTCTGTGCCTAGTCTTAATTGTATTCTATTGATAGTATAGACTACTGTATTGACCGCATATCTCCAATAAGTATGAGAAAAATTTCCTTCAATCATGATAGTGCGCGCTGTGTCAAGTATTATTTTGTTCCTTCTTTCTACAATCCCATTATGCTGAGGGGTTCTAGGTTCACTTAACTATCTCTTGATTCCATGTTCTTCACAGTAATCATAAAACTGGTCAGAGGTGAATTCTCCTCCTCTATCAGATCTCAAACATTTTATCTTTAGTCCAGATTCATTCTCAACCTTTGCTTTGAACACTTTGAACTTCTCAAAAGATTCAAATTTGTCTTTTAAGAATGCAACCCACATCATCCTTGAGAAATCGTCAACAAATAGAATGAAATACCTTTCTCCATAGTAAGATCTTGTTTGAGTAGGTCCACATAGGTCTGTATGTCTCAGATCATTTTTTTTTTTGCAGAGTCTTGTTTTCTCCTTAATTATGTGCTCACATGCTTCCCCATCACACATTCCCTGTACATGGTGTCAACTGGTCTTTCAATACTTGGAAGGTCTCTTACTACATTTAGATTACTTATCTTAACTATGTTGTCAAAATTGATATGACAAAGTCTCTTGTGCCATAGCCAACTGTCATCTACTTTTGCAATAAAACAACTTACTTCTGAATCGAGCTCAAAAACATTACCTTTGGTCTTTGAGCCTGATGCAATCATGTCTCCTTATTTATTGTTAATGATGCACTGGTTATTTTTGAATTCCAACTGATATCATGTATCAAGCAACTGTCCAACACTTAGTAAGTTATGATGCAAACCATCAACATAAAGAACATCATTTTTTTTATTCTTTCCGTCTAAGGTGATAAAACCTCTGCCTATGATTGGTTTGGGAGTGTTATCTCCAAATCTAACCATGCCACCTTTGAATTTTTCTAAATGTACAAATATTTCTGTCTCTTGTCACGTGGTGTGAACATCCACTGTCAATGATCCAGCTAGTTCTGATGTCAGCTTTTGGAACTAATGCTAACTCTTGTTCTTTTTCTTCATCTTCTTTGTCCATTTCTTCAAACATCTTTTCAATGTCTTTAATGGCAACAAAACTAATTTCATCTTTTCCTAAATCATCATCAGTTACACCGTCTTCAACATGATAACATTCGTTAGTGTACTTGGGCTTGTAATCTGATCTGAACTTCTTGACTCTTTTAGGACACTTGGATGCAAAGTGACCAACTTTGTTGCATGAAAAAAATTTGATTGGTAGCTGTCCTTCATATTTCCCTTTACCTTTCCTTTCTTTCTTGGCAATCATAGCAATGATTTCTTCTAGTTCTATATCCACTTTTTCATTATTACTAGAGCTGCTTATGGATTTCTTATTGTGGAATGAGGCTTTGAAAGCTGTCTCACTTTTGGGTTCTGTCTTCAATCTTGATATCTCAAATGTAGATATTTTGCTGATCAAATTCTCTCTCTTGAAATATTTTGAAAATTGCATAGTCTCATCTAAGATATTGATCTTATTCTCATAGTATTCTATTAGTGTGGTCATTAGTTTGTCCATTATATCATCCTCTCAAATTTCTCAACCATTGTTCCTGATACCTGAAACTGCTTCATTAATTCTGTGATTGTAGGCTCTAATGTTTTCTTCAGGTAGCATCTCTAAGTTGTTGTACCTTCTCTTCCATGTCTTTCTACGTGCATTCTTTGCTTGGATTTCTCCTTCAAACATATCTTATAAGTATTTCCAAATAGATTATGCTTTGTCTTCCTTCTTGATCTCATAAAATTCACTATCGGATAGGGCACTGATTAGGGCTTCTTTGGCAATTGCTTTATGAGTGAACACTTCCTTTTTTTTGACTCTAGAGTCTTCTTTTGCAAGGTCTTTCAAGGTGGGAGCTTCAATTTCTTGAGTGGAAATCTCATAGATCTCAAATCCAACACGCTGAAGATGTGTTATCATTTTGTTCTTCCAATCAAGATAGTTTTCTCCATCGAACTTAAGACTCTCTTTCTTGAAGTATGTCATCTGATCTACCTTAAGTTGTTAGGCTTTCTCTTCAAGGAACTTGGCTCTGATACCAATTGCTAGAATAGTCCCAAAGGATAACTGAGAGGGGGAGTGAATCAGTTATCAGCTACTTTAATTCTTTTCTTTGCTTAGATATCAATTAACATAAAGTAAATAATCATTCAGATAACACAATAGAGAAAACAACAATTTTGGTTACGGGGAAACCAAATAGGTAAAAACCCTAGTGGGAATTAGCACACACAAAGAACTGTACTTGAGTATAATTATCCCTATTAAGAGATCTTGCAACCCTATTAGGAGTTGTTCTTTACAATGCAATAAGTACAGAGACCTGGTTAAAGGTCGGACCCTGTTAGGAGTCTTTTACAAGTAACCCTGTTAGGAGTCTTTTACAAGTAACACTATATCTGATAGATTAATTGTTTGAGTAGATGAGCTATCTTGATCAGTTCCAGTGTGTTGTATACTTCCACTTCTTCTTCACATAGATCTTTTCTTGATGAATGAAATGTCTCTACTATCCCAAAACAATAGACATTCTATCCTACTCTTTTTCTTTCTTTATTCTTATCATTCACACTTGGCGTTCATCAAATGAACTACTATAAGTATCTTCTCCAAAGGATGTGATCTTCATCGGCTCTAGGAGTCCCTTCAATACTTCTTTAGTTAGCCACATCATCCATGCAACCTGATTAGAAACACGCAACTCAAATTGAATAGACATGACGCTTCACAAAGTCGGATCCACCAAATTAACTCCAACTTCACGATTCTGATAGAACAATTTTGGCACCTTTAGATAATTATCTCTAACTCATAACTAAACATGAATACAAACATGCATATCCCAAAGATAGGTTCAACTCAAGAAATAATGTAATTACGTCAGCTCTTCACAGATAGTCTTCAATCTCTGTAATTGTCATAACTGATTAACATAACTCAACTAAAACTTCATAGTTGACTCAGCATGAATGCACATAGCATCTAGAACATGTATACACCATGGAAATGAACATGCATAGCTCTAGAACATCTGTACTGATAATTGCATATAGAACACTGTTGTATATTATATGTTGTTATCAATGACAAACATACTATCAATTATTTGCATAGAAGCAAATGTACAATAGAAGGAATATCCTAGTTGGTCTCATGGTTATCATCCTATTTCTTCCCCTTCATATTGTTGTCTAAAACAGGAGAAATTATGTGGGTCTTGTCCTCTGTAGATTTACAGTCGGCACTCTCTTCACTGTTCATATGCTTTTTGTTTTGGTGTTTCCCCGTCGTGGAATGCCTTCTCTTTCTGCCTTTTCCACTGGACATTTCCTCCTCGCCATCCATGTCCATACCTTCCTCATTATCATTGTAATGCTCCTCTGAAGAGATAACTATGGTGTTCTATTTTTAAGAGGCGTCACCATTTTTTTCTTTTTTAATGGTTTGCATACTAACTCTATGCTTCTTAGAAGATGAACCCTGATTGTTATTTTTAGTTTCATACTCATCATAATCCTCATAATGTAGACCTTCAGTATCTTCAGTCTCTGAAGGAATGTAGTAAGAACCAGAGGCCTCCATCTCATCTTTCTGAGCCAATTCCTTCCCCAGGATTTGGTCTTTAAAATACTCAAAGATTAGAAGCATATTGTTGCAACTTTGTCCAAACAAATGTTTCCCTAGATCTACCTCGAAGTACATGATTCATAGGTCATACCAAATGAGAGAATCCAATTACAAAAATTTGATAGAAAATTTCCAACCCCAAGAAGGTATGAAGCTCTGTGATATCGGTTGGAGTAGGAAAATTCTTGATAATGTAGATTTTTTCATGATCAACATGAACACCCCTATTGTCCACAATGTAACCAAAATATTGGATGCTTTATAATCCAATAGAATATTTTTCTCTATTGGCATAGAGTTTACATTACTGTAACATTGAGAGTACTTTCTCAACATGTTTTAGATATGCATCCCACATCTTACTAAATATGAGTATGTCATCTAAGTAGACCACTACAAAAGAGTCAATGAAAGGTCAAATAATAGCATTCATCAGTCTCATGAAAGTGGCAAGGGCCTTTTTCAGCCCAAAAGGCATCACCAACCATTCAAAAAACCCTCTTTGACTTGAAGGCAATTTTCCAAACATCCACAAGATCAATTGGCACTTGGTGGTATCTTGATTTCAAATCAATTTTGGTGAGGAAATCAGCCCCATGCCGCTGATCCAGAAGATCATCCATTTGAGGAATCAGATATCTTTTCTTCACATTAGTCTTTTTCAAAGCACAATAATTAATACATAGTCTCCACGTATCATCTCTCTTTTAGGCCAATACAAAGGGGTTGTCACAAGGAGATGTACTTGGCAAGATATGACCCTTAAAATTAACTCTTCAATCTATGATTCAATCTCATAATTTTCTAATATTGATCTCACAAAGGTCCATTTGGTAAAGGTGTGTCTCTGATGATGTCAATTGAATGCTTCACTTGAGAGTGGATTGGAATCCCTATTGTTGAAGTGGAGATATTATGATACCTTGTCAACATTGTATCCATTTTCTTTTGTTAAATAGAGATGGTTGTTATTATAGGTTTTTTTTAAGCCCTATTTTTTTTCCTCTTCTAGTCGTATCATTAACGACACAAAAACTCTAGAATGGACAATCAAATGTCAACATTTTTGTATTAATTGAAGGAATAGATTTTGTAGGAATAAACTTTGTAGGAATAGAACGTTATAACAACTCTTTATGGGACTTATTTTGAGATTGCATATTTGAAAATATTTTTAATTAATATTTATTTTTTTCTAAGTGGTTATTCAAATATATGTCCACAACTTCTATATAAGCTAGGAAGTCTCATTGGTTTGTATATTTTTCAATCGATCAATTTTATTCATTCTTTGAACATAATTCATGTTCAACTATAAAATTTGACGATGAAAACCCATGGATTCTTAGAGATCAAATAAAAAAATCCATTTGGTTCATTAAGGTAATTTCATGCAAGAATTGCACTTGTCAAAAACTTGAACAAAGTTGAGAAATTTTAATAGTTTTTATAAAGTGTCAATTAGCTATTTTATTATTCTATTCAGGTGACTTCTTATTTTTATTTATGGTATTGTAATTTCTAAATTATATAAAATTATTTTTTTCTACTCACTCAATCATAATAAAGTAGCTCGATTAGCTAGATCAGACTAATCCCGAAGTGGAGGAACGCATTTTTAGGGCCCGTTTGTTTCGTGGAATTGGCCAGGAATTGGCATTCCCGAATTCCTAAAATTTTCAATACCCTGTTTCGTTCCAAAATAAGAAATTGGAATAGGCTTAGGCGAATTCTAATTTTGGCCCATTTTGAGCATTCCACAATTCCTTCTCAGAGCTGGAATTGGAATTGAAAATTAGAATTGGGCTAAATTGCATGCCA
>MU224156.1:973589-993518 GCA_018584345.1 Thuja plicata
TTTGATGAAGAGTCTTTGCGAGATATTGTGGTGAGTTTCGTGTTGGCAGGCAGAGACACGACGGCGTCTTCACTGACATGGTTCTTCTGGCTTCTTTCTTCCAATCCCCAAGTGGAGGAACGCATTTATAAGGAAGTGGATAAGAAGGCGGCGCTGTCATATGAGGAGATGAAAGGGATGGAGTATCTTCATGCGGCGATATACGAGTCAATGAGATTATATCCGCCTGTTCGCTACGACTCAAAAGAGGCGGTGCATGACGATTATCTCCCAGACGGCACATTTGTGAAAAAGGGGAGCAGGGTAACATATCATCCCTACGCAATGGGGAGGATGGAAAGCATCTGGGGCGCGGATTGCATGGAGTTTAAACCAGAGAGATGGATTAAGGACGGCGTGTTTGTTTCGCAGAGCCCATTTAAGTACGCCGTCTTCCAGGCTGGCGCGCGCATGTGTTTGGGCAAAGACATGGCGCTCATTCAGATGAAGTACATCGCGGCTTCTGTGATTCGGGGATTTCGCTTGAGAGTTGATCCGCTTCACGAGGGGCTCTACGTTCCGAGTTTAACTGCGAGTATGAAGAATGGTCTGCCCGTTTTTGTGGAGAAACGAAGCGCGAGATTGCATGTTTTGTGACGTCTCTGTATTCGCTCTCAGTGCCCACCTCAGCATGTGCAATGTATAATATTTATAACTATGTGTATTGAAATTTCATGCCTGTGAAATATGTATGATTATTTGGTTGCAAGAAGATTTATATTAATAAACAGCAAATTTCAGTAATAAAGGTGACAAGTTGCTTTTTGGGTTGGCTAAGAATGAACAATATCTAGCAAATTTCTTGAACCATACAAGTTTGTTTCTTTTGTTAGATTAAAAGTGGATCTAGCAAATTTCTTGAATTTTGTTTCTTTTGTTAGATTAAAAGTGGATCCTTGTGAAATTTGGAAAATATTCAATTGAAGGAATATTGGGAGTTTTATAAAATATAACTATTTGTATGCAACAAGTTTATGTATAAATAAACAATTT
The DNA here is from genome assembly GCA_018584345.1 of Thuja plicata. Classification (NCBI taxonomy): domain Eukaryota; kingdom Viridiplantae; phylum Streptophyta; class Pinopsida; order Cupressales; family Cupressaceae; genus Thuja; species Thuja plicata. Next base: position 974,622 of record MU224156.1, read on the forward strand.
GTAAAGTATTTCTTCAATCATAAGTGAAAAGTTTGTTTTTTTTGTTAGTTAAAAGTGAACACATATGTAACAAAAATTTTAATCATATAAGACAAGATCTTTTTTTGGCTAGTTAAAAACACAATTCAGATGATCTGAATCTTCCTCCATTTTCTACTAGTGTTGCTCTTGTGGTTTAGGGGCTTTTATTATTTTTGTTGTTGAAAGTTAGGAAATTAGTACAAGAGAAACATAAAATCATCAACCAACCAAGAAAATCATATTCACATAAAATCAACCTAGCCTAGCCAATAGAGATATCAAAATGAAGAGGATGATATAAGATAAATAAATTCAAAGTTCAAACCAAAACATTCCTTTTAAAATGAATCTATTACTTTTTATTCCTTCAAAATGAGGTTTCTCTCCTAAATGAAACTGCGTAAACGCCATGATGAAGAAACTAATAGCAATTTATACATATCAAATAATGAATAGACGATGAACATTGAATTAATTTTTGATAAATGGATGAATGAGATTGAAAAGAAAAAGGGAAAGTGAGTTAGAAATGGAAGGTTAATGAAATAATAAGATAAAATGAGTTAACAAGTAGACAAGATAAAGAGGAAAATTAATAAAAATTGAATTTCAAAAAAGGATTCACAGTTTCTAATTTTTAAATATGTATTTCTTTCTATCTATTTTGAAATTAAAAAAAGAAGATAAGTTTTGGATTAAAGAAAAAGCAGGTTTTGAAGGGACCCAAAATCCTTAACAACATAAAATTGAAAGAAAAAGCATTAAGCCCACAAAAGAAAAATAGACTGCGAAACCCAGCAAGAATAACCAGTTGGAACTTAGCCAGAAAAACACCTAGCAACGAGGGAACAGGATAGAAAAGACAAAATAGACTCGCTACTTCAGGATCTTAACCATCTCATCCCCAAGATCAAACATCTTTTTTATGGTTGCTTTAAGGCCAATGAGATCCCTGGAAGTAGTCGTATCCTTATTTTTTACTCTAGCGCGAGTCCTTTTTCCCAGTCCAGAAGGAATGGCAGCGATATCCTCGATATCATCTTCAACAATAACAGTGGCTTTATTGGGGTTGTTCCCATCCAGCATGTTGACAAAAGCGTCAAGGGTCTAAGTTGAGGCCCGCATACCCTCATACCTAATCTAGAGAAGAAAAAGAAGATAAGTTGTGAAAGTGATTAATTTTGAAAATCAATAAAAACAAATATAGATATTTGTTTTCATTTTTTAATTTAATAAGTTGATTGAGTTGTCACTCTTTTTTGAAAGTTAATGAAACAAATAAAGCTATTTATTTTTATTTGATAATTTGAGGAAAAAATTGTTAGTTGGTTTTTAATTAAATCATTCCAATAATTATTTAATAAATGCATATGATAATAATTAAACTAGCATACCTATATTATAAAAAATCTATATAAAATACTCTGAGAGATATCAAGTTTGAAAATATGCAATATTTATAAATAATAGTTAAGAGTTTGATATTAATGAGTTTGAAATGAAAAATGTAATGCACAATACCGATGAATAAATCCATAAATAGTGGTTCTACATTTCTTTCATTTTAATAATCTATATAAATTTAGTTGTAAAGAAATTCCAAGTTTGGTAATTTTAACCATCCCTTAATAAACTCTAAGGTGCAAATACATTTAACATAAAAGAGCAGTTAACCCTACAAGACTCCCAAAAAAACAAAAGATGAAGTTCCTCTCATGGAACATAAGGGGCATGAATAGCCTACAAAAATAGTTCGCTCTAAAGAAGTACATTCTTGAGTTCAAGTTCGATGTGGTTCTTATTCAGGAGGTTAAAATGAAGTATCCAAACTTTGCTCTGCTAGTTGACAATATTTGGTCGGGTGCGGCCTTTCTGTATAGTGAAGCGGATGGGACCTCTAGAGGTGTGGCCACTCTCTGGAACCCTTGTAAGTTATCCAAAAATAATGTGGCTTTTTCTCATATCTTCCTTGCTATTTTGTTTACTTGGAATAATATTTCTTGGTACTTGTATAATATCTATGCTCCTAACATTAGAGGTGAACGTAGTAGAATCTGGGGGGAAATCTCTAACCTCATAGAAGATAATCATTTCCACCCCACTATGTGTGCAGGGAATTTTAACATGCCCTTATTCCCCTCTGAGAAAAGTGGGGGCACACAAGACTTCTCGAAAAGTATGCAAGAGCTAGCTGATTTTATAAGACACAATGACCTGGCTGATCTGGACCTGCAGGGAATGAGATTTACTTGGTCCAACAATAGAAAAGGGAGACACCTCATACAAGTTATACTGGATAGATGGATGTTATCGGGAGGTTGGGATGTTGCTCCCTTGCTTAGCCTCTCTCACCTTGCAAGAATGGTTTCTGACCACTCCCCTTTGATCCTTGATTGGGAAGAGAGGAAACATAATGGACCCCATCCATTTTGTTATGAAATCATGTGGCACTCTCACAATGAGTTTGAAGAATGTATTAAGAGATGGTGGAATACCCCGGTGAAAGGAACGACTATGTTCAGAATTGCTGAAAAGTTGAAAATCATCAAAAGGGAGGCCCAAAGATGGAGTAAATCCAAGTTTGGTGACATCTTCCAATGCAAAAAAGATCTTGAGGAGAAACTTACCCTCCTCCAGAAGGATATGGCTATGGGGGAGGCTACCTGGGAGGAGCACTGGGAGGAGGAAGAATGGAGAAACAAATGGAAACAAAACCTCAAGAGGGAGGAAATTTTGTGGAAGCAAAGGTCACGGTTTCAATGGCTGAAGGAAGGTGACCGAAACTCTACCTTTTTCCATAGGTCCACCTCCATTCATAAAAGGAGGACTACTATTAAATCCCTGGAAGCTAATGGGAACCTGCTCTTGGAGGTTGAAGATATTGGTAATCATGTTGCTGATTTCTTCCAAGGAATTTTCTGAAGACCGGCTCAGATTAGGATGGGTGTTGATTTTGACTCCCTTATGGAAGTTATCCCTAAGGTTGTTACTGAGGGAGACAATGAGACCCTTTTGTCTCAGGTTTCTGAGGAGGAATTTAAATTGGCGGTGTTCTCTATGGGAGCCTATAAATCCCCAGGACCGGATGGGTTTCCCCCATCTTTCTTCTAGAACTTTTGGGGAGTTGTTAAATATGACCTCATCCATGCTTCCCATTACTTTGTCAGAACTGGCAGTATCCTGAAAAGACTCAAAAAAACTTACATTTTCCTGGTACCTAAAGTGCCAGACCCTAAATGCATGAGTGACTTCCGATCCATAAGTCTTTGTAACACTACCTATAAAATCCTATCCAAAATTATCACCAATAGGGTCAAACCCCTCCTCGAAAAAATTATCAATCCCAACCAGAAGGGGTTTGTCCCGGGAAGATAGATTCTTGATGTTGTTATCACCACTCATGAAATCATTCACTCCATGGAGAAAGGTAAGAACACTGGTATGGCTCCAAAATTGGACATCTCCAAGGCCTATGACAAGGTTCTTTTGAATTTCCTGTATGAGGTGCTCAGGAAATTTGGGTTTCATGAAAATTTCATCAATATTATAAAGGTGGCGGTGGAAACGGTTGACTTTATTATGCTGGTCAATGGCACACCCTGTGGATCCTTTACTCTAGAAAGGGGATTATGCCAAGGGGACCCTCTATCCCCATACCTCTTTCTTATGGTGGCTGAAGTTCTGGCTCAGAACTTACTAAGGATGGAAAGTGTTGGATCTATTGCTGGTTTTAAACCGACTTCCACCCTTAACCCAGAAGTTCTTCAATATTTTGTTGATGATACATTTATCTTTGGAGAAGCCTACATTAGAGAAGCTAGAGAGCACGGAAACACCTCCTAAACAAATATGCTTTGGCGTCTGGCCAAGTGATCAATTACAACAAAAGTAAAATTTACTTCTTCAACACTGAACTAAGCACGCAGACTTTAATTGTGTATTGCCTGGGCTGTAAGGGAGCTTCACTCCTAGATACCTATCTTGGTCTCCCGCTCATGGTGAAGGAAGTCGCTGATGAATTCTGGAACTCCATTCTAGAGAAAATGTAGAAAAAATGGTGGGTTTGAAAGGTAAGGTTCTTAGTAATGCTGGGAAACTCCAATTACTCTCAGCTGCCCTCCAAGTTATTCATGTTTATTTCATGTCCCTCTTCAAAATAAATGATAGAACTATGGAGAAGCTAGAAAAAATCCAGAGAAACTTTCTTTGGTCTGGGACGGAGGAAAAGGCTAGAATGAACTAGTCAACTGGGACACTGTTTGTCAACCAAAGCTGGTCAGAGGGATGGGTGTGAGAAAAATCAAGGACCTAAATAAAGCTCTCATCTCTAAAATGGGCTGGCAGCTCTTTAGAGGAACCGCTGGGTGGTGCAGAATTATGAAGGCTAAATACTTCTATAACGACCAATTCCCCTACGGGAAAAATCTTCCCTCTGGCTCTAAAATCTAGAATTTCATTTATAAAAGAAAAGGAAGTCTCTTCAAAGGTTTAAAATGGTTGGTCAGAAATGGCACCCAGATCCATTTCTGGGAAGATTGGTGGATGGGGGAAAAACCCCTAGGATAGGAAAAATTTGGTCTCGTCAAGGATAGATTGATCTCTCACTTTGGATGTAAATTCAGTGATTACATCTCTCAAGGTAAGAAATGGAAAGCACTCGCTGATGCTTTTCAGGACCAGACTCAAGTCCCGTCTTATATAAAAGAAATTTAGAAGCTTATTGAAGGCATCAGAATTCCTATATCCCAGACTGGAGATAGCCATTTGGTGCCATAACAATTCAGGGGAAATAACGGTGAAATCTGCTTATCTAACCAATTTAAAGACTGTGGTTGATGAAAAGAGCTGGGGGAATGTCTGGATTCCCCAATTAATCCCCAAGATCAATTTCTTCTGGTGGATTGCACTTCATGGTAAAATTCTTACATTAGATAATCACCAGAAAAGGGGGATACATTTAGTCAATAGATGTGCTCTTTGCAAAACTCATACGGAATCTATCAACCACATTCTCATTCACTGTCCTTACGCGACTATGGTCTGGACCAAAATTATGAGTATTATGAGACTGAATTGGGTCTTCATGGAGGACTTGGACCAATTCATATGCAACTGGGGAAACCTCGTGAAGCACCTTCTTATCAACACCCTTTGGAGGTTTTTACCCCCCGCATATATGTTGGAGCCTTTGGAAGGAAAGGAACAACCGGATTTTCAGAGGGGAGGAAAAAGATGCTGATGAGATGGCATGAATGGTTGTGAATCTACTGAAGGACAACCTCTCTACCTACCACTGGAACCACCCCTCCCCCCAAAAGTGTTTTGACTATTTGGTTGCTAAGGATTGGCAACTACCTCCCTCCTATGAGTTCGACTACTCCAAGGCTTTGGTGAGAAGGAATACCAAATGGTCCCCCCTGGAGGAAAATTTCACCAAGTTAAACTTTAACGGAGCTACCTCCGATGGATCTGCTACGGGTGGAGGTATCTTCAGTGACAAAAATGGCAAGATGATCATTTCTTATGTGCTAAACCTTGGATTGGGGTCAAATAACATGGCAGAAATCTCTGCCCTCTTATGGGCCCTAAAGGTGGTTGTTACCTTGGGAGTTAAAAGACTGGTCATAGAGGGGGACTCCAAAATAATTATTGAGATGGTTAAAGGAAACTTTAAATCTAGTTGGAGGCTGTCTAATCTACTACAGGACATCTGGTCACTGCTCCCCAGATTCGACAAATTTAAATTACAGCACATTTTTCAGGAGGGAAATGCGGTGGCTGACAAGCTGGCAGCCACGGGGCTTAATCTACAAGGTCTCAGATCCTGGAGAAACTTGGGATCCCTTTCAAAGAAAACTGCCTTGCTTGTCAAAAAATAAAATATTTAACCTATGAAGTACAAGATCAACTTTGATTGGACGGGAGAGGCGGCGGATAGAATCACGAGGATTGGGTGGAATTCAAATTTTCAAAAAGTGATAGGAAAGGTTTTTAATATTTTTAGAAGTCTGAAAAGATGGGCTATTAACTCCAATTTAGGAAAAAGTACAGGCTTTTTCAAATTTGAAACTGACGTGGAGAATAACACGAAGCTGGGTGCACTTGAAAAGATGGATGAGGTTAAGTTGTGCATTAATTATGGGAAAATAAATCATTCTAGGATACGCTAAAACTCTGCAATTACTCTGGCTAACCTTGTGACTGATACTTGTCATTTCATTAAAAATCTGGATTTTATTCCCAACAGGTTTTTCGTCCTGTGTAATCCTGGCCTCTGGTTTTGTGTTGGTAGCTTCCGCAAGACTCTGGTTCTGAGAGTGTTGGGTGGAGGAGTGAATGGTGGTATGTCGGTGGAGATACAGATTGAGGTTAATCCTGAGAATAGCTCTAATATGGGTGGCGATATGGTGAGGGTGGAACCCCCTAGGATTGAGGTAGGTTTTCTCAAAAACTAGTGTGTGGTAACCTATCTAAAGGAAGGTGATTTTTACACCTACATGGAAGCTATGGGAGGATGTGATGAAATTATCTTCATGCAGTTGGTTAAAACTTGGACTAAGTGCAAAGTTACTATTAATGGCATTACCTTCGAGGTAAATGAAGAAGTTATATCCCAAGTTACAGGGCTTTCCATAGAGGGGAAAAATTGGAAAAAGATTACGAAGAGTTGCGACGACTCTAGCAAGGTGAGATTCTTCAAGAAAATGGAGGTTCCAGTTCCAATCCATGGAGGATTTAAAAGGGAGGAGTTGCCTAGCCCATGGAATGATGTCTACCTCATTCTCATGAAATACATTACCCTAGAAGGTCATTTTGGCACTTGCTACAACTACCACTTTCCCTTGCTTAATCACTTCAGGTACAATGATACTACATCCTTCCCTTTTTACCTTCTTCACTCTCTTGAAACCACGGTTTTGGATGTGAGAAAAAAGTTAAAATCCAAGAAAAATTATTGCATCCTCCACCAAGGGCTTATCCTTCGCCTTTATAATCTCCACCTTGCCCTGTGTCCCCCCAGAATTTTGTCTTTATAGGGTATTACCATGCCGAAGGGCCCTATGGAGGTGACAAGCACTTCTAACCCCTCATCTTCCTCCAAAACCCCAGAAAAAACTAAGACGATAAATGCGGGTTCCACGGGTGGTACCCAAATCACTATTGAATCTGAGGAGGACGAAGAAGATAATGAGACCATAAGGAGGTCCCACAGAATTGCTAAAACCTAATTCAAGCATAAAGCGGTAAGGAAATGGTACATTGAAGATGAGGAGGAAGTAGAAGAGTCAGAGAAGGGGGAGGTTAAAAAAATTAGCACCAGTGGAAACACTAAAAAGGGGAAGAAAAGAAAGATCAAGGAGAAAGAAAAAGGCAAAGACCCTCAAGATCTAGATGGGGATAAGAAGAGCCATGACTCTCCCTAAGTTTCGGCCAGCTTCACTATGGCCACCATGGACCTTTCCAAGAAGAAGATGTTCAAAAATAAGAGTGTGAACTCACAGAACACATTCCCATTGTCTGCGAACCCCTAGGTGATGGCGGAGGAACCCAAGGGGGAGGAGAAAACCAAAATTGAGACCCTGAAGGTTAAGGAAATGGCGACCGAGAGTCTTCAGACCATGGCAAATGAAATAGACCAAATCCAAAAGGATGTTAAAACTCTTCAGACTTCCTCCTTGGACTCGGTTTCTAATATGGATCTAAGGGAGGTCAAGGAGGAAATAAAAAATTTGGGTGAAAGCTTCAACAAGGTTGCTAGGTTCGCGGTAATGGTTATGCACTTGGTGGCTACCACTCTCCAACTTCTACATTTGGGGAAAGGGGTATGCCCATGAGGAAGAACACAAGAATGAGAATTTTTTCCAATTCCTTGCAGAGGATTGGCTCAAGTTGTTGTTGGACAATGGGGGTAAAAACCCCAATTAACCTTCTCCTTTTTCCATGCTTTGTTTTTTTATTGATTTTTGTTGGCTGGCCATTCAGGGCCTTGTTGTGATTCCGATGAACTTTTACGTTGGGTTTAGACTTAATTCCCTTACTGTAAAAAGTAATTCCTGCTTCTATGTTAATTACTTTGAAACTTACTTTCACAGACTGGTTACCAGCTTCAAGGTGAAGCTGGGGTCTGTTAGGGATTACTCTTGCTACTAGTTTAGATTTAATTCCTGCTTTACCTGTTAGTCATAATTCCTTCTTTAATGTTAATTACTTGGATACTTACTTTCACAAACTGGTTACCAGCTTCAAGGTGAAGCTGGGGTCTATTAGGGAGTGCAGGTTGGCTACCAGTTCCATGGTGGAGTTGGGGCCTGTTAGTTTTATTTTCTAGTTTTTGATGTTGAAAAAGGGTATTGGGTGAGGGTGTTTTGACCCCCATGCTATGCTGGTTTTCTGCTGGTAGTCTGCACTTCTCGTGCTGGCTATGACTGTTCGGGTCAGCCCCCTTATCTTGGCTGCTTTTTTAATCAAAAATATAAAAGAGCGCATTCAATTAAATTTCAATTATTAATAATCAAAATGAGATAAAGCCAATGTCACACTCATTAAAACTATGATAGCAACATTTATAAACTATTATGAAAATTAAAATTTTATGGTCATTTATCAAGCGATATTTGAAATAAATTTTTTACTTAGTTAACTACTTATAATAGTAATAACTCTCTAACAATATCTATAAAATATTTTACTTAGAATTGAATTTAGTCATAGATATAATGTGTAAATAGTTTTTGATAAATTATTAAGTACAATTTTTAAAATATTCACTTAGTTAACCATTCATGTGCTAGTAACAACTCATCATTTTCATTATCATAAAGAAGAGGTCAAGCTTTAATTGTGACATTGGACTTCACGACCTACTATGTAGGTATCCCATAGTGTGCATGCAACAACCTAAATGATGACATGGCATGATGTACTATGAATCTAATTGAATAATAAAACTATTAAATTATTAAATAGTTATTTATGAACTATGCAATAAGTAATCTGATGCACCAGAGAACATATAATTTTTCAGTTTGATTTTTGGATTTTGATTGTGTGTTATTGTGTGTAATAACATATAATTTGTTATTTTTAGAATGATTCATAATAACTGAGAGGGGGTGAATCGGTTACCCTAGGTCCAGATGTACCAATTGAACTTTCAAACACTTCAACCAACTCAGATCCACTTAGTAATCCACTCAATCTCTATAGCATATAATCAATAACATAAACTTGCATTTTACTGTCCTAATGTAATCAACTTGCAGAATATAAAACTCTTAATAGTAAAATACATCAAATAGCATTCACACAAGTATAACACCACAATTTAACATGGAAACCCAATATGGGAAAAACCACCAGTAATGTGTTACCAATTTTTCACTCTTCTGAAGTGAGCTCTGTGAAAAGCCAACCCGGTTAAAGGTTAGAATACACATTGTTTTTTATTAAGTAAAATAAGTTTTACAGGGTTCGTGAAACCCAGAACAAAGTAATAAGAGGTAACATAGTTAACAAAATAAAGCAGAGTGAAACAAAAGGCAGAACAGGCCAAAAAGCCAAAGCAAAAAATAGGCTAAGCATCTAAAAATACAGATTAAACCAGAGATAGAAAAAAAAGCCAGAGAACCTCAAGAAAGGTCCACCAAAAGAGTGGCAGCCTCAGCCTCCATCAGCTCCATGTTGGCCACTGAGTCCTTGATTTTCTGGATATCCTTCTCCAGCTCCTTTTCCTTGGTCTTCTTGGTTCTAGCATAGGTTCTCTTGCCCAGACCTTGATCACACTCCTAGTCTGAATCCACAACCATTATAGCCACTTCCTTCCCCTCGATCTTTTCCTCCAGCTTGTTAATGTAAGTGTTAGTGTGCTCCCTAGACGCTTTCATGGTGTTGTAGCTTTGTTCTGCAATCTTCTTTAGGGTAGCATCAACCCTAGTCATATTATCCTCCATCTTCTTGACCCGGGTGCTCAGGTTACTTTATTCCTCTACATCAGTATCCTTGTTGGCCTTTTTGGTACCCTTAACCCTATTTTTGAGGTCTTCCACCTCATGGAAAAGCCATTTAATAGTCCTATATTGGTCTAGCATGTTGTTTCTCGTATTATTGAGCAGATTCATGTCAAACTCCCTAGTATTATCGTTGAGCACCACCATTGATGGGTCAATGAGCTCATACAACTTAATTCTGTCGCCCTCTCCCTCTAGGACCTTGAGGTTAATTATTTCTTTGGTTATTCCCATTTTTGTTGTCTTAACATTGAAGTCCCTCAAACATATTATCCTACCCTTTTCCGCCATATAACAACTAAACTCATTATCTAGGTCCTTCCCCATGTCCTAAGTTTCTGGTGAAGGGTTGTTGTCCACAACAGGGGAAGCTCTATGATTATTGTCCTCCAGGATAATCCTATCAGCAAATGCCACCATGTCCTTACCCTTGTTGCTTGGGTAATTCCCAGTCATGGAGAGCTTTCTCTTTCTACCTTTCCCACTTGTCAGGTACTCATCGCCTTCAAAATCCATGCCCTCCTCATTCTCATTGTAATGCTCGTCAGAAGATATAGTAGTGTTGCTCTATTTTTTAGGGGTTGCCAATTATTTTTTGACTCTAACCAGACTACCTCTTTTCTTCTTAGACGTCAACCCCTAGTTAATCTTCTTTGTATCATGTTCCTCAATCTCTTCGAAATGCATACCTTCACTGTCTTTTGTATCTGAGGGGATATAGTTTGAGCCTGAGGCCTCTATCTCCTCTTTCTAGCTCATCTCCTTGCCCAGGATTTGGTCTTTAAAGTACTCATAGATTAACAGCAAAAGCCCTTCATGCAGGGTAGTGTTAACAATTAATTTCTCTCTATACCCATTGATATTATCATTTATGGAAGAATATAAGTAAAAGGAGATAGAGACCAACATGCCATGACGAAAGTGATTCAGCGGAACAAAGTGATGGGTCTGAATTCCATCAAACCTGGAGTCCAGAGTAATGTAGTAGATGATGGCATGGAGAACAAACTGCCACAACATTTTCAATCCTTCAGTTAGGTAATGGGTGCCAACTTTGATGAGCTCATTCTTCTCCTCCTCGTCTCTCACAAAATCAATAACAGTGTCCAAAATCTTTCGATCTCTGTAGAATTTTTTCCCAACAATGGGTATCCCCGTCATAGCAGGGATGACATCTTTAGTAACTGTGAATTTTCTACCCTCAATCTCTATGCTACCTTCATTCTAGTTTTTGATGAACAGTTTAGTTACAGCCAGCTTTCCACCATGGAATATTTCTATAAAGGTTGAAATCCCTCTGTTATGAAGGTAATTCCAGACCTTTGTTCACCTCTTCCATTTTTTGTTGTCCTTTGTAGGATCCCTCCTACATCTTTCCCCTCCCATCACTGAATGATTCAGGGTAGCTAATAGACTCAAATCTCTATGAAAACCAGAGCTCTTCAAGAATTTCTAGAAATCTTTATTGTGATGCCTTAAGCCATAAGTTATTTCTTTACTTTTGGATGCCCAGTAAGTGTGCAAGTTTTTATTGTTATTATTACCCTTACAGTCTGTCTCGTACTTACCATTTATAGCGACGCCATTACCCATTCAAGCTACCACAATCATGATTGATTTTTTATATATCCTTCCTTCCTATGGATTCAATTGAGATCGACTAAATCCAAAGCATCATGTGGCAAATCTCTGCCACTAGGCCAGTGCGTATGCTTGTCACTTCGCACCACCCAGTTGGCGAACCAGTCGGCAACTTGATTACCTTCCCTGAACACATGGGTAATGTGCACCTTTTCAAAAGAAGTGAAGAGGCCACGTGTCTCCTCTATCATATTAGTGATAGTCCATGAAGGTGGGTGAAATTTTTTAAGACAATTGATAATGTTAAGTGAGTTGCCTTCTAACTAGAGTTGTTTTATCCCCATTTCATGAGCTAACTTGGTCAAGTGTAGGGAAGTGTTCGCTTCTACGTAGTGGTTGGTTTGTGTTCCCAATGGGAGACTGAACGCTGCAATACCTTGACCAAAATAATTTCAAATAATGCCACCACTTTTTTCCTTGCATGGGTTTCCTTTGGCAGCTCCGTCGAAGTTGGCTTTTGACCAGCCTTCTAGAGGACAGCACCAGAAGCATCTCTGTCGATTAGCCTTTGAATTCTTGGGTTCGGCATCTCTTTGTCCTACAAAAGGGTTAGTATTCCCATACACAACAAATTTTTCCAACATTGCATGATGAATCTTTTCAAATATGACTTTTGGCTTGGCACTACAATCCTTGAAGATGTGATTGTTTCGTTCTTTCCATATGCCCCAGCCAAGGTGAGGCAGCACCCAAGACCAGATTTTTTGAAAGATAGTATTTTTGAAGGGCTAGGACCATTGGTAGAGTAAATTTTTGACAAAGGAAGGGAAACACCATTGAAGGCCCAATAAATCCATAATATAGTGCCAAATAGAGCTTACAAAGGAACAGTGAATGAAAAGGTGATCAACAGATTTCGCTTGACAGCGACATAAAACACACCTGTTGGGAATTGGGGTGCTTCACTTAATGAGTTTATCAACACTCGGGATGCGGTTCTAAAGAAAGAGACATAAAAAAACATTAATTTTTGGGATTAAACCAGGAAGCCAGGCCTTCGCCTAGAACAACTGGGCTTCAGGATGAAATTGAGCAGAATAAGCAGAAGCCACAGTATAAGAGCCATTAGAGGAGCCTTCCCAAATAAAAATATCTTGGTTCTAGGAAATCAAAGTGGCATTGAGAGTCATGAGTAGGGGGGATAAGTCTGGGGAAATTGAAGCCAGGTCCACCCAGGAATTACCAACCCTATAGTCATTGACCCTATCCCTGAAGCTTAGGGTGCAGTCCTCCTTCCACTGGTTGAAATATTCAATGTCTTTCCATGGTTTATTCAGAACCCAATTGTCATTCCAAAAGTTGATACTATGGCCATTACCAACTTTCCATTTTTCTTTGGTCTTGGCCAAATATTTAGCTTTAAGAAGGCCATTCCAAATACAAGAACCTTGCAGGATATCCTCATTCTCAAAGAAGAAACTTAGAGAGTCATTGGGAAAGTATTTCTCCTTGAAGAAGTCCTGCCATTCCCCTTTTCCATGGAAGATTCCCCATATCTATTTATCCTGGAGTGCCATGTTAAAAGGCTTGATCCTTTTGATACCCAGTCCCCCTTCCCTTTTGGGAAGACAAACTTTGTCCCACGCAATTAAAGGAATGTGCTTGTGATCTTCCACCCCCGACCAGAGAAATCTTCTTTGAATTTTTCCAAGGCTTCAGCCACCTTAGCCAGGATGGAGAAAAGGATGAGGGTGTAGGTAGGGAGTTTTTGGAGAGTAGACTTGACCAGCTGAATCTTTCTTACTTGGCTGAGAATAATGCCCTTCCACCCTGCCAACTTTCTATTAAATCTGTCAATAAGTCTATTCCAAAATTATTCTGGGGGTTTAGCTCCTAGCAAGAGGCCTAAGTAGTTGGAAGGCAAGGAACCAATGCTACACCCCATAATATCCACCATTATTTTTTGTTTTACCTCAGGGATGTTGATGAAGTATAAGGAACTCTTGTTCCAATTGATATACTGGTCAGTGGTCCTAGTATAGGAGTCTGACAAGTTTCTGACAACTTTAGCCTCATTCACAGACGCTTCCCCTCCTAATATGGTATCATCCACAAAATTTTGATGAGAGAAGATGGATATACTAGAAGACGGCCTAATGCCTTTCAGCTCCCCAGCAGACCTATGAGTAGAGATCGATCTTCCCAAGCATTTCACTAAAATAATGAAGAGAATAGGGGACAGGGGGTCCCCTTGTCTCAAACCACACGAAGCACTAAAGAAGGTCAAAGGAGATCCATTAACCAGGACCAAGAAGGAAGGCCAAGAGATAAGTTGGTTAATGATGAGACATATTTTCTCATTAAAGCCATAAGCTTGCATCACTTTCATGAGAAGGGACCAATCCACTCTGTCATAAGCTTTGGATAAATCAAGCTTGAGAAGGAAACCCTCCTGATTCCCAGCTTCTAAGGAATGAATCACTTCATGCACCACCACACCATTATAGGGTCCAGGATCTGTTTCCCTGGGACAAATCCAGACTGGTGTTGAGCAATAATGAGGGGGAGAAAATGAAGAATCCTGATTGTGATGACCTTAGAGATGATCTTGTAGAATGAATTACATAAAATAATAGGTTTGAAAAGATCCATGGAGTCCTCCCCCGAGACTTTTGGGATAAGCACAAGGAAGGTGGCATTGATTTCTTTAAGTAGATTCCTAGATCCAAAGAATTCCTGCACAGCTTTGACCAAATCATTTTTGACAGTATCCTAGAACCTATGGAAGAAAAACATGGGAAAGTCATCGAGGCCTGGAGCCTTGTCCCTTGGAAGAGAGTCCAGGGATTTTTTCACTTCCTCCATATTAGGAATAGCACACAGGGATTTATTATGAAGATCTGATATCACTAGAGGAATGTTGGTTAAGAGCTTCTCCTGGTCCTGATCCGACAAGTTAGAGTCTTTCGAGAGAGGGGTTTTGAAAAAATCCACCACCACTATAGAGATACCTTTGTCTTCCTGCACAATCTGATTTCCACTTCTAATGTTACTGATTCTATTGGACACCCTATGTTTCATGGTAGAAAGATGAAAGAAGTGAGTATTTTGATCCCCCTCCTTAAGCCATATGGATCTTGACCTTTGTTTCCAGTACATTTTCTCCTTGCCTATCACATTATGGTATTCTGAAAGCATTATTTTTTCTTGATTTAAGTTATCCTCATCATACCCATCTCTCTAGATAACTTCATGGATAGATTGAAGATCATAGATAGCCTTGTTTTTGGAGGCAAAGATGTCCCCAAACTCCTTTTTGTTCCAGAGCTTAATGTTGATTTTAACATTTCTGATTTTTTTGGCTATTTTGAACATTTCCAAACCTTTGATGTCAATATTCCACCATTCCAGAATCTTATTGTTTATGTTAGGATGAGTTATCCACATTCTTTCAAATCTAAAAGGGAAGTTCTTATTCTTGCTAAGCGGGTCTAAGATGAGAGAAAGGGGAGAATGATCCGAGCCAATTCTCACCAGAGCAGAAAGTTTTCTGCTATAGGAGGTCAACCAGTCAGTTGTAATTAGTGCTCTGTCTAATCTAACTTGAATGCAGTCAATCCCGGTTCTCTTGTTGCTCCAGGTGTAATTTTCCCCTTGAAGATCCAGATCTAAAAGACCTTGATCATTGATAAAGTCCATGAGATCTTGCCTAATTTCCTGATGAGGGATGATCCCACCCAATTTTTCCCCTTCTTTAAGGGGGGTATTGAAATCCCCCATAATGATGCATTTTGAGAGGTCCAACAAGGAAATAATACTTCTAAGTTTGTCCCAGAATATTTTTCACCCACATTTAGAATTAGGAGTGTAGATATTCAAGAGGAACAAACTTTCTTTAGACTTAATGTTAATGAGATTGAGAAGCAAAATATTACCTTCTCCGTAGATAGCATCTGTAGTCCAAAGAGAGGAGTTCCACAGAGTCATCAATCCTCTACAGGCTCCCTCTGAGTTGGTTGCAAATCTATCCATAGACTTACAAAAATTGATTCCTTCCAATTTATCCTTTTTCATCTTTGTTTCCTGGATAAGCATAACATTAGGTCTATGATCCCTAATCATATTCCTCAAAACATCCTGCTTGTGCAGCCCATTGAGTCCATGAATATTCCATGATATTAGCTTCATTTATAACTTGGAGTATGGGTGGCCTGGATGGTCTGTTGGGTTCCATCCATAATGTTTTTGCAGGCTTCTTCTTCCCAGATCTGGAACAGAGATTTTCTTTGTGGTCCTTTCTTTGTACCTCCCAGATTAGCTTTGTTCTTTCTTCTTGTTGCTTCTGGGGAGACCGAGGATGGGTCTCTACTGCTTTTTCTATTCCTAACCTTTTTCCATTCCCCCTCCTTCCCTTTTTTGTATTTTGCAAATATTCCTTCCATTCTGGTGAAGCTTCCCAGAGTGATCAAGTTTAGAAGAGCTTCTAGTTACATTCCCTAGTTCTCAAGTTTGGTGTGAGCTAGTGAAGCCACGCCCTTTGGAGAGTTCTATGTCAGCAAGAAAACCCCTAACTCCTAGGAAGGTTTAGGGGATTGAGAATCCATCACTGAAGGGGAGGGAAAAAATTTATCACCCCACTGATCCTCAATGGATTTAAGAGTACTTCCTTCCAAAACTGGTTCTGCCGCCACAAAAGGTAGAAGGTCCAAATATTTAACCTCTATAGGATGAATCTGGTTGGGATCCTCTATGAAGATAGAATCCGACTCAGTAGCTCCCCCAAGCTTACTATAGGGGTCAAAGGAGAAGTCCTTTCGCCAAACCTGAGCCACAACCTAGGGGTTCCCCAAGATAGAGGCTTCAGGGAGTTGATCTTTGTGTTTTCCCCCATTCTTTTGGGCTTTATTTTCTTTTCCCTTAGCCAGAGCAGGGCATTTCCTGGCCATGTTTCCTGCCTTCTTGCAATGGAAGCAATAAAAAGGCACGCTTTCATATTCTAGTTTATGTAGCCTTTTTCCAAGCTTAGAGTGGATTTCAATAACCTCTGGCATGTCTTTCCCTTCTTCCACCCCAATACAAATTATTACATAGGTAAGGTGTCACCTATCCTTAGTCATAGGGTCAATTGAGAGAATTTCACCAAAGCATTTCATGATTCCAACAAAGACGTCTTCCAACCAGAACTCCAGAGGGAGCTCTGGTAGTCTAACCCAAATCGGAGCTTGAACATAAAAAGAATCATTTAGGTCCAGGTTAGGGGTCCACTTTTGCAAGGCAAGAGTGGATTTTCCAATATCCCACACCCCCGCACAAAGGATCTTAGCATAGTCTTCAGGGAAAGAGAACTCTAGGGTCAAGAAACATCTAGCCATAGCTTTAATTTCAACCTGACCTTTTAGATTCCATTTATGTTTGGCAAAGGATCTAACAATATCAATATCTGGTCTGGGACCAGAAAATTTTCCCACCAAAGTGAGCGACATTGAGGAAATATTATGGTCAATGAGTTCATCCGATAATGAAATAGAATATTTTCCATTTTCCTTATCAGATAGGTCTTTTATCTCTAGAAAAAGGGACTTGCTTGAGGGTTTGGTCCTTAATAGAGTTAACCAAGGTCGATGCCAACCTGATACCTCCTTGTCTCCTTGTAGGACCTCTGACTGTTCAGAGCTGCATCCTTTTGACCCCACCTCCTCTTTTCTAGGATCCCTCTATCTTTCATGTGGGACCTCATCCTTGTTTGTAGTTTCTTCCTTATCCTGGTCTACCATGGATCTGCCATCATCTCCTTCCACTGTAGCTCCCGACGCCTACGATGACTGTTTACCGCCTACATTCAAATTTGGAATTCCTCTTGCTCTGTTCGCTCCCACTCCATTCGCCATTTGATGTTTTCCATCGGCCTAAAACTTACAATACACATTGTTAAATGTGACCCGGTTAAAGGATTTAATCACCATGTTAAAAGTGAGCCTTGTTAGAGGGATTAGACCATTCCATTAGAATGTCACCTTGATTAAAGGATTTAACAATATGACTGTTAGGTCAACCTTGTTTAAAAGGATTTTTCAACTGATACAATGGTTAGAAATTAATAGAAAATTGTGATCAGAAACATACAAATCACTTTGCAAATACAGATCCAATTATAGTTCAAATGCTAATTCATTGATTATCCTTCATTGTCATCTCTATCACTCAGATCTTCTTGGAAATCCTTCAAGCAATCACCACTATCCAGTCCTGTACTTCTCTCTTCAGCCTTCTCTTCCTTATGCTTATATTTTCCTAATCAAATGAATTAACCTCATACCATACACACATAACCTACAATTACATTAATCTTATACCTCTCTGATTAGTTAGCTCGATCTTTTTCTTCTTAATCATCACCGTAGATCTTAGGGTTTGGTCATATCCAACAAATCCTTCCAATATTTCATTTCCATCTACATTGTAGAATACATCCTAAAACTCCTTCTTGAATCCATATATTAAAATGGTTAAACATATATTAAATTCTCATTTAATTCTCCACAACAATCATCCTTTTCTTAAATACGCTTCACATATCCCAAGAAAATCAACTATGTAGGCTAGGATCTCAGCTCTCTCTCTCAAACTATAGAAATACTGACACTCATTCAATACTCTATTCTTCTGCTCGGTCATCACGAGATATCTCAATAATTTACTAACACTCGACAAATACTAATTCTCAGTCGACACTAAATTTTATCAGTATGTACTCGTACTCATTTGACACTCGAATCACTCGGCACAAACATGAGTTTCTTAATCTTCTATTCTATAATTTGGTCAAGACTAATCTTGTAGTCATCCAAATTTCATTTAGACTTAAGATAAATAATATATTACCATGTCAAGGTACGATCTCATCAAGTACCAATTGTAGTTTCACATAACTCAACCATTTCACTAGGTCTTCTTGTTATCTTTCCTTCTCAAATCTTCTTCAACAATCAATTTATGTGGCATTAATGGAAAACACATGCAAGGTTCCCAAAAAATCCAAAAAGTATGTTGTGTAAACATATTTTCATTAATGTCCCTAGCTTCATTACGATTCTCTCCAATACAAATATTTCTCCCTCTAGGATAGATTTCTCTCTGTAGCTTATCTCCCTCAATGGTATAGGGTGGTCCCACAATAGTGTGTCCCACTTTTTTTAACATCCTAATTTTTGCTGAAATTGCACATTTTTAAGAAAATATGATAATTTAAGCCTTGAGAGGTCCCATTTTAAGGAGTAAATTCAAAATG
>MU224156.1:1008797-1020263 GCA_018584345.1 Thuja plicata
TATTGGACCCGCAATGACCTTGAAAATTCATATCCTTGGGTACATTATGATTCATATACCTTAGTGAGAATCTAGATCAGAAAATAGACAAGGAAATTGTTTCAAACTTACCATAGTTTACACATAATGAAGATCGAGATATATGCGGCTATCCACCCATAGTGGTAGCTCTTACCATAAACATCCAAGTTAGACCTTTGAAATTTATAGGATCATTTGGAACAATAACCATACGCAAAAAATCAAGAAAAAATTATACCCCTATCCTTGTGACTCTTTATCTTTGCGCAGATGTCATTAAGTGACTAAGAAGACATAATAAATCATCAATTGAGAATCAATCAAATAAAATTTATAATTACTTAGATGCCCCTAGTTGAAAACATCATCAGGACATGAAAGAATTATAGTCAAACCATTATCAAACTGTGTGTTTAAGTAGTACTTGTTCATCCACATGTCAAACACAGTAAAGATTCATCAATCAGAAAAATAGAATATAAGCAATATGGTGTTCCATGTCTGTGCCTTGATAGGATAATCCATGCCTGTTTGCAATCCTGTATAGTTTTTTAGGAATGCTGTGAATGTAAATGTCATGTCCCATGTCGTTAGAAGACACCTTTGTTTTAGAATGTGACATTGTTTTGCATGTGTCAAGAAACATTGTGTCCGTGAGGCAAACCAGCCTAGAGAAACTTAGCAACCACAACTGACTATGCCAACAAAGATGCCCCCAGTGCAAAATGACTTATTCCTAAGACGTAAAGATAGACAAATCCCAAGCAAGGACAAGATAGTCATATAGGAAAATGAAGTCAGCGTATGAGCACAAGAAAAATTATGAAGGCCTAGTATCAGTAGTGCATTGATAGATGGAGTGCAAAACACAAGTGACACCTGATTGCCAGGTTTTCACCACTTGGCAAGATTCTTTTCTTTCTTTTTTCTACCAAGATGCATGTTTTACTAGGTGCTCATCGAGGCACTTTTTCTCTTTTTCAATTTTTTTGCTATTTTTGCTTTTTTTGAATGTTTTTGTAGTATCAAGGCGCCTGTTTACCAGGTTTTCACCAAGGATACCCATTTTGTAGGACTTTTTCCACTATTTTTGGATTTCTTCAGGATCAATTTTTTTAATGTTTTTGGTATTTTTCCAGGACTTTTTGCTGTACAGGCTCTTCTAGCTGAACATTAAGTGTAGAACCGCTTCAAATGTAGAGTATTGATAGGATCTGGAAGAACATCTCCCTCAGGTGTAGCTAATTGGTAAGCCCCAGTCCCAAAGGTAGCAGTGATAACATATGGTCCCAGCCAGTTAGGTTTAAACTTTCCTTTCTACTCTCTATTAGGCTGGTTTTTAGGATTTTCTTTTAGGACAAGGTCTCCCACCTCAAACGTGCGTGGTTTAACCCTCTTGTTGTAACCTTTGAACATTCTTTCTTGGTACACTTTGAGGTGATTGAATTCTTGTTTTCTGCGCTCATCTAGTAGGTCCAGAGAATTTACCCTATCTATGCGGTACTGTTCATCAGTAACCACTCCTTGTAAAGATATCCGCAAAGATGGGATTTCAACTTCAATAGGTAATACTACTTCAGTGCCATAGACTAGAGCAAATGGCATGGCTCTAGTTGGTGTTCGGATGCTTGTTCTAGAGGCCCATAGTGCTGGATTCAGTTGTAGATGTTAGTCTCTGCCAGACTTACAGTTCTGTGTAGAATTTTGAGAATGTTTTTGTTTGATGCCTCAGCCTGTCCATTACCTTGAGGATAATAGACCGAGGAGCAATGTTGAGTGATATGGAACTGTTCATAGAGGTCATCAATGTCTTGATTTTTAAACTGTCCCCCAAGTCTATCATAATTGAAGAGGGTATCACGTATCTACAAATAATGTAGTTCAGAATGAACATAGCCACCTGTTTTACAGTGGCTTTGATTAGCGGCACGGCTTTGACCCACTTCGTGAAATACTCAGTGGCTGTAATGATGAACTTGTGTCCATTTGAAGAGTTGGGATATATTTGTCCAACGAAGTCAAAGGCCCATTGCTGAAATGGCCAATGTGTTATGAAAGGAATTAGTTCTCTGGTAGGAGCATGAATAAGGTTTCCATGTGTCTGGCATTTAAGACATGCTTTTGAAAATTGAATAGCATCTTTCTCCATGGTAGGCCAATAATAGCCTACTCTGAGTAGCTTCTTAGCTAATGAAAATCCATTCGAGTGTGATCCACATACACCTTCGTGGATGTCTTTTAAGGATAAATTAGACTCTTCGAGTTCTAAACATCGAAGAAGTGTACCATCAAGACTACGTCGATATAGGTTGTTATTTATGAGGACGTAATGTGATGCTGTCCTAATCAGGGATCTTTTTTTATTTCTAGATAGATTGACGAGAATGGTTTGGTCAAAAAGGTATGCAATGATACTGGCATATTGAGATGGATCTGGGGTATTCAAGGCACATATTACCTAGTATTCAGGGTTAGCAAAGGCAGGATGGTATATTTCTTCCACCAAGAAATCATAGCAGATTTGATGCTCCTCCAATTGTAACATGGAGGCCAAGGTAGCCATAGCATCTGCAGCTTTGTTCTCTGATCTTGGTATCTGCTGGAAGGTGACGAAGACAAAGTATTTCTTCAGATCATCGATTAGTTGCTTGTAGGGCATCAACTTTTCATCTCTTATTTGATACTCCCCATTGATTTGATTGATAATTAGTTGGGAGTCCCCATATACGTGTAACTCAATGATCTTCCATTCCATGGAGAGCTTGAGGCCATTGACCAATGCTTCATATTCTGAGATATTGTTGGTGCATGGAAACATTAATTTGTAAGATTTGGGAATCTTGTATCCTTGTGGAGTTATGAAGAGAACCCCTGCTCCATATCCTTGTTGAGTAAATGAACCGTCAAAGTACATCTTCCATGGATGTTCAGGGAGATGCATGATTGTTTCATCAAGAAATTCAATTAGTAATGGCTCATCATCTTGGAGCAGTGAATCAGCCAATTGATCTGCAAGTACCTGTCCCTTGATAGCTCTATGTTCTTCATATTGATACTTCAGAGGATCTATCTTAGCAATGAGCTTGACTGTATGAGAGAGCATGTAGTGTCTCAATTTATGTGATGCAAAGATGACTGCTAAGCATGCTTTTTCAATAATTCTATAATTGAGCTCATAAGTGACTAGAGTTCTACTAATGTAGTAGATAGCTCTTTCTTTCTTTTTCTTATCCTCTTTTGCTAGCAATACTCCTAGGGATGTAGCTATAGCTGAAATGTATAGGAGAAATGGTTTTCCATGAATAGGTGCCATAAGAATAGGTGGAGCAGCCAGGTACCCCTTCAATTATCTGAAGTTTGTTTCACAGTGTTCATCCCAATTGAACGCAACCCCTTTATGTAGTAACTTAGTAAAGGGTTGTGGCTTATCTGCAAGTTGGGACATAAATCTCCTGATAGACTGGAGTCTCCCTTGTAGTGTCCACATTTGACTAATATTATGTGGAGGAGTCATCTCTAGAATAGCTTTTACCTTCGCAGGATCTACCTCAATGCCCTTTGCTGAAACTATGAATCCTAGGAGCTTGCCTGATTGGACCCTAAAGGCACATTTCTTTAGATTGAGCCTGAGTTGGAACTATTCCATTCGATCCAATATCTTTCTTAAATCATAAATATGAGTACCTCTTTCTTTGGATTTAGCCATTGTATCATCGACATAGTCCTCCATGTTTTTGTGCATCATGTCATGGAATATTATTGTCATAGCTCTATGATATGTTGCTCCGTTATTCTTTAGCCCAAATGGCATGACGTTCCAGAAAAATGTGCCCCATGTACATGTGAATGTATTTTTCTCTTGATCCTCAGGGGTGATCTTGATTTGATTATAACCTGAGAATCCATCCATTAATGAATACATCTGGTAGCCTGTCGTAAGGTCTATTATCATGTCAATATTTGGTAGAGGGAAATCATCTTTTGGACATGCTTTGTTGAGGTCCCTAAAGTCCATGCAGATCCTAATAGATTTATTAGATTTAGAAACAGGGACCACATTGGAGATCCATGCTGCATAGGCAATGACTCGAATGAATCCAATTTTTAGCAACTTTTCTAGCTCTGCTTTCACCAATAATGCAACATAAGGATGCATTTTTCTGAGTTTTTATTTTACGAGCTTGATCCCAGGAGCTATAGATAAGTGATGCATGATGAGATTAGGATCTAGCCCTGGCATATCAGTGTAAGACCATGCAAATTTGATCTTCTTCTCCTTCAGGAACTCTGTGAATTGTACCTTCTCTTCTTCTGATAAAGATTGTGCTAGGTGAACTATCTGAGGATTTTCAATAGTGCCTAAGTTTACTGGCTGTGTTGGTTCAATCAATACTAAAGATCTTTCTTGAAAGTGTTTAGGGAGGATATCAATAGTCTCATCCTTTGGCGCCTTTGAGAGGTTTTCACCATTGGATACGTCTTTTATCTTTACTATTTTGGGATCTGATACTGCTACAGAGTGGTTTTCACCATCAGTCCACTTTTTCTTTTTCTTTTTAGTTTGTGACTAAGAAACTTGATATCCTCCTATGACATGTTCTCGCTCCTTGCATTGGTGGAAGAAGGGTAAGGTTCACAAGCATTAAGATAACAAGCTAGGGAGTGGTCATTGGGAAAGTCAAGGATAGGAGTGGGATCTGTTTCAGTCCAATCGATTAGGTTTGGAAGTACCAATGTTAGAGAGTCAGATTCCAGGAAGGACAGCATCGCGTTAGCATCACAACTGTTAACCGACATGACATGATCTGTTAAGTTAATATCTTCGATGCTCATCATCATCCCTTTGTAAAAGGAGGCTTCTTGCTTGTAGCCTATGAAATTCTTCTAGAGTTATGTATTCACCAGTGTCTCTGTCAATGATCAGAGGAAGGAACTCTTCTTCTGCTTTAGGAGGATCAGTGTCATTGAAAGGAGTGTCTGGTCATTTACTAGGAGCTGAGGAAGCTGCAAACATGTGAATTGTATCTATCCCAATATCCTCAGAGGCAATAGATTTCTGATCCCACTCATAGTCATGAGAGTCTGTGACATTGTCATCAGATCTATCCAAATATTCAGCAATTTTTATTTGATGGACTCGATTAGCTACTTGTAGATCAAAGTGAGGTAGATCCAAAACATGTGAAATTGTGACCAATTGCCCCCAATTAGGATGTAAATTCTATGGCCAGAGTTCCTCTTGAGTGATTGTAGCTATGGTGTCTCCTACGTCTTGAATGGGAGGTTGTGCTATCAAAGGGGTGTAAAGATCTTGTGGTACCTCAAAGCTAGGTACATAACGTTCTCCTTGATATTCAGGATTTTTTGTACCAATATGTAGCAATCTCTCGTAAGGCCATGGTTTTGATACTATCTCATCTGTTTTATCACTCCCTATTTCAGAAGGTGGACTCTGCTTTGAAGTAGGTTTGTTGGATTGAGTATTAAAGCCCAGTCCTATTTTATCTCTGTTGAGGCGGAACTCCATGGGTATGGTTTCAATGATCCCTCATCCTGTGTCATTCAAAGGTCCTTTTCCATTGTAACCCATTTTCTTGAGGAAATTATATCCCTTTCCATACTGCTCTGGGGATATCTTCACATGTTTGACCTCAGAGTCCACTGGTTCTCCTTTGTAAATCTAGTTCAAGACTGTCTGTTCTTCTGTGTTGTCTGAAGAAGATGTGGATGCCTTTATCATGCCAGTTGCCTTGTGTACCTCTGGCTCTTTGAATGCTAGAGGTGTGAATGTTGATGACAGTTTTCCATAGCATCTTGGTGATACTGGGAGATCTGTCAGTGAAGGGGTCAGGTCCAGCTTGTACTCTCCCATACCTTTTTCTTCAAGTTTCAATGTTTTGCTAAAGCTCTTCATGACCATGTCCTTGGTAGTCTCAAAAGCAACTGCGTCCATAGCCTCTTTATTGTGTGGGATCATGCTACCTACTTTGATATTGTTGCAAGTGTAGTTAGCATCCGCAGGAATTGTCACTTCTATCCCATTATGTGGGAACTTGATGCATTGGTGATAAGTGGATGGTACAGCCTGCATCTCGTGAATCCATGGTCTGCCCAGTAGAATATTGTAGGCCAGGGGTAAATCCAAGACTTGACATATGACATTCCTTTCAATGGGCCCAACTCTGATGGGTAGACAAATAATACCTCTGGAGGATTTTTCTTCCTCATCATAAGCTTTGATGGTTATCTTATTTCTAGAGTCAATTGTTTTCTCTGAGAGGCCTAGCCTCCTGACTAAATCTAGTGTATAGATATTTAATCTTGCACCTCCATCTATCAATACTTATCTAACACGGGATTTATGAATAAGAACTTTGATATGGAGGGGTTGATTGTGTGCATGGGTCAATGACTTGTCATCCTCCTCAGAAAAGGAGAGGTAGTGTGGCGTTGAGATGTGATTGACCATTTCTTGAAACTTGTCTATATCGATATCCTTTGGAACATTAGCAGCGTGTAGGGCTTGTTCTAGGATTTCCCTATGCACAGTGGATATCTTGAGCAATTCGAAGATGGAAATTTTTGCAGCGGTTCTTTGCAATTGGTCTACCAAGTCATATTTCACTCCAGGGATAGTGACCATGTGTTTTTCTACTGGTTTAGGAATAGTTATAGTAGGAACCTTTGATGTGGATGTCAGTTTTGGAGGTCCCTTGATCATAACATGTGCTTGGCTCTGGGTTACAATGTTTGTGGAGGATGAGGCACCTTTAATTGTGATCACATTGATCAGTTTTAATGTTGAGCATATTGATCACATTATCATGTTTGGAATAGGTGTATTTTATCTCATTACCTTTCCCTTTGGATGTTTCTCCTTGATTGTAATTAGGAAAGGGTTTGCTAAATGTCGTATGGTCCTCATTGGTAGTATGTCTGTCTACCTTGATCTTACCTCCTTCGATAAGGTCTTCGATAACGTGCTTGATCTTGAGACAATTATTTGTCTTGTGTCCCTTGTTTTTGTGGAAGACACAATAGGAGTTATCATCCCACCATCTGGGTTTGACCATCAGTTCCCACGGTTTAGAATCAGGAATCGTAAGAACTTTGTTATCCACCAATGTTTTTAAGACGGTCTCAAGAGGTTCCCCCAAAGGAGTGAATGTTTTTTGGGGTTTTGAAGTCCATGTGCGTCCCTTGTCATTATCATTGTTTTTTTTAGGAACGGGAGGTGTTGCTTTAGCCTCTTTGCTTGCTTGCATGCCATTGGTTAGATTGAATTCTTCAGGTTTAGAATTAATGTGAGAGGCATCAACTACTCCGTCATTAACAACATTTTTTTTTGTTTCCACGATTTAGGCTTGGAGTTGGAGCTACTACCTTTTTTCTCATTTTGAAGGGTGATCTCCCCCTTTTTGACCATGACTTCCTCAATATGGAGGGCATTTTTAATCATCCTATCGAAGCTAGGAGAGTCTTGCATTTGTAGGGCATAGCTCAATTCAGGCACTAGATTATTAACAAAGATCTCCATCTTCTCCATTTCGGGAATGACCCTTGAATATCATGCAAAAATCTTCCTCCATCTTTGTAGGAAGTGTGTAAAGGATTCTCCATTTTTCTGCTTGGTATTGCATAGGTCCATCATAGTGACATCATGTTGGATGTTGTAAGAGTAATATTGAATGAACCGTTGCATCAATTTCTTGAATGTTTTGACCTTAGGATTCAATTTTGAAAACCACTCCATGGCATTACCTCCTAGACTTCCTAGAAATAGTCGCATGAGGTATGTGGGTTCGTGCATGTATTCAATGCTTAGAGCACAAAATTCTCTTACATGGTCATGTGGATCAGTTTCTCCTATGTACTTGTCATACTTTGGCCTTGCCACATTAAGAGGAAATGGGACCATAGTGATACTCTTATCGAAAGGAAATGGACAAATGGCATCCAAAGAGTATTTTGTTTTTGTTTTGTCCTTCTCTTGTTTGAGGTTGGTGATCTCTGTTTGCATTAGATTGATCTGTTTAGTGAGAATAGATATCGGGTTTAGTACTTCCTTTTCTTTGAGGTCATCCACATTATAATCCTTGGGTAGCTTGACACCTGAGGATGCTAGATGGAGGAAATAATTTTCTTTGTCATCACCGATTATTCGTTCCAATAGCTTGTGGATCCTTTTACTTTGTTTGATTTTCTCGTACTCATCTTCAGGGATTTCTTCTTCACTATCTGACCCAAACGGATTATGTTCAAACTTGGGTCTTTCTTCCTCTTCTGTGCCTTTGAATTGTGCTTGTTTGCCATCATTATAACCCTCAAAAGCCTTGCTCCATTCATTAGTGTGGCTATCCATTGGAGGTGAATCTATATCAAAAAGGGAACTGCGAGAAGTTTCTCCTTGGAAGTGTGGTGTTTTAGGAGGCATTTTCGATCCTTTAGTTGTGTACTGGTTGCTTCTTGTGTTAACCATAAAGTTTGTTGCTCAACTTCGTCAACATTTCCCAATAGTGCAAGTATGGCTTTCAGATCGTTCAAGTGGACATGTCTAGGTAGAAGTAACTTTTCTTTGTTGGTGGATGTAAATGATTCCAACGTCAGAGGGTTAGAATGCCCTGATAGTGAGTTGGGAATCAAGTTGTTGATAGAAAATGGATAGACCACACGTATTGAACCGATCGTGAAAGACTGACTATGCATGCAAGGTGGACGTTTTGAAAGTTTTTGAAAATAACAACAGGGAGACCAAAAGAGACAACAGGGACCAGCTAAAGAGAAAAAAGGGTACCTAAATCAACTAAGACCTCCTAAGAAAAACTGCTAGAAATGCCCACTGCCCTAAATGCGAGCTCCCAGATACTAGCCTCTGATGGCACCAGATGCGATCCTAGAATCTGGATGCGACTATATGCTGACTAAATGTGATCTAATGCACCAAATGTGATCCTAAACCCTGAATACGACTTGGGAAAAACATGATGCAATCTTATGATGGTCTTGTCAGTTTTGGTCAATTTTGGAAAATTTGTTTTTGAAGTGTGTGAAAGTGTTTGTTTCCAGATTGCATCAAAAGGTGTTGTAAGGCGTAAAAACACATGTACTCCAGGGTTTAAATTTTTTTTATTGTTTTGAGGAGCTTATCTTTTTAGTGAGCTTTTGAACACGTCAAACAGTTTTGCATTGTTAAAGGGTGAAATAAATACTCTTTTTGCCCTATTTTCTAGGTGGAGGATGAAAATCTTTGCTCATTTACTTAAGTACACACTCAAATGCTAATCAGAATACAGCCATCACCAAGCATGCAATGGCTCCAGTCATGATGCTGTATTAGCTGACTCTAAACACAAATGAGGGCACGATATGACAAGTGTCTTGGGGCAATTACTTTTTGCCTTGCACAAAGATTATCACCCTTTTGGGGATGAATCGGGTATTCTTTTAGTTGAATTTGTTGTAGATTAGGGAAATCCATTCGAAACTATACCCCATAAAATTGTACAAGGCAAAATTGAGGTGTATAGCCTTATGAGTACCTGAATATATGTAGTCTCGCAAGCAAGATTCAAGCTGCTCCACTCTACATATACCCTGATATGTTCAAGGAATGATGTCAAAATTCCAAGAACAAAACCAGTTCCATCTTCCAAGGCTTTGGCCTACAAGGAAGCAACTATTTATAGTGAGTTGGAAGGGTCGGCGTAAGACCTGTCCTCACTTGGGTCATTCCCAGGAGATTTTTTCCTCAACCGACAGGCCCTCTACTATTTAAAGATTGATAACCAGGATTGGCAAGCTTTGGATGTCTGGATTTTTGATTCTTCTTCTGAAGAAGAGCATACTCTCCTAATCTAAGCCATTTTCTCCCCAAACACTTAAAACAAAAATTCTTTCCCTCAAGCTATGTTGAGCTTGATTTAATTGTTCCTATCTTAAAGAAAATAGAAAGGGAAAGTTTGTTTTGTTCAATTAACCACAAAATTTAGTGAGTTTGTGTTGTTTAATTACTGAATCCAAAAGTAATTAAATGATGTGTTGTTCATTGAGCCCATATATTTAGTGCTTTGTTTTGTTCAATTACTGAATCTGAAAAAGAATTATACGATTTTGTTCATTGAGCCCACATGATTTAGTGATTTGTGTTTGTTCAATTTCTATCCCCAAAATGAATTAAATAGTGTGTTTGCTTGTTTAGTTACCCCCAATTTCATCACAAATGATAAGACAACGTCCGACTTTCTGATTTTTCTCAAGAGGAAAAAAGCATAATATCTAGTTGTTTTAGCAAGTGGAGAAATGATCTTAAGTTTTTGAAAAGAAAATAAATAGAAGTCAAGATGGGGGGGGTTTGGAAACCTGTAAAAACCATGTTAGTATCTGTTTAATCCAACTCTATGCAAACTGCCAAAAATACCTACAAACACTTGTTAATCTGTAAGATACAAAAAACACAACTTGTTAGGATTAGGCAAATGAAGTAGACAAGCTTTTCAACCAAATGCGAGCCTAAAATCCTACTGAATGCGATATAGTATCCGAGATGCGAGCCTATTCACTGAATGCGAGTCCTTGCTGACCAGATGCGAGCCAAAACCAGAAACGATCCAGGAAATCCTGGATGTGAGCCGAAATTTATGCGGTACGATGGTGTATCCGGGATGCGATCCTACAAGATTAAATGCGATTCTGTGTCTAAATCTTGAGCATGAAAATTAACAAGAAAGTGTTAGAAAATGAGGCCAAATCAAAATTCATGCCCCACAGTGGGCGCCAGAAATGTGTGTGTGTATTTGGGTACCTGATGAAAAAGACACAAACACTTAATAAGTCATTGCATTAGTCCAAAAGGTTAGATAAAACATTCAAAACCACCAATATCGACCTATTTCCTGCTAACTAGGAAGAGTATAATTAGTAACATATCAGCCCTCAGAATATGCTACAAATCAGTGACAAATACAACCTAGCATGAAGGATTTTAGATTAAAACAAGCTAAAAAGATGAAAAACAAGCATTCTAGCTCTAAGCATGTGAATATTTAACAATGAAAAAGCATGGAATAAGAAGTGCAATATGATTCTAGGAGTAATCCAACAGCATAACAATGTATTTTTTATCTAATGTGAAGGCTTCTTTCCTCTCAAAAATGGCTTCTATTTATAGAAGAATGAGAGAGAGAGGGGGGGACAAGGTGAATTAATGAGTGAAGGGGCTCATTAATGAAGGTGTAAGAGCCATTAATGCCAAAGGCATTAATAAGGCATGGAGGAGACATTGGCTTAAGAAATCTTCATTAGAAGGTATTAATGAAATCCTTAAAGAAGCAAGGTAGAGTGTAAGAGGATGGCTTGAGAAAGTGGACCTTAAGGAAGTCAAGCTTAAGAAAGTGGACTTTCTCAAGTGGGTTGAGTTGCTAAGCATTCCCTAATGGAATGTGACAA
>MU224156.1:1070007-1081734 GCA_018584345.1 Thuja plicata
CATGCATTGCTTAGATCCTTTGGATCTAACCCCATCTTGACCTTCCTTGTAGGTTCTGGATCATACAGGAGCATACTGGATTCAACCCTGGGTCAACACTTCAATGACATCAGGCAGTGATGCAAAATTTATTGTCTGTAGTCGTTGCAGCAGCATCAGGCGCCAACTTCAGCACAATATGATCACTAGACATGTTTGTATGTCTTCTACTTTTAAGTTGTGTTGTTTCCGTTCTGGTTTTCTTTGTTGGGTGATCCTTGCTATCCAAATTATACCAATAATTTTATAAGAGATTTGCCCTTTTTACTTCAACCTAAACAAACTTTTAGGCAAAAATCTAGCTGAACTCTTCAGCGAGAAGATGAATCCGTAAAGAAAAAGGGGTATAATGCATTCAAGGAAAAGGCTCTGGAGGCTGCTAAGTCTTTTGTACACCTTTTGCTTGGTAATTTGAAGCCATCAATGGAAACCTACAATCCTAAACAATTACTATACCATTGATGGCTTCATAATTATTAAGTGAAAGGGAGTTCTCTGATCTGAAACCCCCTTTGGTGATGATCCTATGCAGTTCCACGCAGCGCCGGTGGTTTATAAAACATTCTTCTCTGGTTGTTTCAAATTTTATAAACAACCAGGAGAACATTGAATTTATGCCCATTTCGGGCCTTCTAACACTATATATTCTACACAGCTACACGTGCATTTTCAATTCAGAGTGGGAAAATATTATTTTGGAGGAGGGAGAGAAGCCAAACACATAAAGAACATGCACATAAACATGATAGCTGGGAAACATAAATATAGATATCACAACAGCTGAGAAACATAAATGTAGATGTCATGGTCACAATTGTTTGGAGACACAACATAATTCAGTGGTATACCCAGACGATGCAATGCAACCACTACTCTTCCAGTTCGAAGTTGGCACTGCACGATCCAAAAACCATAGACAAGGAATAAATTTAGAGAGCGGAGGTATATTATTTCAGTTTTTATGGCCCTCCTCCACTCTCTAAATTTATTCCTTATCTATGGTTTTTGGATCATGCAGTGCCAGCTTAGAAGTGGAGGAGTAGTAGTTGTGTTGTATCATCTGGGTATACCACTGAATTATGTTGTGTCTCCAAACAATTGTGACCATGATGCCTACATTTATGTTTCTCAGCTGTTGTGTCCCAGGAACCCTTATGACCCTTTATGACCCTTTACGATCCCTAAGAATATATCTTAGAGATCTTAAAGTGTCGTAAAGGGTCATAAGAGTGTCCTAGGAGGGGCCAGATTAGCTTCCACCTTCACGTGGTTGGCCTTGTTAAATAGAGAATGTTAAACTATTCTCAAAACAAAGAGAAACTCTTAAAACTCTAAAGCGACACTAAAAAAATGCATGCAACGTCGAGCCGTCGACAATTGTCGACAGCTCGATGTCACATGTATAACAAATTTGTTGCACGCCTATCATAATTTTGACCCTCATTATGTGACACCTATGTTTCATAATAGCGACAGATAAAATGTAACAATAGCATGATTACCATTATAGGTGGCTCGTATTGTGACACCTAGATGTCACTTTTTTCAGACGTGCAACAAATTTGCTATACTTGCGACATCGGGCTGTCACAAAATTATCGACGGCTCGATGTCGCATGTATAGAAAATTCATTGCACATCTGAAAAAGTGACAGATAACATGTGACACCTACGTGTCGTAATAGTGACAGATGATATGCGACGCTTACGTGTCATAATAGCGACACATAAGATGCGATGCCTATGTTTCATAATAGTGACATCAAAAATATGTAACGACAGCATGGTAACCATCATAGCCGGCTCGTATTGCAATGGTTAGTACCATCACAATAACGAGAGACGGCACATCCGTCGTTAATTCTGACACCAAAACTGCAACACTGGTCTTTGTCACTAGGCCGACGGGAAAGTGTCAGAAAAGCGACACATAGCCATCGAAAAGAGGCCTCAAATGTACTAGTGTATAGACCCCAAGATGCCATGGCTTTGGTTATATACTTGTGTGCATTTGATAAAAAGATGAGTTACAAGCTGTGAGATAAAGAACCTCAGAATTTATATCAAGCATGTTAGATGGCGAGGGACATTGAAGGAATGATGAAGTTTGGTTTCATGAGAAGTAATAAATCTAAAAATACAACTCTTGGGATCACATATAGGACTGAATATAAAAGTGCAAAATCTCCATGGAATTCTCAGAATGTTGGTGAGTTTGCTGCCCCTAATGACACACAGACAACAAATACAAATCAGATTGAGAATGCAGATTTCAACCAGCAGTATAAAGTTTCTACTGATTCCTCTTCACACATTCAATTTCCAGTTGAGACAAAGGTAAAAGAGCAAGTAAGGGATGAGATTGTTTCAGCAATAGATGTTCAAAGGAAGCCTTCTTATGATGATCATGTAAGTGATAAATATGATGAAGGCACTGTAGATATTGATTCAGATAATTATCAGCATGTTGCTCCAATTATGGATTTGTCTTATGTATCACCTAGCAACGCTGATTGTGTTTCTCATGAGGCTGATTATGAAACAAGAAGTTGTTTAATGTACTTGGAAGGAATGGATAAACCTCAGCATGTGTTTACTCCAGTTCTATGTGTTCCAAATGTTGTCCATGAAAAACCAACTGATGTGTGTATGCATGAATCCGAACTTGCAAATAATTATGTATGTGATGTGTCAACACAAGAGCTACTTCACACAATTGGTGATTCTTCTTTGCAACATTCTCATCAGCAAGGTATGTTTGACCCAATGTATATGTCTTAAAAGATTGAATCCCTAAGTGATCACAAAAGCTTTGCAAGTTTTTGAGGATTTTCCTTGTGAAAGTCATGGTTATAATTTCTTATCTTCTCAAGCTCATAGGTTTGAATGTGATTCAAATTTTGGTTATGTTGATTCAGATTCTTCTAGCATTGATGAAGATGAATTTGATATTGAAATTGATTGTGGATATAATGAATTTTTTAATCCACTCTTTGATGGAGAAGTAGATATGGATCAACCGATGCTTTGCTATTCAGATTTTGAGAAAGGTTTCCGTGTGGTTTCTAATCCTTTGTATGAGGACATAGTTGAAAGTTTAGCTGATTTGAATGATATATCAGATTATGAAAAGAATGGATATAGGGACCAGGATGAAATATCTAATTCAGTATCCTTCTCTAATGATCAATCTTCTTCTAGTATTGATTTTAAAGATTCTTTTAGCTTGGAAATGAATGAAGTTTCTTATTATCAACCAAGTCTAAAATCAGAAGTTACAACTCAAAATCATCTTCTGGAATATTGGTCTAGTATGTATGTGGTTGAGTGTGAGAATCCTTTCTTTGATGTCCAAGCACTCACTGAGATAAATCATTATGATGTTGCTTATGTGGTTGAATTTGAATATTTTAAATTTTCAATGCAACCAGTTGAGTATTTATTGGAACATGTCAAGAAGATCTATAATGAAGAATATCATGTTCCATATGAATGTTCACCATGTATTGAATGCAAAGGATATTTTTTAGATTATGGGTATTTTCAACCAATGCATGATTTTGTTATGCCACATAATGATAGGTGTGATAACAGCGAGAAGTGTGATAGTGGCATGAATTGTACAAAGAATTTTTAGAATGGTCGATTGCTTGGAAAGAGGTTTTACAGAATGATCATACTGCTGAATGATGAGAATCAGACATTTGATAGGGGTAAGTGATGATTTCAGTTTGATGGTATAAGTACATTTGTGAATATTATACTTGTTGTATAGCCGCTTTGCTTTCAGTTGTGTGTTAGGTGCTTGGTGTTTTCAATAAGGAACCGGTTTTGGAAAGTTAAGAAGTTTGATTTTTGAGTGGTTTGCTTCACCAAGAGATCCTAAATTCTCTATGTGCCCGCAAGGGGAATGCATCCCCAGATAGAGCCACTGTTGGTACTTTCGAATCAAATTTGGAGTGACCAATTCAAAATTTTCTCTAACGCAAGGTGAGTACCCTTGAAAACTTTCCAAAGATGCCTACTTGAAGTGCAAGTAAAATGTGACCTGATGATTTTCATGACATACTGATTGGGGAACATGTTAAAAACCTATCATGGGGTAGATGAAATGAGTCATAGCTTTCAGAATTCAGATTTTATGAGTTTCGGAGACAGTTGTTTAAAGGTGTTCACTTGAATCTGCATTTTGCATATTGCCCAATTATAGAAAATGGTCTACTTTGCATGCTTGCATATTTGGCCGAATAAGGTTTCATGATATAAGGATGGGTCTGAGGTTTTTTAGGGATGAGAGAGAATCTATGTTTCCATTTTCAGACCCCCATGAGTTCATTTGCACATTTTCCCTAAGTCATTCCATTTGCAATTAATGTTGATTCTCATCATGTGAAACTTCAGCATTATGCAGTTGTTGACTTTGAGGTCTTACAAGTTTACACCCGGTTGAATGGGATAGAAAATTGAATTCTCCCCTCTATTGTAGGCATGGAAATGTGCTACCATGAAGATTTTCAAGCCATGATGAATCTGTTTTCCTAGTTTGTCAATCTGATTCCGTTTGCAGTTTCTAACAATTTAATGCAAATCAGTTGCATAGTTTGGTCAGAGGCCCTATTTGTGAGTTTATATCTTGAATACCGTGATTGGTCATATCAGGAAAATGGTGCCCCTGTATTATAGACCAAATTTAATTCAATCTTGTAAGGTCTCACATCATGAGGGTTTCGTATGCACACTTTCCCAAACTCTTTTCATTTGCAGAAATCAGTTTTTTCTCGTGCCTTCTTTTTATGTATTTCCAAGTGGCTACCTTCGAGGGGATCCTAAGTGTGACTGGTTGTTCGTCATGATTTTTCCTTCTGGATTCATGCTCTCCATATCACATACTTCCAATATCCAGAAGCTTGGGTCTTCAGGAGGTCGCTTGACTTGTTTTCAAAATTGAAACCATATGCATTTCACTGTTATTTGACAGGGTAATTTGCAGAATTATCTTAAAGAGGCGACTTGGATGATTAAAATATTTTGAACTGTTTGGTCTCATCATATATCACTTTTTAGTATGGAATAATGTCAACCATGGAATATGTATGCCCAGCGCCGCTTTCTGGTTACTTGATTTTGTCATGTTTTAAGGCCAGTTCCAGAGGCCCATTGCAGTTGTCATATCAGTATTGCATAAATATAAAAGGTTGTTTGTGGTTGCTACCAACTTAGTGTTTTATGGTCTGATTGCACTGTCTTCTATGTTTCAGTCAATTCAAGAAGCGACAGATAGAAAGCTTTGCAAATGGACTCATTACATCATTAGTGGTCACACATTGAGACAATTGAGTGCAGCAATGATCCCAATCTTATTTACACTAATGCTTTCTCTTAGGAGTATCAAAGTTGAAACCATTAAAGCAAATATAATGGGAGAGATGTCTGTGCAGGTTTTAAAGAAAAAACTAACTATCAAACAAATACAAATGCCAATCTAGGATGACTGCGCATTATCCCTAGTAGCTATGCATGGTGTAAATTCAATAGAAGGCTGCATTTAAAATTAGAGGATAAGAAAGGCAATTGTCACCTTGATGCTGATGATGTTTTGGCTCAGGGCCAGGATGTTACAAATTGCAAACGAGTCAATATCAAAGAAATTGTTGATCAGAGGAATAAACAATGTTGCACCGGTGGATTGGATTTTGTGACATTGATATTCACTCTGTCTTCAGTACCTTTGAAAAGAATGATGCATGTCAATCAAAGAGTGCTTATTGATTTTGAGGCATGGGGGGATGCTATTTTTCAGAGACTATGGTCTTTATGACATGACAATGCTACGATTTCCTCCTACTCAAAACATTGGGGATTTTCATTATATATGAGGAGACGACACCTTTTCCTACTATTTCTCATTGGATGTTCTAAGGGAGCAAGAAAGCTGCGCAATGCAAAGCCATAGACAGTTGGAAGCCCACGCTGAGAGAGTCATGCCTCCTGCACAAGAAGGTAAAGAGAAAGAAGGTCAAAAAATTTAAAAAACAAATACCGTGCAAAATTGCAATCAGCGAAATGTACCGAAGAGGAGCCCATGTCATATTTGAAAGGCCACGCAGCCCACTAGAGGAAGACATCCAACGCAGGAAATTAGAAAAGGCTGAGGAAATGTTTCTAGCAAATGCTATTGGCAAGGATTAAAAGACCAAAATCCATGCTAGCAATGAAGACAATGGATGGAGGAGGTTTTCGCATTACAATAGGTAATGGCTCTTGCAAATTGAAAGTGGCATACTGCGCAATGCATATGGAGATTAGCGCAATTTAATGGAGTGAATGCAACATTTAAAACAAGCAAGAACACTTCCAACGAAATGCGATGGACAAATGTAATAAGAACTAGCGTAGGATAATATGGAAACAATTGACAAGTTTTTGCAATATTGGCCGAAATTTCTTGTTCACAAGGATAAACGACTGATAAAGAAGTCACGGACAGCGTTAGGGTCAGCTCAAAGAAAGGAAAAAATAGAATACACTGAGAAAGATCCAAATCCTATTAATAAATGAGTAAAAGCAGCATCTCACCCAGCGGTATCAGAGCAAGAAGTGAATGCGAAAGCAACTAAGGCACACGTGGCTTCCGGACCAGGTTGTGTTTGCCCATACACATCTCGAATAGCATTTTCTGAGAACTATAATAGCAGCATCTCAGGATCCCTACCATTCTATAGGGACCTTATAATCTTGTAGCAGAGGCATCCAGTTGGAACTACTGATTCAGTTGTAGTGAAGGGGAAACTCGTTGAACTCAATCTATAACTGGAGGATCTTAAAGTGAATCTGGGACGGGAACCAGGTGGCTGGTAGTGATACTTTCTATTCTTCCACTGATGTTGCTTCCATTTAGTCAACTAGATCCGCACTCGGAATTGGATATGAAACCACTTCTTCCTATATATCTGTAGTCTCTTCTGCTAGTGTTGCTCAATCTACCACTGATGTCGAGTCAACTGCTACAGGATTATCCCACATGTATGAGATGGTGTAATTTTCAAATGTTTAAAGAGTAAAGCGCTCATCGTATCATTTGAACTAAGAGCTAGAGGTTCTTGAGGACCGCACCACCTTGAGGAATTCAATGTGTTGGTGGGCCCAATAACACATGAAGGCTTTTGTATTACAAAAGGAAAGGATTTATTCCACATTGAGAAAAATACAAAAGGAGGATTTATCCCACATTGAGAAGGAAATGGGAAATATAGATCTTTATAAGCAAAAACTCATAGCACATGAAGGCTTTAAAAATACAAAAGGAAAGGATTTATTCCACATTGAGAAAACTTTAAAAATACAAAAGGAGGATTTATCCCACATTGAGAAGGAAATGGGAAATATAGATCTTTATAAGCAAAAACTCATAGCAGGTAATGTGAAGAGCAAAGAGAAGGCGATGCTTGCGCGTGCAAAAAGATGCCTCAAAAACGGTGCTGATGATGATGGACCTGCAAGAGTGACTTGGCAGATGATGTGGCATAGAGGCTTGCAAATTGGGCATGCATCCCAAGGCAGATCAAATCGACAGTCGGCGCAAAGCCTCTATCTGAAATATGCGAGGTAGATAGCTTCAAGGGATCGCGACACGTGGCAGGGCCGACAGCGGTGCGGTCCAGTGGCGTCCAGGTGGCGATGAGCTGGTGGTCACGCAGGAGGCCATAGAGGCATTGTGACAGCGCGACATGTGGCATCCGGATAGGTGGCAGACCAGACATAGGGCAGATGATGCAGGCACCCAGTTGGACTTGTGGATAAATCAGAGGTCGCCACGTGGCATAAGCAGGACACATAGGCACCTAGGTGGATTTCTAGGTGAATCAGGTTTTGCCACGTGGCACGTGGGGCCCACTCAGGTCTGTGCATTAAAGGATATAAAAGATCAAAATCAATGTATAATGTGCAGACTATAGTTCAAAATTTTAATTATTTAAAACTGTTTGTAGGAGAATGTTTAAATGATTCAAGGGGCAATTTTTGTCCAAAATATGAAGTATCATATATCACCGGAAAGGTCTCAAAACGAGGATTCTAATTTTGCAATCAATTTTACTATAGGATGAAATCAGTTTGAACATAATGAAGAAACAATGAGTCAGCTTAAATTTAGA
Source organism: Thuja plicata (assembly GCA_018584345.1). NCBI lineage: Eukaryota > Viridiplantae > Streptophyta > Pinopsida > Cupressales > Cupressaceae > Thuja > Thuja plicata. Next base: position 1,078,200 of record MU224156.1, read on the forward strand.
AAAAATAGAGAAGACATATTGACAGATAAAATCATATTTTTGAGCAGTTGTAAAGGATTCAGTTCAAGATATTTGGGAGAAGGGACATATGTTGAAGAGAGGAGGAATCTGATGGTTTCTCTTTGTCTACTTATGCAGATTTCTTCCATTGTTACAGGGTTCCAAATCCTGGCCTCCACAGTGAGTTGCAAAGTACTGGCTCTAGGAGATTCCAGTTTTCTTATGGTTCCATTAGGATGTTGTTTTTGATTGTTCCAGTTGTGTTATCAGATAGAATAGAAGTGTTTTCAGATCTTTTGCATATTATTGAAATTGTAAATGTTGTAGATCAGATTGGTACAGAAGCAAGATTCATCATACTTAATACAGTTGTTATCAGATTTAAGTCTCTCCTACGTGTTGTTCAATTGAATTATGAATTTTTTGATTCATTGCATAGATTCATCTATGCATGTGTTATTAGTCCTTAGTTCTGATCTAGGATCAGATTAAATGAAGCTATGGGTATGACATAAATTCATAATGTTTTGCATAAGGATTTCATTATAAGTAGTGTGTGGTCTGATATCATTGGTATTCATGACTTTAAGTCTTTGACAATATTTTGTTTCTGTGTGCTTCTCCTAAACTAGAAGTATTGGCCAATGGACAAGGCACTGGTCAGAAATCAATACTTTCCTTTTTGATGCATGACAAATCGGTCTTAGCTATGTTCTATATTTTGAAAATAAACTCTGACATATCTGAAGGTTTTATGTGGTTTGTGATGTTGTGTTAATCTCATGCTCCACTTCAAGGTTGATGTCAATGGGTGATTAGCCGATCACCTAGTATCTATCGGTCGTGTTGAGCCATTGTGAGATCTCTGCTGATTGATGCCAAACAAAGTATTGGAGGCATTGAAGGGTGTCCGCCCTTGGTTTTGCAAAACCTAAAGTGTAGAAGGATGGATCTGCATCCTTGTTAGTTGGTCCTTTTTAGTCTTGGTTGAATACCGGGAGTTGGCTACTCTGTAAAATACATCAAAGGGTGAAAGGGTTGTTGTTCACTAATCACAGCATAAAAAAGAACCAACAGGTTCCTCACATAATCAACTTAGAGAAAAAATTATTTATGTAAGCATTAGAAAGGAAGTAATTGAAAGGCAAAGTAGGCAATATAAGTATAAGACATGTGTATTTATAATTCACACATAATATGTTCAAAACTAGAAGTATGAGTATCATATTAGACTTCCCAATCATGATACAAAATTAAGTAAGCTAGTAACTAAAAAGATTGAACTTTGAATCTTAATTGGAGACATTGCATAATGATCTTGGAGGAAAATTATAATTTATACAAATATTGAAAAAGAAGTCATTAAGAAACAAGAGCAATCAGAAAATACATGTACAAGACATGTATTTAGAGTTTTTTATTTAAAACTAGAAATATGAATATATGATTAGGCTTTATCCCACTCATGACACATAATTAAGCTAATTGTTCATTAAAATAACTTAAATTTCAAATTTATAAAATTCAACTTCACATACCCTCTATAAAACATTAAAAAACACAGAATTTAAATTGAAAATAAATATGCAAAACATTACATTTTTCCATTGACATTATTTACAATATATATTTTTAACCTCTAATATATTTCCCATAAGGAATATTCCCACTAAAAAGTCTGAGTTACCTAATTATTGTGGCCCGTGAGACACATTGTTATCGCAGTTTTTAATGGGAACAACTCTGAAAGGAAGTACACAACCTTACTCCACCGACCGCCTACCCAATTATTTTTTACGCCGCAAATATTTACTAAGCATCAAATCCATGTTTCGACTTGTATATCACGGCTTTCTTTTCTTGTCGCCAAGCATGGGAATCTACGCTGTCCATTCACCCCTCACACCCGACGACATTTCCCTCTAATATAATAAGTTAATTCCAGACAACATTTTAGAATATTTCAAAATATATCAACAAATAAATGAGGGAGGAATTGATTAAAAAAAGGGTAAAAAACGAAATTTATAATGCCGTGGCGGGAAACTCGTGAGCATTAAAATAGTGGAAGAAATATTCATAAACCGACGCGCTAAGCAAACTGTATTGCACAGTTGGATTAACCGACTTATATTTAACACACATGATTGAATTATATGAAGCAAAATGTTTAATTTCTTCCATTAAACTCCATTATAAAATAGAACAGGATGCCCGAGATTAGGTCGGTTGTTAGGAAGGAATAGAAAAATGGTTGAAGACCTCAGCATACGCGTCATCGATGGAAAACCAGCGGAGCTGATTCACGCATTACAGTGACAAGGATATCATTATTTTAATGCATATCCACTACACCAGCAAGCACGTGCGCAAAAGATTTTCGCTCCGCCAATTAACAGACATGTGATCAAATTACATGGGTATCAAACAGGTCGGTCACAAAATCACGAGCAATTGCTCTGTTATATAAACATCACGACTGCTAATCTCTAAAGATCAGACTTTTCCTGCAACTCTTATATCAATGGCCGATCTTGTTATTTTGGGCTTGGTGGTGGGGATAATATGTGCAGTTCTTTTAGTTAAGCGGCGCAAGTCGTGTGATTTTTATGGACCCAAATCTTATCCTTTCATTGGGTGCATGATTTCTTTTTGGAAGAATCAAAGCAGGCTGTGTGAATGGTACACAGAGCTGCTAAGAGATTCCCCGTCGCAGACCATCACAGTTCAACGGTTGGGCGCCATTACAACCGTTGTGACGGCTAATCCAGAGAACGTGGAGGATATCTTGAAGACCCGATTTGAGAATTATCCCAAAGGTCGGATTTTTAATTAGATTCTGCACGACCTGCTGGGCAATGGAATCTTCAACGCAGACGGAGAGTCATGGAGATTGCAGAGAAAGATTGCAAGCTATGAGTTCAACACGAAATCGCTGAGAAATTTCATTGTTGATTGCGTGCAGGCCGAGACGACGGATCGTTTGCTGCCTTTGCTCGAGCAGGCTTCTCAAAGTGGGAGTTTTCTTGATTTTTAGGACGTTTTGCGTCGATTTTCTTTCGACAACATCTGCAAAGTGGCGTTCGGAATGGATCCGAAGAGTCTCGACCTCAGCCTCCCGCAGTCTGAGTTTGCAGACGCCATGGACGTCGCAAGCTATCTGTGTTCCAAAAGAGCGCGATCTGTGATAAATCTGGAGTGGAAACTCAAGCGGGCTTTGAACGTCGGATCCGAAAATACTCTCGCCCAGGCAGTCCGTGTTGTTCACGAATTCGCCAGAGACATAATACGGAAGAAAAGTGCGGAAATCGATCTCAAACCAGACTTGCTCTCGAGATTCCTCGCACTCACTCAAGGCAGCTTTGAGGAGGAGTCTTTACGAGACATTGTGGTGAGTTTTGTGTCGGCAGGGAGAGACACGACGGCGTCTGCATTGACATGGTTCTTCTGGCTTCTTTCTTCGCATCCCCAAGTGGAGAAACGCATTTTTAAGGAAGTGGATAAGATGACGGCGCCGTCATATGAGGAGATAAAA
>MU224156.1:1111562-1153620 GCA_018584345.1 Thuja plicata
CCTACTTGTTACCCAGACATTGTGGGGAAAGATCGTGCTGTTGGAGTACTGCAGACAAATAATGGAGCTTCATGCCTTCTTGGTCCACAAGAAGGTCACCAGTGTTTCATTCCCGATCTCTTGTGGGAACTATACCTGTACTCTGGCTGTCGCAAAGGAGGCAGACAATGAGCTTAAAAGTTACAACTTGCCAGAGTTTTATTTGGCGCGGAAAAACTTTGATCCGCATGGCCTAATCGCAGTAGCACTGCCTCAGGCCTCGGAGCCCCACCAAGCACACATAGAAGACTTCTGAGCAGATCGCCAGGATGATATAGATGTGCGCAGCTGACATTATGATAGAATGATGGCTAGAATGATGCAGGAGCTAAAGCTTCAGAGATTCCCGGAGGGCTTTTCTGACACCACCCCTACCACCGATCCCCAGTACTGGGAAAAGGGGATTGATAAATTGGCACTGCCCGCGATAAATTGGGCCACCCAAGAAGATCACACAATTGAGGACTTCACTCAGGCAATCATCGAGTGAAGTCATACATATTTCAAGCGGGTGTGCCCCGGGAGTGCACGCCTTGGTCCCCAACCGGCACCAAGAGTAACTTCACCGCCAGTATTAAGATCGACTCCGGGGGCAGGGACATCTTTTCCAGCTGGGACTTCTGCACAGGGCGTAGCCAAAGGAAAGGGGATAGCCTTGACCCCCTCCGCACAGCAGATTCCCAGACAAGAATAGCTTCAGCAATCCATGGCGGCCTCCCAACAAATGAGGGAGCAACTATTGACGAAGCTGGCGACTTCCCCGCTCATATCCGGGCCAATTCGTCCCCCTTCCTCCCCGTCGCTGGCTGCCTTAATGACGATGGCGACGAGGGTGGATCCTCTGAAGGAAGCAGTGATAGCAGATGCGGGGCCACCTCTAATCACCCGGAGGAAAAGAAAGAATATCACACAGCCAAAGGCAGAACCAGCGCCAAGGGCATCCCTCCCCAAAGAGGTGGAGATCCTCTCTTTCAGTTCCCCGGAACCGGAGAAAGAGGCAGAACAAACAGAAGACCCAGCCAGTCCCCCTCCAGAATAAGAGTTTGATCTATTTGCAATCGATGAATTCAGAAACTTGCAAGGAGGTGACACACAAGCAGGGACGGAAGTCCCGGAGAAAGAACAAGAGGCTGTGGATCTCCGGGATCTGGAAGAGGAAGCTGCGGAACAAGAAGAGCAGAAAACAGAAGAGCAGAGACCGGAGATTGTCTCCGGGGCTCAGACAGCACAAGGTCCGGGAATGGGCCAACAACTGCCAAGTGAACCAAAGGCATCCGCTGGGGAACCCGGACCCGGAACTTCGGGAACAACCGTAACCCCAGCTGCCGTGTTCCAAGGGCCACTCCCGAGGGCAACCTTCGGGCATGTAATAACAGTGGCCCAAACCCTGAATCTTGGCCAGATACCTCCCATACTGCCCAAAGAGGTGCCAATGACAGAAGAAACCCAGCCAGGGGCAGAAGATGAAAAGAGAGAAGAGCAACTTGAAGTAATCCTTGAAGAGGCCGACCAGGGTCCAGATTCACCGATCGACATCCGGGACCAGGTCGAAGATATAGAGATTGAGGATGTCACCGAAGAAGAAGAGCCGGCAGAAAAGGAAATAGAAGAAGTGCCGGCAGGAAAGGCAGAGGGGGTGCATGTTGAAAAGGAGCAACCACCGCCGGACACTGGGAGAGCATCAGAAGAATAGACTCTGGTAGGAAGGCCACCTCTCCCACCTCCATGGCTGGTGGAAAGCAAGAAAAGAAAAGCCCCATCCACTCCAATAGCCCCTATCTCTCTGGCCGAAATGATGGCCTTGGCTCAGGCCCCGCCGAAGACAAAGAAGGCTCGGACAATTCATACCCTCCGAACTGGGCCGGGCAGAGAAACAGTTGCGGTAGTAGCAATGCCTCCCCCAGATGCCGATGAAGCGACTGCAGACCCCGCAGACTATAATATCGCTAAGGTACACTTGGGCAAAAGAGGAAAGCAGGGTGAAGTAGACCTGCTGAAAGAAGCAGCAAGGGCAGTGGAGGCCCGATACAAGAAAGAGGCCCAGAGGCTCAAAGCAGAAAAGGAGAAGAGCGCCAACCTTCTTGGGTTGTTTTATGAACTGGCCAGACCCATCAGCGTCGTGCCTCCATAGGCCTCCACCTCAGAAGAACTACCACAGAGCAACATAGACTCCCTGCGAGTAATGAAGAAGAAAGCCCAAGCGGTTGATGAATGGGCCAATCTGCAGATAGGAAATGTCCGGCGTTTGCTAGTATCCACTCTCCCGGATCTATACACAGCCCAACAGGTTATTCGCCAGGCAGAAGCACTAATTGAGCAGTGGGAGAGTGATGCTGAGAATTACCAGGCGTGGAAGGCAGAGCTCGAAGAGCTCCTCACCCTAGGAGAAGATATAATTTCCGAATCTAGAATTCTAAGTGAGGAACCATTTGATTTCGTAAAGACTCAGCACTCTAGACTGGACCTCACATTGGAGGTAACCAAGCAACTGGTGGATTCCTTACAAGGAAAGGTGAACAAAGTAAAATATTCTTTTAATTTATGTAAATCTTTTGTAATAAAGGCTTCCAGGATGGATCCCTTCAGCGCAGATACTTTTACTCCCGAGGAGTCAGTTTTGGGAGGTTTTGATGAAATGGTGGGCTCCTGGTATCAATCTCCGGAGGGAATAGATGGGGCCAAAATGGTTAAGTTGACCAAGGTGGTGCTCAAAGGTCATGACGCCGCAAAGATGGCGGACGAGTTTAGAAGTAATGTTCCGGAACTGGGGGAACAAGTTGAGATGGCCAGATTCAGAAGGGCCAGTCTGAAGAAGATTGATGAAGACGGCATTTTCCGCCTCCTTCAGGCCTTTGGTGATAATAAACAGCCTTGAGCATTCCCCAGGAACCAGGGAAGTTTGAGCATTCAGTATTCTTTATTCTTTTGGGGACGTAAGTTCCTGGATCCTGGAGTCCCGGATCCATAATTTTGTATTCTTTAAAGTGATCTGCGTCCCGGTCCCTGAAGCTGACCGGTCACTTTCAGAGGCGGTTAATTAAGACTGTCAGAGGGTAGTTGGATACATCAAGAGGCAATGGCTCAGCAGTTGGTTTCTGACAGGGTGATCCTCCCGAGGTGTCATTCAAGGGTACATCTGGCACATTGGAGATAGAGTGCCGCATTTCCCATTTATGAGGCATGTAGCCTCGATCCCAGAGGGACCTACTTTCTTCTTTCTTCTCTCCGGCTCTCTTCTTGAGGCTGATTCTTCCAATGTATATTCTTATCTTATTCTCCTGACATGACAGACCTATTCCGTCTCCAGGTCTTTTGTAGGGTGGCACAGGTAGTACCGGCCCCCAGATATTGTATTTTATTCAAATGCAGTAAGTTAGGGTTAGGGTTAGAGAGTTGTATAAATAGGCAAATTGATCCATTTCCAAGGGTCGGCGAAATTGATGATTTTGTTGTCCACAAGAAATAGCAAAGTAATTTCTAGCCTATTCAGTTGCAGAGCTCAATGCTCTTTCATTCTGTTCTTAGTAGTTAGATGCTCCATTGGAGCCACCATTGTATCACGCACCAGTACTTGCTAGATTGAACATTAATGAAGAAGGAAGGATTCATGGCAATGATGTTGTTATCATCTCTGCTTCCGAGTTAATGGTATTTCATGTTTTGACGTTCTACATGTCCTTTTCTCTGAATGTGTTAAAGTAGATTAACGACCTCTTTATTCCCGCTACTGATAAAATGCTAACTGATGGTTGTGTATTTCTTCGGTATTTAGTATAGTTTTTCATAGTATTGTTGATGTTCCAGACTTTTCAGCATGACTATAGTTAGATAAATGTTTCTAACCCTGCAGGATCTTTTTCGTTTTATTTGCAAAGTATGGAATACTCCGGGAAGCCCTCACTAAATTGAATCTCCGGGAGAAATGAGTTGAAGTAACCAGCTATCCCCCTCAAAAAATAGTCACCTCTCCCAACCGAGCCCCGCATTGTCGTGACCCGACACCCAGGTGCTTGAAGGCCCGGAGGATTTATTTCCCCTGGACAACCTTTACAGGCGGAGTTGGCCGATTTCTCCGAAACCCATTGACAACTTATGACTATTGGCAGACCCGGTCAGCAAAACCCCGTCAACAGAATGGCCTAAAAATAGTGAAGAAAATCAGGTACCAGGAAGTTAAATTCACATCAGTTTAGAGGATGAAGAAGTTACCAAAGAAGAATTGTCAATAAAAGGTAACTTAACTGATTATATAAATGATGAATCATGGTTAGACAACATTGTCAATGACACCATTAGACAAGACCCTGCAACAGAATTTCAAAAAGATGAAGACATAAATGCTGCAAAGGGCAATACCCACAAATAGGATACAGCTATTGACACTACAACAGTCAATACACCTAAAAACATTAATATATTAATAGATGCTATTGATATTCAATCAAGTCAGGACAAATCATCTAAGAAATATGATAATATACCCAAAGATATGGATACGGATGAAAACAAAGTTGCATCCAACACTCAAAAAGATACAGATATAGAAATGAAGGATGCAACCGACAATCAGCAAGTGTCAAATGAACAAACCAAAGAAGTTGATAATAAAATAGAGGATACACTAACAAAGGGTGAAGAAAAAGATAAAAGTGAAGGATTCAAGAAGGATGAAGGCATAAAAATTAAAGAAGATACATCTATTGATACACCTAAGGCAAATGAGGAGACGTCTTCACCAAACCAATCGGTGGACTCAAAACAGATACAAAAGGATGCCTCATCTTCTTGACCCTCACCTACCAAGTCAACCCAATCTCAAGCTTTACAGATGGTAGTACATCAATCTGCCACCCAGCCAAAGAAGAAGAAGAAGAAAATAGTAAAGAAAGACATCTTGGCTGTTACACTAGATAAAGTAATAGAAGTTCCAAAATGGGATATTACCACTTTGGACAGTGATAAACTTCAAGAGTTTGGAGTGTTATGTCAAAGAAAAGCCATTCAAAATAAAATGATACAAGAACACAGGGAAACAATGGCACTTGACAAGGAAAGAGACATTCTCCAACAACTTTTTCCTCAGGTAAAACTTGAAGCAAATACTAGAGTTAAGGAACAAATAGCTATTCTTACCGATGCAATCTCAGAGTAGAATATAGATGCAGAACAAGCTATGGAAGAACAAGCAGAAAAGAAGTATCAATACAAGTTAATTGATAAAATCAGCCAAGAAGTGGCACTGAACAAGGTAAAGCTCTTTGAACTAACTAATCAATTAGAGCCAATGATTGCTGAAGCAATTACCTTAGTTCAAAAGATGTGCACACTTGAAAATTTTACACAGGAAAATAGTGACAAATTAGCAGAGATAGATTCTAATGTCACAGCAAGTGCACAAAGCCTAACCTCAAATGCAAACAGTATCAAGGTGCATCATGACAAGGTCATTGAGGCTAATAGGCTAAGGCAAGAAATATGGGATGCTGAAACACAACTAAGAGGTGAGATTACAGAACTACAGGCACACATTCTACCTAATCTTACCATTCTACAGTAGCATATTTCTGAAGCAAGAAACCTTATTGCGACCCCAAAGATGTCTATAGAAGACAGCGTCTGTGATATACATGTACGGATATCACTGGAGCACATGGCTCTAGAAATGCTAAAGGATAAAGGGGAAAAGATGATGGAGGAGATCAAGTCCTCACATTCCCACCTTTTTGACAAGTTGTAAGTACCTTTGCCTTTAGAATAAAAAAAGGAGGAATAGAAAGGAAATGTATATTGTATGTACAAAAGGAACAGATATATAAAGATAGTTATGTACAATATATATCAAAAAAAGGGAAAAGAAAAGTACATAAGGATATGTATATATAATTACACTTACCGGCATATACATAGGGGGAGTCATTCAAATGACTAAGGAAGGAGTATACACAGGTGTACATACTAATACACTCGGTATGTTTCACATATCATATTTTTGATACTAATGTCAAAGGGGGAGATTGATGACATTAATTTTGCCATTAGAACACTTAGTGAAAAACATTGACAGAGATCATCAGTACATGCATTACCGGAGGACACAAGCATTACTGAAAAATAGCAAGCATACCCGATAGAACACAAAGGTCATGAAAAATGCTAAGTATGGAATTGACCGACGAACACTGACAAGTGTTGCACCAACGAAGTGAACAGGACATCACCGATGGGTCAATAACATAACATTGAGATCATCACCGATGACACAGTTTTGAGAACAAAACCGACGGAACAGAAAAGGCATACCCGATGACCAGTTCATGAAAGGAATACCGATGACAAATAAAACCGACCGTCAGAACTGACAGTCAGTTAGAGAACCCCAAAATAGTGGATCTGAGTTTTACACGTCAGATAAAGCAATGTAATTCTATTTATAGAGTTTTAATTTGTTTTAAATCATAACTTGAGGGTCAAGAAAGATTTATGTAAATGTTTTAAAGCATCCTAACAGATCTAAAACATATCTAACTAAAGATCAAGGTCAAGTTGTAAACCTTGGATCTAGAGTTAACTTGCGAAGCGTGAATCAAGAATTGAGCCAAAATCTAGTATAAATAGATGTTCAAATCAATTGTGAGTTATGAATTTATTATTATTGATAGCCACGATGAGCATCTAAGGAGCAGAAGGCAGAATTCATGCAAAGTTTAGAAACAGATCATATCAGTTGTCAAGAACACACAAAGGCTACCGATAAGAAGACAAAGGTATTATTCAATCATGGAAGAATGATTACTTATACATAGGAAGCTTTAATGGATCTGTTATCAGAAATTAGAGATTGCATACATCATTAGATCAAAGACTTATGTAGTTGCATTATAACAAGTGCATCACATCTAAAATCCTTTTGTAGAAGGTGGACTTAACCGTTCTTTACAAATCTCTTAACAGAGTGCACACTTAACAGTTTTGCTAAAGCTTCAAATGAAGTAGATCTTAACAGGTCTCCAATGTAATACTCCTAACAGGGTAGGTCATCAGAAGTGACCAATTGTAAGCCTTAACCGGCCCCTTCTTATCTGCAAATAGTGAAGTCTTGTGGGTAACAATCCCCACCGCAATTTTTACTTCCTAATAGGACTTTTCTGCGATATCATATCTTGTGTCATGTGTTATCTATTTTCATGAATGTTTCTTTTATGGTTACATATTAGAGAACTTATGATATGATTGCATATACATAAAGAAAGATGAACAGTTAGATAAGATAATTTACAAAATGATGATTAAGGGTTAATGGGTTAACCAAGAAAAGTTTTAGAGGTACTGATTCACCCCTCCCCTCTCAGTACATCATTCCAATATAATTCCAACAGGAACCACACTGTCATAGCAAAGTCAGCGCCCCTCGAGAGTTATACCATTCTTACGTTCTAGATCATCCATCTCCTCAGGGTTTCTTCTTCTTCTTTTTTGAAGATGGGGGAGGCGGTACTTCTTTCACTAGGGTCCTCAAGCTTAGCTTATTATTGCAATGGTACTTATTTCACCTCACCATCCTTTTAATTACTGAATGAGAAAGAAAGATCCAGCCCGGAATGTATTCTACATTAATTTTCTATGCACCTCTTGCAGAGAGTGTAATTGATCTATCCCCTTGTTATTTTTTTTGAGTTCCTACCTTTCCCCAAAATCATCCAGGCTTTCATTCTTCTAAGGAGAAAATGTTGATACTTGGACCCAATGAAGATTATCTATCACCTTGGGTCTCACATTAGAAGTTTTTGGGATGAAGATAAGACCAACCTTTGCTTAACCTATAGCTCCAAATCACCAAAATGCATTGGGATAATCTCTTAGTGTGCAGGTTTTTTATGCAAAGCATACCAGTCCAACAGAAGATAGAAAAATACTGGGGCCCAAAAAAAAAAGACAAAACAAACAAGAAACGACCAGGAAAACAAAATAAAAAATGAGGGCAAGGCCCAAAACTACTTACAAGGGAGGGCATGCCAACCCAGAAAACCCAAAAACTATTTACAACAAGAATGTACATATGATACATCTCCCAATAAGGAGAGAATTCAGCCCTCGTTTCACTCAAAGTAATGTTTGAGGAACTTCTCATTGACGGGAAATGGGATAGCTTCTCCTATTAAAGAACTGAGGTGATAGGTGTTAGCCCCATAGATCTCAAATATCTGGTATGGCCCAAGCCAGAGCCTCTAAAACTTAGTATGTTTTCCCTTATTTTCCCGGGCTTTGTCCCACAAGAGGACTAGGTCCAAAATCTGAAAAAAGCCTTGTATTGAGCTCTCTTGTCAAACCAACTTTTGACCACCACTTGGTGTGATGCAAAATATTCCATTGCATTATCTATCTGTTCTTCTAGTCGCAACAATTTGAGGAGGAAAACCTCCACTACGTTATCCTAAACTGGAAATTATTGCATGACTTGTAGGATAGGGATCTGTAGCTTAATCGAGAATACCGGGTTTTGTCCATAAACCAAATGAAATGGGGAAGTCCCCAGAGTGGCCTTAATTCGAATGCGATCCACCCAAAGGGAAAATCTTAGCTTCTGGTGCCAATCTTGGGGATTTTTATCGAGTAGGTGTTTGATTACCTCCAGGAGGTTTTTATTGGTTGATTCTGCTACTCGATTACCCTAAGGATAATAATTGCTAGATAATTTGAGGGTAATTTTTCTATTGTAATCCCATTCCAATAACTAGGCTAAGGAAAATGCAGGACTATTATCGCATATGAGCGTGAACAACGTCCCGAACCTTGTGACAATGTTTTCCTCAATGAAGCAGATTACCACATCTGTCATTTTTTTCTTGCATGGTATAGCCTCAATCTATAGGGTGCAATAGTCTGTAGCAGTTAGAATGTAGTGGTGACTTGCAGACAAATTGGGGTTTATCTCCCTAATAAAATCAAACACCCACTGGGAAAAGGGTCTTGCCTCAAAAATGGGTTGGAGAAGCATTGTCAGGTTCTGCTCTCGCAAAGCGGCAGTTTGACAAGTGTGGAGCTTCCTCACATGTGCGTCGACATCTTTAAAAATGTGGGGCCAATAGTATCCGGCTTGAAGGATCTAATGGGCAGTGGCATTAGCCGATCCGTGTCTGGTTCTGAAATAACCATGAAATTCTTCTTTAATTTTTGTGGCATCTTATTGGTCAAGACACTGGAGGTAGATACCTTCATAATTTCTATGAAAGAGGGTCCCATTCTTTATCATGAAATGTGTACTTTTCAACCGAAGGGCTTGACATTTGTAGGGAATGATTCCCTTAGGACATTGGTTATTGAGCAGGAGGTATACCATATTGGCATACCAAGGGTCTTGGGTCAGGGAGTGCATGGTATAGGTTTGGCATTATATGTGCAGGTCAATTTCAGTCATGGCCTTGCACAATCCCTGTCCTCAGACTAGTTTCATGGGTTGCATTTTGAGGTCATATTCTTGGAGAATGGCCATCCATTTTCCCTGGCGCTCACCGAATTCACTCTGAAGCAACAAAGACTTAATAGCTTGGTCAGGGAAGATGACATGCACTTTACTACAGAGAATATAATGTTGAAATTTTTTCACCGCCCGGACGAGGGAGAATGCTTTCTTTTCAAGAGGTGAATATCGCACCTCAAAATTTTTAAAAGGGGAGATCATAAAAGTGATGGTTCATTCTTCCCCTTCGACCTTCTAGTTCATTACTTCTACGGTAGAATGGGTGGAGGAAAATGAGTATATGTAAAATGGGAGGGAATAGTATGGACTTTCCAAGACTGGAGCCTCTGTAATAGCTTGTTTGATCTGGACAAAGGTGTATTTTTCCTTTGGGCTTCACTCAATTTTGGTGTCCTTTTTAATCATGTCATTTATAGGTTTTAAAACCTCGATGAATCCTATGATGAAATGTAGGATGAAGTTGATCTTCCCAAAGAAAGACCACATTTATTTCTTATTGCCAGGCATTCGCAAATAGAGTAGCACCTCTACTCTCTCATGGTCGATAGAAATTCCCTTCTCAGAGATGATATGTCCTAACAGCTTTCCCTTGGTGACTCTGAATATACAGTTCCTTGGATTGAGGGAAATGCCAAACCAGTGACACCTCTCACATATTTTGGTGAGGTGGGTGGGGTGGTCACACCTATCCTGAGAGAAGACGTTCAAATCATCCATGTAGATGATTATGAATTTATTGACTAATCATTCAAAGGTGATATTCATGGCCTTCTGGAATGTAGCTCCGGCATTGATTAACCTGAAGGGCATTCTCCTATAGGAAAATGTCCCCCACTTAGTGGTGAACAATGTCTTGACTCTGTCTGCGAACTTGACCATGACTTTTTTATACCCAGAATACCCATCCTAGAAGGGCATCATTTGGGAACCGATGACAATCTATAGCACCTCATCCAATGATGGAAGAGGGTGGTTATCCTTCTTTGAAGCTTTATTTAGGTTCTGAAAATCCACACATAGAAAAATTTCACCATTCTTTTTCTGGACCAGGACTAGGTTGGCTACCTGCATGGTATGTCAGATTGGAAAAGTAATTCAGGCGGCTAGTAATTTATGAACCTCCTGGTGGATCAGGAGTTTGATTAGGGGATTGACTAGTCTCTATTTCTACTAAAATGGTTTGGCATCTGGTTTCAAGGGGTCGTGTGTGTCATGATAGAAGTGTCATAATTTTTAAGCTCTTCATACCCCTAGGTGATTACATTTATATATTCTTGAAGAACCGCGAGAATCTTCTCTTTCTCTTCTGGAGAGAAAGAGGTACCAATGTGAATAAAATTTTCTTCAATGCCCATCCTGATGTTCACTTTTTTATATTTTCCTCCTTCAGGTGTTTGGGGCACTCTGTCTTTGGCTCGAGCCTCAGAGTCAAATATTTGTTCAAGGGAAACCATCCCCTTTGGGATGGTATTGGTGGGTATATTGAGGATCCCGTCCTCATTTCCTCCTTGCCCCGTATCATCATGTTCTTCTTCTTCCATGATTTGATCGTCAAAGACACCCACATTTTCTATGAAGGCGAGGATATGTCTATCATATTCAAAGACCTAGAGATGAGTTATATCATCAGGGATGGAGGGTGTGGGCACCATTTCTACTAAAAATATATGGAGCCAGAAACCTGCCATGGGTTTGAGGGTACTGGCTGATAGGGTGAGGGCATTTGGAACAAAGATTCATTTCTGGGGAATCACTTTAATGCCAAAGGCATCAAAGTCTCCTATTAAGCTCCATGCCTAGTTGTGATAGGCTTCTAGCCATTTGTCGTGGCATGTGTACTAGATCCTAATTTGTTTGACTATAAGTTCTGAGTCACCCATTTCATAGAGGCGTGTGAGTCCTTTTCTTAGTGCAAATAGAAGTTTGAGGACCAAGGCCTCATATTCGGTGATATTCTTGGTGCAATCAAACTGTAGACATTAGGATGCGAGGAAAGACTTTCCTCAAGGGTTGATCAATTCTATCTGACTCCACACCCTTGTTTGGATTGGGACCTGTCAAACTTAAGGATCCCGAGGTCATTGTCAGTATAGTGAGGCTGGGAAGGCTGAGTAGCAGTGAGTGCTGGTTTAGAACAAGAAGGGGGTTCAGGTGTGTCTTCCAATAGGGGAGACACAAGGGCTGGATCATCCTCTAGAGGAGTCCCCGCTGGAGATTCCTCAAAAAGAGGTTTGTCAACTATGTTCATGGTTGGATTGTGGAAAGGTGGGGCCTAGCCACTACATTTTTCCACTTGTATATCCTCAAGGGAAATGTTAGCAATATCTACACATGGTATGAATTCCAACTTAGAGTGATATTGGCAATGTACCCAACACCAAGTGTCAAACGGTAGGGAAGCTAAATTTTCATTGCTTCCCAGGGATCTCACATCTTGTTTTAGCTTTACAATGAGATCATGGACCATTTTCTTGATGACGGCGTCCTTGTTAGGTGTCATTCCACCCGGGATGAAGTCCAAGGTCAAAATTTATTTGGCCCTATATAACCTAGGCTCTAACTTAGTGAACACTATTTCTCTCACCTAACCATAGTTAGTCAGGATTTTTTCATCTAGGGTTCACTCTCTACTTTGATTTGATTGGCTTCTCCTCTCCAAGGGATCCATAAGTGGGAGAATTCAGTTGAGATATATCCATTTAATGCTTTGGACCAGTTCTGACTCAGGATCATCCTGTAGGTTTTAGGGATGTCGACCACTTGGATATCGATGACGCTAGATATCCTTGGATCTTGTACTAGTTATACTTGGACATTTTTCAATTCACCCACCATTTTAACAGCGGTTTTGTCCAACTAGACTATTGTGCCTTTGGAAGTTGTAGGGGTCAATCCGAGCTTCTTACAAATAGACAGGGGCATGACATTACCTGAAGCTAAAAAATCTACTAGGCAATTGTGCAATTTTTTATCATGAATTTTAAGGCTGAGTAGAAAAGAGGGGTCTTTTGTATTTCCCTAGAATATGGCCACGTTGGCATCGTCGAAAGTGACTAACTTGGGTGGGTGGTTAAGAAATTTTGGGTTCTCCAAATATTGTAAGAGAGACTTCCTCTACTCGGGACAACTGAGAAATACTTCCATTAAGTTCATGGTTGTGGTGGTATTTTTCATCACCTTTGTGATATTGAATTTCCCTTTTGGGGTCCACTAACCTTTTCCCTTGAAATCTTATGCGTGGTTTAGGATAGGCCCACTTGGAGGGGGCGGGTTGAAATTTATAAGGGGGTATGGTGAGATATTTGTAATCTTTGGGGGAATTGATGTTGTAAGAGGACCTTTATTAGACTGACTTTGGGTGTTATAGGGAGTCTTGGGGTTGGTAAAAGCATTGGCCTCAATGGCTGAGATGGAGTCATCGAAGAACCCTTGTAAATCAAGTTCTTCCTCATCATCTTTGCCTTCTCCAAAGAAGATGGTTTTGCAGGAAAAAATAGGATGATGGGGCTTAGCTGAGGATTCTAGAGGAGGAGAATCAATGTTTTTTTGCTTATCAGACTGAGAGATTTGAATAATCTTCTCCAGTGTAGCATAGTTTACATTGGAATACAAACCAGTGTCATGTAGTTAACACCATGATGTCAGGGGGTGGAACTTAGTGAGTTTTGTGGTATGGCTAGGTGTCACACCCCCTTGGGTGTTAGGATGACTTGGGGGGACAACCTCATTGTTTGGCGTGTTGTTCCATTACTGGTTAAGCTAAGCATTATTGTTTCTGCTATTGTTGTAGTGATTTTGGGGACCATATTTATTGGAACTCCATTGTCCCAAAAATATGTTCCCTCGTTGGGAGGGGTTGGTGTCGTGGGATTTGGATGGTCCCATTTTCAGCTGCCCAATGTTCATGGTGAGGGAGGACACCAATCGCTAGAGGGATTAAACCTCGGTGGACATCTATGTGGTAGTGACACAATGTGATGACTGGGGTAGTGGAACAAGCATAGTGATGCATGGCATTGTTGAAGGTAATCCTCTAGGTGTAGATGCCTGGAAGAAGGGTACCCCAGAAGGTTGGGGTACAAGGTGTTGTGATTGTGCCCACAGTGCGTACTCCAGGGGCAGAGGATTTTTATGGGGAGTGGGGTAAACATACCAGGGTGTTGGGTTCATCATAGGGGAACCTATTGCCAGATTGGGATTGTAACCCCTGAGTAGGTAGTTCCTCCAAGATGCATGTTGTATGAAATACCTAGTCTGACACAACTAAGGGCTTTGGTTGGGTTCCAAAATAGCTCTAGGGAAAGGTTATAAACCTTTGGCAAGGTGCCCCTTTCATTAGCAGCGGTGGTTCTCCATAAGAGAGTAGCGACAAATGGGTCCAAGGAATTAAGATACGTCTAGATGGTCACCTCGATAGATGGGATAAAAGGACCCATGCATCATTTTAGGGCCCTCTAGAATTGGTGGTTAAAGATTTCCAGAGGCTCATTGGGTTCCTTCCTACTGGAAATGAACTAATTGTTGGACCAGGCTAGGTCGACGTGGACTCAAAATGTTATCATAAAATCCGCTTCCATGACTTGCCAAATATTAATGGAGTTGGCTAGTAAGTTTAGGTACCAATTCAGTTCACTTTCCCCAAGGGATAGTGGGAACATCCTACTCACCACATCCTCATGTTGAATGTGGTGTCTGTTCACGGTATCCTTATATGCTTGCAAATATTCTTATACAGTCTGGGGGCCTAGATGCTCATATTTCAAACAAATATTTTCCGGATCAGCTGGGAGGTCATTGACTACATTAGGAAATTGTCCCATCAGGGACCCGATGTTGTTGAAATACGTATCCATTGGAATTGTGGGTATCATTAGAGTGGTATTCATTGCTGAGGTAGGCTAGGAAACTTGGGTGTTTTGGCGAGTGGTAATCCCCAATAAATAGTTCAAAGGATGCCTTTTATGGTAGGTTATTTTTCCTTGGATGGGAGATCTGAGTTCTACAAACTCTCTGGGGTTTAGGTCAATTGGATTATTCTTTCAAAGCGCAAAGGAAAAAATGACCCTAACCTATGGAAAGCCTAGTCTCTAAAGCTACTGCTCGGGGAACCTTCAAGAGGTGTAGTATAAAAATTTTTAGGGGAGGATGATCTCATTCCCT
Organism: Thuja plicata; assembly: GCA_018584345.1. Taxonomy (NCBI): domain Eukaryota; kingdom Viridiplantae; phylum Streptophyta; class Pinopsida; order Cupressales; family Cupressaceae; genus Thuja; species Thuja plicata. The sequence goes on from MU224156.1 coordinate 1,126,240, forward strand.
CCTTCTAGCACTATTTTCAAGGGAGGAAAAGCTCATGCCCTCCTAGCAATAGTTTCTATTGATAGGACTTTGTGATGGCCTCACCAATAGGGAGAGAGTTGTTACTGGGTAGCGGAGTACCAGCCAACTTTGCCTAAAGAGGTTTACTGGAGAGTGGGATCTCCTATCATCCAAGCACCTAGTAGTCGGGTCACGATGGTGTGAGATTAACTTATCTGGGCGGCTGATTGTTTGTTTTGAGGGGATAGCTGGTTTTGGCTCATCAACCTCTAAACCTTCAATGATAATGGGTTTCTTGCAAGCACTTCTTATCTTCAACAAAAAAAAATCAGAAGATAGGACAGGTTTAGTGTAAACCTCTAACTACAGTCATGATATACATTTCCATAATATCAACAAATTTCCAGATGAAAATAAATAACAGATACCTGGCATACATATGACCACTGATCTGACATATACCAGTAGCAAGGTGAAATATTTCATTAATCAATAAAGAACTAGAATAGAGGACATAAGAAATCATACAACATGAAAGGTGTTCGTTAACTCTAGGATCAAAAAAAATACAGCATATGGTTCCAAGTAGTGCTCCTCATTCTTTCATTAACTTCAAATCCAATTTCACTAGCGGTTACACTAGTGGCTCCAAGGGAAAATCAATCTAGTCTAAAAATTTTAAAAAAGATAGCTAAAAACTTGTACAACTTTTGGACAGCTAAATCATCAATTTTTTGACCCTTGGAATAGCATCAAACTTATTATTTATAGCATCTTATCTACCTCGGAAACTTAACCTATGAAATCTATTTACATTATATTACATTTTTTATAGTCGGTACTACCTGCGTTGTCAGGATCATCATACTATATACAATCATTTGAGAAGGAGAGGAAAGAAGGAAAGAGGCTCTGGGAAATCCACCATCAAAAAAAGTGCCTATGTACTTGTAGAGGTGATGGTTCTCTCTAGGTAACTTGGGCCATACGCCCTCTTTAATGTATCTCTGGTCCTTGGTCATGAAAAAATACTCCGTCTTCCAGATATTAAATGTTGAAATAGCGTCTTGGGAACCGGGAGACATCTGTAGTGAACTTTCCAGCTAACAGTGACCCATCGGGCCATAAAGGATAGCCTGGGGTCTGACAAAAAATTGTAGATAGTGAACGGTAAGTTCAGGGGAGCTGTCAACACTTATCACCATAAAGAATACAAAACTTGGAATCTTGAATTCCAAAATCTGGGAGCTAACACTTAAAGAATAAATAATTACTACTCATAACCCACCCATGATGAAGAAATACCTGGAGTTTTGGAAATTGCATTGTCCTTTGAACCTCTCATATACTTCCAGAATCTAGATTATGCTTTCCTCTTCCACATCCTTCAGGCAATCTCAACGATCAACCAAACTCTCGAAGTGATTGTCGGCATCTTCAACCTTCTCCTTCAACTTTGCAGCCACCTTGGAATCATTATAGGATTTGAGCATCATCTAGGAGAGTTCAACCATTATGGTGTTACTAAAATCTCCAATGGACTGGAATTGAGCCTCATCAACTTCATCAAACTTGGGGATTAGAAAATCAATGGGAGTATAAGTCCTGGGGCTAAGAGGTTCATTTGATGTAATCTCCTTTATAAATACAACATATTGGTCTAGTGGGGTCTGGACCGCCAAAACTTGTTACTCTGGCACCCTTACCTGTTGCTTGCCAATACTAACTTTGAATTCAATTTTGGAATCCTGGCTCTTAAGGAGCCCATACGACTCATCTCCTAAGATGCTCATCATCATTATATTGTCTTCCCTAAGATTTAGAATCTCCACTATGGAATCTTTATATTCTTCATATTTTTTAGTCTCTCACTGCCATCGAGGAATGGTGGCCTCCAATTGATTCACTGTGTCATGCGCCCAGAAGAAATAAAGGTGAGACTCAAACAGAAAACTTCTTATGGCCCAAATCTATTAGGCCATCCATTCATCTACCACCAGTGCCTTTCTTTTCATGGTTCTCAGTGCGTCGACATCACCCTGAGGGAGCGGTGTTTTGGACGCTGAAGCTCTGGGTGTTTCAGAGGTGAGGGGGCACACTAACTCTGTCAAGAGTCCAAAAATATTTGCATTGGTAACTTTTATCTCCTTCACCCTTTGGGAATCTTTTTCATATCGGGTGTGGATAGCCTATCTTTCCTCATTCAAGATTTCCAATTCCCCCTATTGGTTCCTTTTTCCCAGAGGCACCTCTGTGATCACATACTCTTTGGCACTGACCTCTGAGTCTTTCTTTCCTGTTAGTGGGGTGGCTATTATCGCTGCTATATTGTCGTATGGGGCCCTTCGAGTGTTGTGAAGGGTACGAGCCTTTTTAGGCTTCTTTGTAACATGGCCTTCAGCTAACATTTTAGCTAGTGACAGTGGGGTCACCATTGCCATCAGGGCTTTTCTTTTTCAGGATTCCACTAGCCACTATGGCGCGGCAATTGACCCATTCACTATCATCCCTAAGCTCGAGTTATCTTTGGGGTTCATTTCATTTTCTTCCCTGGACGTGTTTCCTTCTATGTTGTTGGGGTCTTCACCTGTGTTTCCTTTCTTGTTTTCTGCACCATCTCCTAGGATATCATCAATTGGTGGGCAAGGTAGTGGTGGCAATAGAGGAAATTCATTCAATTCTACCTGTTGAAAGTTGGTCATAACCTTTTTAGCACTTGTATTAAGTGGTGTTGGTAAGCTTTGATCACCAACTAGACTCAGAAACACTACATCAAAGGGTATGGTTTCTCTCGAAGGTCTAGTTTCCTCTTCTGCCAACAATTGCTTCCTAGCCTATTCATTTTCCTGTTCTTCTTATATCATCCTTTTTTATTCAACCTCTTTTGGTCAAGATCTATCTCCTTTTTTTTGGTTCATTCTCTCTTTGGCCTCTTTTAACTCCTCTTGCATGGGAACCTCAGTCTCTGATTCTTCCATTTCCTCCATTGTGATGTCTACCATACCCTGTGATTCCCCTAGATCACCCATTGGGAAGAAATTGTCAATGTTGATATGTTCTATCTCTGGGGGACTCTCTAGATCATCCTCTTTGTTAGAGGAGGGGGAGGAGAGTACTTTAACATCAGGTATGTTCCCGGGCTCAAGACTCAGGTTTCTGCTTTGTGGGGGCCACTTTGCCTTCTATTTCTTTCTTCTCTTTAGTGGCGACCTGGGGTTAGCGACTATTATTGTTTCTTTATTCTTTGCTTTGCGCATTGTGCTCAGAAATGTGGCCAAAGAGGGAGACTCTCTTAGTGGGGGACAGGAACCTATCAGAGTGGTTTCGAGACTGAATTTCACTCCAAAATTTGTTGCATCTAATAGTTTCTAGGAATGTCAAACTTTTCACCTAATTTCTCCATCAGGGGGGGCAAAATGGGGTTCAAAACCTGAGGAGGGGTGCCTACTTTCTACTTACCTTGGGCTTTGGATTTCTCCGCCACCTAGAAACCTGATGCTTCCAAAACTTTATTGTCTAATCGGACACTCGTCGAAAAAGCCTTTGCAAAATAGGCATGGCTACGTTGAATCACTATTCTCAAGACGACCTCAATACTCAAAACTTCTGGTGTGTCCCAATCTACCAGAGGGAGGTCCATCTTGTTGATACATGTTTCTTTGTACTCAGGGTCCTCAAGCGACCCACTATCTGAAAAATTTTGTGGGAACATCCAGAGATTTAGATGTTCCATCATTCCCTTCGACATGCTCAAGTACTGCCAATTTCAGATGTCAAAATCATCTTGGCAATTAGCCCAAAAATCCTCCAAGTGCATATCGTGCGGGTTGATCCTCAGGGAATTAGCTTTTCTAGTCACCCAAGTGGATCATAGTCTTTGCGACTGAATGAAAATTTATCTAAGTATAGGCTACTTAGCTCACTTTCTGCTTCTCGGGCCGTGGTGAGGGAGTAGGTGTAGTTCCCACACACAAATGAAAAAGAGACAAAGGTGATTTTCTTGGCGGTCATTGAAGCATGCGCCTCCAGAATTTGCCTACAAAATTCCAACAAAATTATCTTCTCCCCACAATGTTTGGGCAAGATGAAAGGTTGCCCAAAAAATCTGGACACTTGAATATCAGTGTGCTGGGAGAAATAGATGAAATAATATCCCCATGTATTTAATAAGGCCATGGCCAGTGGGGACATTTTGAATCCCTCATCATTAGTGATTTCCTTGATCCCGTGGAAGATAAAGGCATCGTTGACTTGGGAAAAATGGGGGAAACTCTCGTCCCACTAAATCTGGGGAAAGTAGTCCCATGGGGTGGCATGCGCATCTCCATCCCCAAGTTCACCAACTATGGTTAATCTCCAAATTCATGGGTATTGTCAAGCAAGTGGCCAGAGGCTGTAGGAGGTCGTATAGAATTTATACTCCATCCTGACCTTCCTCATCTGGATGTCTACATTCTTGACAATGGTTCTGGCCCAGTCAAAGTGTGCCTTGTTTGTGGTCATACCATATAAAAAGTAGTACATCCAAGGGGAGAATTCCTGAGCATGGGGTTCCCCAAAAATCCTACATAGAAATACAATTCTGGCCTGGATTGGCTCCATGAAGTCAAAGCGAGGGATATCCATCTGCATCTTCTTAAAGTCTCAGTGTGGGCTCTTTAGCCACTCAAAGTTGAGGTGGTGCCAGGATAGTTCAGCTACTTCCTCCAACTATGCAAGTGAAATGGCCCTAGTGAGAGTAACAACACCTAGAAAGAATGGGATGCGCCACCCTATGGTGGTGGCATCATGGTCCAAGGAGACGATGGGCACCAGGAAACCAAGGGGGTTGGGCGAGACCAACATAGCAAATCCACTACATGGATTGTAACATATATTAACTCCAGCACTTGCATTGAAAAGGGAAAAATAGCCACTTGAATGATACTAGATGCCTCTAAGTTGACAAAAATAGGGTCATTGGCCCATCGCTATTGATGAATTGCTTGAATAAGGCCCTTCAATTTGGCCAAGGTACCGACATCTATGTTGGTGATCTCTTTAAGGGTGGACTCAATTCAGGGCCCCTAAATCATCCCGCCTTTATTATACTTATGGGTCAATGGGAGCTTTGTCAATACCCATTCTGCCTTATTCTTCTTGATAGTTCTTGCAGGGGTACTTGGGAGTTCAGGGCTCCCAGGAGGTGACGACTCTGAAGACATTTATTTCTTCCTTTAACTTGTACCTGCAAACTGGACAAGTGTCAGTATAATAAATATTAAAAATATTCTGGGTTCTGGAGGCCTCGAGCACAATGTTACTTACCCACCTGAAACAGAAAATGTTAGATATCTCAAAATAAATCATGTGTCTGGAGATTATCTTTGATACATGTAAATTGACACATATGAAACCATTCATGCGCACAGAAGACCGGGGATGATGAAAAAAATATCAGATGGGTTAAATATGCCCGAATTTACCAAGACACCCAAAATTAACTTGAAAGGATAGTAATGTCAGTGAAAAGATAGGCAACCTTACTGTCGTACCCTAACATGCACATACCCACTCGGCCAAGTACTGGAAATTAATGGACAGTTGTTCTGGTGTGGGTGGCTTAAATGCCACTTGGACAAATTTTAAATTCTCACATGTGGGAATCAATTTTTCCATTAAGATGGAAATGATGGAGGAGAGAGAAAAATTAACGACCTGCTAATGAGCTAGCCTTTGCAAGTGACATACCCATCACCTCAATTCTCAAAGTTGCATCAACCAGAAGGGTGGATGCGCTTATTGGGTGGACATGGTCCATAGACCTCCTAAAGAATTTAGAACAATGGTGTCCCTAGGAGCTACCTCCATGAGACCTGTACTAAAAATTAATCTCAGAGATGCAACGTCTCCTTGGTGCATGAAGGCACAAACTTTATCCAACTCAACAATGTGTAGCTAGTTGAACTATTAACAATGCGTAGAGCACACAAAATTTACAGAACCAAACTCTAGCCTACAAGACTCAAACAAGTATCTACAAGGAACTGACAATACTCCACAGATCCATATTTATAAAATTTACAGACTATAGAACTAGACACAAAATGCTACTTACAGAGGATTTACAACTAAGGAAACAAATGTCTCACCTTTGAGTCAGACGACTACAAAGAAAGAGAGATGCACCAAGTCTAGGGAATACAGTGTGTCAAATGGCAAGCACGACCTGGATGACAAGGGCGGACAAACACCCAAAAAAAAAATAGAAAACATGAGAAAATAGAAGCTAAATGAAATGAAAATGAATAGACAAAAGTGAAAAAAAATGGAAAATGAACAACAACAAGAGAAAATGAACCAGAAAGCAAACAATGAACAGAAACAAAAAAGCAAACGCAATGAAAAGAAAAGAATCCCAAGGGTCTACCTGAAACTTGAAATGTTGAAAAGGGGGACCAAAAACATCCTTACTCTGTCACCTAAACGTGCCATGAGAATCGTTGATCACACCTATGCACCTTCTAGCTCAAATGCTTCAGATCGGAAAACAAATTGCTTCGCTCTCAAGATAATTCACCAAAAGGTAATTAGTTCATGGTAAGTAAAAAATGACAAGGTAAAAGGCCTTAAATAATTCCTAGGGGAGGGCATTAGTTACCAAACATTACTTCAAGAAACAAGCTGGCCACCAGAGTCTAGACCTTGGAGCACCCAACGATAATTCTTCTTCAAAAGAAATAGGGATAATCGGCAGGTCTCAAAGGTCTGGAAACCATCAACTTTGAGAAACAACACTCTGGGATCCAGATCCTGGAGAGAACAAAAGACAAGAGAAAAGACAAGAAAAAGGCAAGGGAAATAGAAAGGGCCTGAAAGAAAAAGGAAAAGGGGAAAAATTAATCCAAGGCAAAAAAGAAAGGGGGACCCGACATTTTGCACACAAAATGTAGGGATGGGTATGGAGGGCATAACAGGTTCCTTAGAGGATTATAGGAGGGATCTGCATCAAATCAATCATGGGGTGGATTGTATTTAGGGTATAGTGGACTAGTTGTAGCTTGACCATTAATAGGTCTTGAGAGTGGGTGGGTCCATGTGAGTGATCCTAAGTTGGAGGACTAAAGAGTGTCTTGGAAGGGTCAAGTGAACCAATACAAGAAGTGAGATTTAAAATTTAGAGTATTACCAATGTTTGACCTATGTGTTTGCGGACCAGTCTTCGTACTCTTAGCAAGCTTTGATTGGCTATATCATTTATTGCCTATCCCTAAATAAAGTTTGAGATTCTCTTTATTTTGAGAATAGTTTAATATTATCTACCTAACATGGCCAACCATGTGAAGGTGGAAGCTCATTTTCCCCCTCCACCTAACATAACTCTAAATTCCCCATTAATATCTAACCTTCATTAATTATTTAATCCATTAATAAATATATCATTCATTCATTCATCCATTAATAAAATATAACATTCATTCATTCATCCATTAATAAAATATAAAATTTAGTCATTATCAAATAAGGTAGATTACATTTCTTTGTTTTTTTTTGGAGAAAAGACTAAGTGGAACATCAAATTCTTCATCATTTCCCCATCTTCTGCTACTGGTCTTAGTGTATGCCTCATCCTATACTCATGAAGAGGACGTTGATGTGAAGGGGGGTCCTCTACAATAACAAAGATATGGGTTAAATTCAAAACATTTTTATTATTGTTACAAGTATTTCATTAATTAAAAGAAAATAACATGGATTTTCTTTACCTGATGGGGCAACATCTTCTTTGTGAAAATTTTCATCATGAACATCATCGACTAACTATCAATCATGATCATCATCTACAACATCTTCTACTTCTTCGACATCTTGTTCTTTTTTCACATTACACTTTACTGGGATTCCTCTTGGATTATGTCTAACAACAAATGACCAACCCAGTTTATTTGGAACCTCTAAGTAAAATACCTACTCACATTGGCTTGGAAGAACATAGGCCTCATCTCCAAGTGGCTCAAAGGACATTGTATTAACCATTTTAAATCCATTATCATTTTCAATAATAGTTCTATCATGATCAGTTTGATTCAGTCGTACCCTATACCATTTGACGATGAATAGAACTTATTTGAAGGAATTGAAGTCACACTCAAGTATATCATCCAAAAAGCCATAGTATCAATTTGAGAGTCTTGAGGATGTATGTCATTTCTAGATGAAATATTAGTCACCTCAAATACTATTTTTATCTCAAAATCACAAGTTTTCTTTGTGTCATCCAACTTTTTGATGCAAAATTTATGACCATTGTAGCACATAGCTTTGTGGTGTTTGACCTGCAATATGCCAAACATGTAAAAATTATTGCATCGCGAGTTGATAAATATATGGATAATTAATAGATTTTTATGTACCTTTGTATTTCTTAAACCATTTTCTAAATCAATTTGCATTGGTGTAACATTGGAATCTCCATTACGTTGATCTTCTTTAACCAATAAAGCCATACATTCCCATATTAATGAGCGATGAGAATGTTGACATCATTCAATCCATACCATCATCCAATCAAGATTATTTGCAATATACAAATTTAGTGCATCCCACTCTTGACCAATTGTACAATAAATAAATAGACTTACAACTAACTTATATTGAAGATTAAGAATTAACTAACTATAATACAATATAAACATCTTATAAAGTACTCCCCTTCAAATTACCTCTCACTTTCCTCATCAAATACTCCCCTTCAAATTTGTTAATGGAGTTGGGATCCCAAATACGATCTACATGGATCTTTATTGCAAACTTAGGAAGATATTCACTAATGTACACCATAGTGTGGTATACCATATATCTCTCAAGCATACAAGCCTTATGATGCTCTCTTTGTCGAACCAAAGCCTCAAAAAATTTCAAGTGTCTCTCAACCATACATTTTGACCTAATGTGTACAGGTCCACACAATGTAATCTCCTCAACTTGGTGTATGAAGTAGTGTTCTTGTGCGTTGAAAAAAGTTAAAGGTAGACAATTTTGCATTTCACATATTAGATGAGGAATTTTTCTCTTCCAATATTTTATATCTTCTTTATAGATTTTTTTAGATGACAACCACCTACAAGAGATTCAAAACACAATAATATATAAATGAGACTTTACAAAATAATATATAATAAATTACATAAAAAGTAAAACATATCCCAAATATAATATCTATATAGAAAATCAAACAAATATCACTACTTACCTCATGTATTTTCCAACATCATATATAACTTGCTTGACACTATTGTCAAAGCGGTGTGGGAGAGATATAGGTAGAGCATACTGTAACAATTATAAAATGATCTTTTCATTATTTTCTAACATAATACAATGACAAGTACATGTAGAATACAAATATATAGTAAATACACAAAAATGTGAATTACCTTAATGAAGGTAAGAAAATCATGTGTTTTCATCTCTAACCCAAATTCACTTTTCTTTGATATGAGATTGTTTATGTTTGCAGCAAATCCTGTGAGAAATTAAATTTTTCGTATGACATTTTTTTATAGCATTGCTTTGTTGCTCCGATAATAACTAAAGAAGGGTACTTATATCAATCTGGTCTCTATTTCTATTTGATCGAATGACATCTTTCATTGCATGATTGGAATCATGAATGTCAGTACAAATTTTGACAATTTTTTCTTTGTCATGCCTTCTATCCAACATTTTACATAATGTCTCTGTTATATTCTTTCCAATATGCATAGCATCAAACAAATGCACAATTTACAGATGCTCGTAGTAGGGAAACCTAATAAATTATCTAGGATAAATTTTTAGTCCCTTTGGAATGTGGTCATTAATGCCTTAATGAAATTCACGATCATCAATTACATCATCAATAAACAAAACATAATATCAAAATATAAATTACAAGCATAAACCATTAGATGGAATTGATGAGCCCCTTAAAAGGCCATCTTTTCAAATGCTTTTTATTTTCTTTCCAGCAGTTTACTTGCAAAACAGATACTTAGACTTATGGTTTTATATGTATATTTTGTATGTGTAAGGACATAAGTAGTAAAGTGGATGATAAGGAAACATAGTATATTTGCTTGAAACTGGTGGATGAAATGATAAAATGTAGTAGTTATATGCTAATGAATAATCATATTTCCTCTGTCATGTGTGTGGGTAGTTTCCTTCCTGTAGCCATGTTCCTTGCAAGAGTATTAATTAGAAATTAACACTTCTTTCCTAATATTAATGATGAAAATATGCATGTCTCAGAGGTTGTGTGTGCATTAATCATTTTGCAGGGATCATTCGTAGCGTATTCAAGAACAACATCGTAATGCTGAAGAAGTTAAAAGTCAGTCGTTGCTGCAAAGACACCATCATGTCGAAGAAGTCAAGCAAGCAGTTGAAGTAAGTTAAGGAATTACTGCAAAATCTTCGCGTGAAGAATGAGTCAATACAATTTTTTGTTAAAAGTAGTGCGCGGATCTAGAGCCACCACATACTATATTATGGGAAGACTTATTCTCTATGACTGATATTTCTGTTATGAAACATTATGTATCTATAAGGATCCTCATTAATGGGGTGATCTTAGATTTATGGAGTATTTGTAGATTTCCTTTAAATAAGATGACTATTGTAACTCTTTGGAGTTAGTCGAGTTAGTTGATATTTCTGAATAGAAGCTGATATAGTTGTAATATTATTTTATTTATCCAAGTGTATTTTCCATGAATGAATAGAATGCACAAGTTGAGCTCAATTCTATTATCTTGATTGTGTTTCTCTTCACTCATCCAAGGGGGCCCACTTGGTGAGTGAATTCCTTTGTTAGAGTATAAATCATTTCCATGTTTATTGAGAAGTAAAATAGAACTCTGTTGTTCCTACAGCCACTAGTAATAGAACTAGTAGACTATACCTACAGAATAGGCAGGTAGAGCAGTTCCTATCTATGATTACTGTTTTTCTAGAGTAAGAGAATTTATTTGAGTTAGCATATATTTCCTAAAGCTTAATGCATTTAAATTTCATAGGTTTAACCATTAGAATCAAGAGGGTTTGAATCATATACATTGCAGATGTCATTCCAAGTTTACGTCCCTGGTCAATAATTAAATGAGACTGAATGATCTAATTAGCAACCATTTAGGGTGTCCAATCCTTAAATAAGTATTCTAATGCTATGGGTTTCTAATACAATTGTTTAGCCAAGCATTTTTGGCACCACTGGCAGGGATGGTGTTAGTTCAAACTTACTTTGGTGTTCATGTTCCCAGTTTTCATAATTTAGGACTAAGTTTCAAGTAATCCTTTTTATGCATAGAAGAAGAGACCCTTGTGGGAGATTCCTTCCTTGCAATAACTAGGTTGAACCATTTGATATTTTTAATCTTGAGCCAGAGGAACCCCAAGTTGAGAGTGAAGAAGAAAACCCATTCAAAAATCCATTTGTTGATGCCCAAGGAGAAATATCTTTTCCCTCATCCTCTAAAGGATCACTACATTTGCATGACCTTTTTGATGAACCTGAGTATCAAAACAACCCATTAGCTCTTGTTATCTATCAACCACAATAGCCATGTCCTCCTCCAAGGATAGCTCAGCCTACCTTTCCTTTCCCCATTCCTCCTCAACATGGTAATCATAATCTAAAAAATATACTTGCCTCTGCACTTACCAAATTTTATGGCCTCATCACCGAAGACCCTGAAACCTTCCTTTTTGAGTTTGATATCCTCTGTAAGAGCTATGATTACACAACTAACGCCCATAAGCTGAAATATTTTCCATCTACTCTTAAGGAGGCTTCTCTAAGATGGTTCATGGGATTGGGTGCTAATGCTATAGCGGATTGGGATGCAATGAGAAATATTTTCCTTTCTAAATACAAAGATTACTGTAGGGGTCAAGATTCGAAGGGAGATGACATTTTCAAAATGACACAAAAGCAGGATGAGACCTTGGAAGACTATGTCTCAAGGTTTATGTTTAACCTGCAGTGCAACACTCAAGATCAGTTGAATGAGGATTCACAAAAACATCTTTTCTTAAAAGGTGTAAATGATGGAAGCATTGAGGCCTTACACCTTATGGAAGGCAGAGACATCACTCAGAAGAACTGGGCTGACATAAAGAATATATGTCTGAACTATTCAAGGGCTACCATGAAGAAAGGGAGAGGAATAAGAGATTTGCCTCATAAGTCCAATAGTTTGGTAATATCTAAAATGGATTTGTCCAATCTTCTATCTAACTTTAAATAGGACATCATTAATGACATTGTCACTCAGTTGGACACCATGCAAGCATGAAGGAAGAAGGAGGATTTCGAAGCTGTGTTGGCTGAATTCTTCTCTCACTATAGAGAGAAGAAAAGGAGTTGTAAGTGAAAAATAGTTGCATCTGTGGACACTACTTTAATGCCCACAAAATTTAAAGCTATAGATGAGGGGAATGGAGAGGTTTTCTACATTTCTCAAAGGCGACCATGGGCTCAAAGACAAGGTATGCCTCAAGACCCCCTGAATAATTTTGGTTATAATAATAGTAGTCAATGGAAAAACCAAAACCCTCATAATTTTGGCCCTCAAGGAAAAAATTGGAATTATAACTGGTCTAACCAACAGCCATAATATAATCAAAACTATCATCAACAACCTCCATTTAACCCATACCCACAACAATTTAACCAATATCAGGAGCCACAGCAGAATAACCAATGGAAACCACATGGTAACTGGAAACAACAACCTCAGTGAGGACCCAATCAACCTAATTAGTAGCAAGATATTGTGCCTCTACCTCAGAAACAAGATATTATACCTCTACCTCCTATAGCCAATAATAATCCTCAGAAGCCAACACAACTGCCTGCATAGCCAACTCCAAATCCTAATAAAAAAGTAGCAAGCTTATTCCCTGCAAGTGAATGATATTCACTTAAGATCAGTAACAACATTGTCTGCACCTAAGGAGCCTATAATAACTAAATTTTTTGATGCTGAGGAAATACCTAAGAATCAAACCACTACTGCTCCACCTATTCCGCAATCTACTCCAGTTTTGAAAAATCTATTTTATCCACAGAGATTGGTTCAATTAGCACCCTCAAAAGAAAACCCTATTGCAGTTGATTTTATTAACCAACTTAAACAAATGACTGTCCAAATACCTTTGTTAGATGCCCTCAAAGAAATTCTCATCTATAATAAAGCAATCAAGGAAGTCTGTATCAAGCACCCTAGTAGAAAGAGGAAAGTTCCTCACACTGTCCATGTTCTTGGGAAACTTTTTGATCTCATGCTCAGTAAATTCTTCATGCCTAAATATTCTAATCTAGGCATCCCACTAGTTACCATTCATATTAATGGTATACAAATACATAATGTCTTTATTGATTTAGGGGCATCCATCAATGTGATGACTATGGAAGTTTTGTTAAGACTTAGTATCATTGGTTTAAGGGAAACACCTACAATACTCCAGTTAGCTGATAATTCTATAGTTAAGCCATATGGCATGGTGGAGGACATCATTGTCACACTTGATTCCTTGGATTACCCCTCAAAATTCATAATCTTGACCCTAAAAGCCACACTAGGAGGATATCCATTAATCTTAGGAAGGCCTTGGCTAGCCACAGCAGATGCTTGCATTGCATGTCACTCAAGAAAAATGAAAATATCTGATGGGATCCATACCAAGAAATTAACCATGTATTCTCTAGCCAAGCCCCAAGAGGAACTTAACCAAGTTATCTGGCCAGACCTAGGTGATGCTGCCCTTGAAGCAAATTTTGTGCAACAACTCATGGTTATTGGCAGAGATCCATTTATGGTCTCCCAAGAGGAAGATGACATATTAGTGGCAATTATTACCAATCATTATGGCTCTGATGTATCATGTTGTCATGTCCCTAACTATTCCCTCCAAACCATACTGCCCAAGCAGAACCCACCTAAGTTTCCTACATCACCTGATTACCTTCATACCTTATTACCACATAAGATGAAGTCACCCTCATTTGCAGAATTTATGATGTTGGATAAAGTTAAAAGAGTAGAAATTGCCTTAGGAAAAGAGTTGAATGTCAATAAGAACAGGTCACCAACTCTCAGATGCCCAGTCTTATCTAGCTTTTGAAAGAAAATAAGCAAGCCTTTACATGGGACTATACCGATATGAAGGGGTTGGACCAAAAGCTTTATACCCATAGGACTTACATCAGTCCTGAGTCTAGACCAATTAGACAAGCTCATAGAAGAATTAACCCTATTCTGAGAGATATAGTGAAGACTGAGTTGCAAAAACTCCTTAAAGCTGGCTTTATATATCCAATTTCTGACAGCCAGTGAGTCTCTCATTTAGTAATTGTTCCAAAAAGGGGGGAAATGGAGAGTTTGTGTGAACTATAGGGAGCTTAAAAAAGCCACTAAGAAAGACCACTTTCCATTACCTTTCATTGACCAAGTACTTGACAACCTTGCTGGTAAAAAATACTTTTCATTTCTAGATGGCTTTAGTGGCTACAACCAAATCCAGATATCACCTGAAGATCAGGATAAGACAATGTTCACCTATCCATGGGGAACATTTTCTTATTTTTTCTTGTCATTTGGATTGTGTAATGCACCTGCTACTTTTCAATGGGCGGTAATCAATATTTTATCTAACATTTCTGCTGACTGTGTTGAAATATACATGGATGACTTCACTGCACATGGAACCACATTTGAGGAGGCTCATGCTAACTTGGAGAAAGTTCTTAAACAATGTCAGGAATATAACCTCTCCCTTAACAGTGAGAAGTGCTACATGATGATAGAAGAGGGAGTTGTCTTAGGACATTACCTCTCATCCTTTGGCATCCAGGTTGATCCTGGAAAGATTGCAGTCATCACTACACTTCCAACTCCATTCAAGAAAAAGGATGTCTGGAGTTTTATTGGTCATGTCAGACACTACAGGAGATTCATTAAGGACTTCATCCAACTTGTAGCCCCATTGTATACCCTGTTGAAAAAAGAAGCTGAATTTGAATGGACAGCTGACTGTGAACTATCATTTCAACAGCTAAAAGATGTTCTGAAAAAAACACCTATCCTTAGAGGACCTGACTGGAAGTTGCCTTTTGATATTCACACTGATGCATCTAACTATGTCATTGGAGGAGTGTTAGGACAAAAGGAAGGTATAGTTGATCATGTTATTTATTATACTAGTAAGAACCTACAAGGTGTTGAACTGAACTATACTATTACTGAAAAGGAATTACTAGCAGTAATCTATGCACATAATAAATTCAGACATCATATTACTGGTTATGAAGTATTTGTATACACTGATCATTTAGCGATCAAATACTTAATGAACAAGTCTATCATCTCTGCTAGGTTAGAAAGATGGTTACTCCTCATGTAGGATTTTGATGTAACAATCATTGATAAACCAGGTAAGACTGATATGGTGGCTGATTTCTTATCTACATTACAAGTTCTAGATGACCCTGCAGCAATCGATGATAGCTTCCCTGATGAGCACCTCTTCTCTGTTGACACTTACAATCCATGGTATGCTGATATTGCCAACTACCTTGCTACAGGAAGGACACCACCTCATTTCTCTCCAAGAGAGCGTAGACTTCTGGTTGAGAAAAGCTTCAACTTTTCATGGATCTCAAGATTTATGTTCTACACAGGTCCTTGTTGACGGAACTTTGTGACCAGTTCTACCAACAGTGATAAGTTGTCACTGGGTACCAGGGTACTAGACAACTACACCTATAAAGTTTCTCCAAAGAATAAATTCTCTGGGCCTTCAAGAACCTAAGTGTCAGGTCTCAACGGTGCGGTGAGCTAAGTCGGGCAATTGACTGTTTATTCAGGGGGATAGCTAGTTTTACTCATCTTCTTTGGGGATTTTGATAATGTCGATGGGGTTTCCTACAAGCATGTTATGTTTACCAAATAAACAGAAAAAGATAGACCAAATTTAGAGTTTGTTACTTCTACTTATATTTATGTGTTAGTGAATAGATTTTTCCTTCAAAAAGTAAACACAAACTAACTCCAAACGCCCAAAAAGAAGAACAATAAGCACTAATAGTTGGATAAGTTATCATTGGACTGATAAATTTCCTCTAAATTGAGAGGTACAGCTCCCTCTTAAAATATTTGTAATGGATTAAAATTTTGATATGCTTTTCACCAGAAAATAATAAAGGCACTAACACCCACTCATAACCGTGAAGTGGATGTGAGAAGATTTAAATACACAAGAAAAATGAATGTAAGAAAATGATACAAAGCTCACTTCCTTCACAATCACAAATGATAACTAAGTAAAGATAGACGTGAAGAGAGCACACCATTTCCAACAGATAACTTAGTCTGAAAACAAAGTTTCAAAATCAATTACATGTACAACTCTTTATGACAAATGATATTGAAATTAATCTCAATGAGACACAGCTCAATAAAATCTGAAGAAAATAGTAATGAATTCAAAGACCCATAGATATTTTTTCATTCCTTCAATATCAAATATGAGCTCACAGACTCAGATATTTGCACAACAAAACTACATGAAAAACAAAAATGTGCTCCCTCCATCTAATGGAAATCAGAAAATTATCCCCCATTTTCTATAGCACACCGGCTACTGAAAAAAAAAAAAAAAAACCTTCTTTTTCCAGCTTTTTACAATAAATAGATTTCGAGCCCAATATTCAGTTCCATAACTGAATCTTGAAAAGTAATTTTTTTTTACCATTTTGTAACCACCCCCTTGATACTGTAAATTATAACATTATAAGCATCATGCTTTTATAACACATTTCTTTCCATGTTGATAGTTGGACATCTCTTGCATTAGTCATATTGAGTTATCACTTTAATATATCTTTGGTGAATATTATCAAAAAATGAGATTTAATATTTGAATTTTCATCTTTTACATCATGACTGTCATTGACAATTTTGACACTACTGTACTTTGTCATACATATCTTGCAGACTCAACATAATTTGGAAAATTGCTTCGGTGAGAAGCTGGATAATTAGGTTTTCCAACACATATCCAAAATTTATCTTGCTCCAACAGTGGGATTGTGAGTTACGCCCCCCTGAACCAAGACTATTTTTCTGCTCTCAAAAAATTCATGCTTGCAAAAGTTTCATTAAATTTTCTTTTGCACAGTTACAATGGCTGCCAATATGATTTGATGTCACTAAAATAGAGATCCAAAAGCTAATTATGATCTCTATTTTGATACCCATGTTGCCCTCAAGCTGAATATGATGTAAATTTTCCACCATGTGCATCACATATCCTTGTTTTAACTTCTCTAATCTGCACATTGAAGACTTCACTAAAGTGAATGGAGGCATGCATATTACAAATAATAGTGGCTACCTCTGTATCAATTTACACTAACATAAGGTTGATTCCCTTCATTTTTACATTTCTTAAAAATAGACATGTTGCGGGCTCATCGTTTTAACAATTCTCCTACATTTACATGCCTTAATTCCATAACTGATACTTTAGCATTTCCCCTAACTCTTTGGTTCATGAATCATCACCGTCGTCTTTATGTACCTACCAAATTTCTTAAAATGATGAACTAACTTAAATTTCCTTGAACTAATTTAAACTGAGTTCAAACCTGTTCAAGGGTGTTCGAGAGTGTTCAAGACTGTTCAAATAATTTGTTAGCAAGCAATTTTATAGCTTTTAAAACATGGTAAGACCCAAGGGACTAACGGTTTTGATAAACAGCTGGACCTGAAGGATTAAGGGAATGCAGGTAATTAAATCATACAAGGGTGACTCAGAAAATAAAACAAAAGGACAAGTGTCAAACTGGGACTAACATTGGCTCTGATTGGAGACTGCTTTTGAAAAAAGGTAGAGAACACCAAAATCTCTAGTAACAAAGAACAGTGCCTAGCACCATTGGGTAACAGAGTCAGGAAAAACATAGTGTAGGGAGATGCTTGCAAATGGGTGGAGGGGAAACTGGGAAAACAACAAGCCAAAATGAAAACTAAAACAAACTACACCTAAAACACACCAAAAACTTGTTTACAAGAGATGGGGAAAATATCCCATACCTCCAAGAATGCATCTGACCGCTCATGTGAAACCATCAACTAGTTGTGAGAAGTACCTCCCATTGCAGAAAAGTGGTTGATATGTAAGCATAATCATTCCCAATAAATGGCATACAATCATTGTGAGGCAAGATCCAATAAAAATGCATTGTAAGAGCTTTCTAAACCAGATATTGGATTGAAAATGCCACTCCTCATCATATACTTCTGATTGCACCTCCTCAAGGCTGTAAAGATGACTTGCAAGAATCTTCTCATTGAAATCTGAATTTTGCATTACTAGAAATTTTCTCTCCAAAAATTTATTACCAAGATCATCATTAAATCAAAAAAGACTCCAGCATGGGATTATTATCATATAGCTCATCTTCAAAATCAAATTTTTATATTTCTAATTCATATTTTGTGTGTGGTATCATAATAGAGGAGAATGAGTTTTCCTCTGATTCTACTTGAATATTCTCAAGATTCTCCAATGGTTGGGGCTACAAAAACTCATCATTAGCTTGCATGAAATCAAATTGGAAAGACTCAAAATCCACCTGCACGTCAAGATGAGGAATACCCTCTACTTTCTCACCAACATGCATTTCAGATCCATGTTGCTTCTCCATATTTTCTTGATCAAGACCACTTGCTAAAATTGTGTCAAAAGTATCAAATGTGAAGGTTTCAAAATCTGAAAAAGAAAACTCTTCCGGAAAACTACCATTTTATCTTTCACTGTCCAATCTTTTCTCAATAGGAAATGCATCTACACATGTCATCGAATTTTTTGATTTTGAGCCATGAGCATCATCATCTTCAACATGCAAATGATAGGTTCCAGCAATACTATGAGAGATATTTTCATCCATAAGACATGGATGAAAATATTCATCATTAAAGGCTGTTAGATTTTGATGGTAAGAAATGGGTGGTGTTGGTTTTGTTGCCTTCAATATAAGTCTCCTTTGTTGAACCTTTTCTATGGGTTTAAAATTCTGATCATGAAAAAATATTTCAGATTTTGGGACCTTCATGACACTTTCTTCTATGTATTTCATCCCACTTAAAATCATATCATCATCTACCCCAATAGCCTCTTTTTGTGCATCTATCAAATTTTGAATCTTCTTTCTTTTTAAAAGAAATTTAATTTCAGTTTGTAATGCAGAAATAAAAACATATAGCTAGTTACTTGCATTCGGTTGGCAAACTTGAGGAATTTTACCAACACACCTATTAAATCTATCAACAAAATCTCTCATAGATTCATCCCTTTTCATCTGAATTTGAATAAAATTCAACAACTTATAAGTATCAACCACAGGCTGATATCTTCTAAGAAATTTTACCTTTAAATCATCCCATCTGGCAATACATCCATCTTGCAAATTCTGAAACCATTTAGCATCATTTCCAATAAGGCTGTTAGATTTTGATGGTAAGAAAAGGGTGGTGTTGGTTTTGTTGCCTTCAATATAAGTCTCCTTTGTTGAACCTTTTCAATCGGTTTAAAATTCTGATCATGAAAAAATATTTCAGATTTTGGGACCTTCATGACACTTTCTTCTATGTATTTCATCCCACTTAAAATCATATCATCATCTACCCCAATAGCCTCTTTTTGTGCATCTCTCAAATTTTGAATCTTCTTTCTTTTTAAAAGAAATTTAATTTCAGTTTCTAATGCAGAAATAAAAACACATAGCTAGTTACTTTCATTCAGTTGGCAAACTTGAGGAATTTTACCAACACACCTATTAAATCTATCAACAAAATCTCTCATAGATTCATCCCTTTTCATCTAAATTTGAATGAAATTCAACAACTTATAAGTATCAACCACAGGCTGATATCTTCTAAGAAATTTTACCTTTAAATCATCCCATCTAGTAATACATCCATCTTGCAAATTCTAAAACCATTTAGCAACATTTCCAACAAGGCTTTCATCAAATAATCTGATAAACACGTCTTCTTCTTGCACTCCAAGAATACCACATGTAACAATAAATGATTTAATATGATCATCCGAGCCTTTGGTTTTATCTCCAACAAAATTTGGAAGATATTCTCTTGATCTTTTAGGCAGGGCTGAATATTGGGGCAATGCAAAAGGACCAATTTGTTCCCCCCATGGCTGAGCTGCAACTAAATCCAAAACACACTGGAATTCTTTCACCAAAAGATTTATGAATTAAACACAGAGTCGCCAATCTCACACAGAGATGTTTCAAAATATGAGGAAATAAAGAAGCACTGATCTTTGGTTTTGAATCCCCAATAGAGTCGCCAAACATTTGTTAGTGAATAGATGTATCCTTCAAAAACTAAACATACAAACTAACTCCAAATGCCAAAAAGAATAACAATAAGCACTAACAGTTGGATAAGTTATCATTGGACTGATAACTTTCCTCTGAATTGGGAGGTACAGCTCCCTCTTAAAAGATTTGCAATGAATTAAAATGTTGATATGCTTTTCACCAGAAAATAATAAAGGCACTAACACCCACTCATAACCGTGAAGTAGATGCGAGCATGTTTAAATACATAAGCAAAATGAATGTAAGAAAATGATACAAAGCCCACTTCCTTCACACTCACAAATGATAACAAAGTAAAGATAGACGTGAAGAGAGCACACCCTTTCCAACAGATAACTTAATCTGAAAACAAAGTTTCATAATCAATTACATGTACAGCTCTTTATAACAAATGATATTGAAATTAATCTCAATAAGACACAGCTCAATAAAATATGAAGAAAATAGTAATGAATTCAAAGACCCATAGATATTTTTTCATTCCTTCAATATCAAATATGAGCTCACAGACTCAGATATTTGCACAACAAAACTGCATGAAAAAAAATGTGCTCCGTCCATCCAATGGAAATTAGAAAATTATCCCCCCTTTTCTATAGCACACCGGCTGCTGAAAAAAAAAAGATAAAATGAAACCTTCTTTTTCCAGCTTTTTACAATAAATAGATTTACGAGCCCAATATTCAATTCCATAACTAAATCTTGAAAAGTAATTTTTTTTACCATTTTGTAACCACCTTCTTGATACCATAAATTATAACATTATAAGCATAATTCTTTTATAACACATTTATTTCCATGTTGATAGTTTGACATCTCTTGCATTAGTCATATTGAGTTATCACTTTAATATATCTTTGGTGAATATTATCAAAAAATGAGATTTGATATTTGAATTTTCATCTTTTGCATCATGACTGTCATTGACAATTTCGACACTGTTGTACTCTGTCATACATATCTTGCGGACTCGACGTAATTTGGAAAATCACTTTAGTGAGAAGCTGGATAATTAGGTGTTCCAACATATATCCCAAATTTATATTTCTCCAATAGTGGGATTGTGAGTTACGCCCCCCGAATTGAGACTATTTTTTCTTCTCTCAGAAAATTTGTGGTTGCAAAAGTTTCATTAAATTTTCTTCTGCACAATTACAATGGCTGCCAATATGATTTGATGTCACTAAAATAAAGATCCAAAAGCTAATTATGATATCTATTTTGATACCCATGCTGCCCTCAAGTTGAAGATGATGTAAATTTTCCACCATGTGCATCACATATCCTTGTTTTAATTTCTCTAATCTGCACATTGAAGACTTCACTAAAGTGAATGGAGGCATGTATATTACAAACAATAGTGGCTACCTCTGTATCAATTTACACTAAAATAAGGTTGATTCCCTTCATTTTTACATTTCTTAAAAATAGGCATGCTGCGGGCTCATCATTTTTGTTAGAGTAATTATTTATCTTCACTTATTAATTAGATCACTTTGATTTAATTATTAAATTGTCTATTACTCTATTTTTCTTAAGTTGTCACTTACGTGCATATAATTAATATTTTATATTAATTATTATCCACAACCTAGTTTTTTTCCTTTTAGGGTTTTTTCGTTCACCTTTTAGGTTAAACTCTTATAATTATTGTTCATTATCTTGGAATACATTTTTTTCTCACTCCGCTGAGATTTTCTAAGCCTTTGCTTTTGTCTCTTTGGTTTCCTTTCAGCAACATGTTATTTGCATGCAGGTGTTCTTGGCGAACTGTGAAGTTGGATTTCTCAACTTCTACATGATATCAGAGCATCCCTGCTGCTTCCTGGTCTGAAGGTTTTGAATTTGTGTTTTGAAGACGAAAGCCACAGCTTCTCTAGGGTTTTTTTCTTCATTTTGGAGGAGGCACTCTTTTTTGGTACACTTTGAGAAAAATGAACACCACCATCGCACTCAGAAGGCCCAAGAGAGTCAAAAATCATATAAATTTTATTTTTTTTGGCCACAGTGACCTCTGAGAAAAAAATTCTACCTCCTAGGCCGTATGGTACGCAAATCGAGAAAAAAAATTAAAAAGAAAACCTTTTTTTTAAGGATTTTAGGGCGCAACCAAAGCGATCACCTCCGCGCCACCCCGACCGGCCTGGCCCCTACCAGCGCGCTGCCCACCGGCCACCGGCTGACCGCCGGTACAGTCCCCAGTAGTACTGCCACCCGGGAGCAACCCGACCACCACCTCTACCAGCGGCCCGCCACTTCCTGCCACCGCCAGCAACAATAGGTGACATCATCACTGACGTCACCTACTGGCAATTTTTCCTAGAGGTTTTCAAGATTTTCTGGCAGTTTTTCAAAGTTTTCCAGCGACCGAAAAAAATATTCTGACGACAGGCCCGTGCCATGCTGACGGCCGTCAATTTTTTTCCCGGGCACTGTGCCAATCATTTGCCCGTCAAATTTTTTGCCGTGACTAGTTTTTTTCCAGAGAGCTATTTTTCAGAGGCATAGTTGGTTTTTTGGCCGTAACTTGTGCATACGGTGTCCATGTTTAGGAAATGAAATATTTTTGAAAAAGTGTTTCCAAGCCGGACGTGATGATACTAGTCTTGTTTATTGATTCAGCCATTTGAGCTCTCATTTTTGGCATTAAAGTAGAGGTTTTAGTTTCCTCCATCTCTACATCTAGCATCTAGGTCTTCTTCTCATTTTTTGTGCTTTCTATAGTTGTCTTTTGCTGTACGGGGGGATAGAATTATAAGTTGTGGGGGAGGGGTGCATTTTCTTTCTATAATTTAATTCAGAAATGACCCTTCTACTTTTGTCTACTTCTTCTCTCAATGTTAGACCCCTCTGTGGCCCGACTTACACTACATAATTATCACACCTGGAAAGCACACATGACCAGGCTACTTATGTCACGTGGCTTATGGTCATGTCTAGATGAACACCAACCTATCCTGCAATGCCCTTTTGAGGTTCTTCAGCATAGAAACAAAATGGATGAAGCCATGGGCTTGATTGCACTAAACATCTCTGACAGTCTCATGTTTCACCTAGTTGATTTGACCACTCCTAGGGCTATTTGGGGGAAGTTTTTAGATTTGTTTGGCACAGTGAATGAGTTCTAGGAATTACAGCTTGATGTAGAGTTGCCTTCTTTGACACCTACCAGCTTTCCCACCATTGAGGACTTCCTGATGAAGTTCAAATCTTTGCGCTCAGTTTTGCAGGGATGTGGGAAAACCAAGATAGATGATGAGTGTATCTTCTTGATACTCTCAAATTTTAGAGGATAGTATCAGATCTTTTCTTCCACTTTCTACTCCACCATGGATGCTTTGGGTGCCAGACACACCATGCCTTCATTTGAGACATTCTGTGATCGGTTGACATAGGAACAGGCAAAGATCTAATAGATGGATGCTTTTGTCTCTTTAAGCCAAGCATTGGTTGCTCAGTCTTCACAGGGGAAACCAAAACAGAAATCTAAACTGAAGAAAGATTCAGCAGGCAATGAGTATTCCTCCAAACCTACATAGAAAACTAATTCAAAACCTCTAGCTAACCCTTCCAAGAGTAAATCTTCTTCGAAGTCTACTGAGTCTACCTCCAAGACTAAGAAGAAATCAGTTGAGACTTGTAGCTTTTTTGGAAAGGATGGACATCTTGTTTCTAGGTGTTGGAAATGTTTGGAGGCTTTAGAGGAAGCCATGC
Source organism: Thuja plicata (assembly GCA_018584345.1). Classification (NCBI taxonomy): domain Eukaryota; kingdom Viridiplantae; phylum Streptophyta; class Pinopsida; order Cupressales; family Cupressaceae; genus Thuja; species Thuja plicata. The sequence goes on from MU224156.1 coordinate 1,150,385, forward strand.
AGGAGCATCACATTTTAGCTCCTCATTCCAAATCCTCCTCTGCAGGGAAAGGTCATGCTCTTACTATGCGAGAAATGACTTCTAGGCCCACCTGGATTCTTGATTTTGGTGTCTCTAACCACATAACTCACACTCAGTAGTTGGTCACCTCTCTTGCTCCTTGTCCTACTTGACAAATTATTGTTGGGAACTCATCTCATCTTTCATTTTTGGGTTCTAGTTCTGTTGCATTAGCTGGGGGTTCTCTTCAGGATGTTCTTTTTGTCCCTAACATTTCAATGAACCTATTGTCTATCTATCATATTTGCCACTCTGGCTCTATTAAGATAGTTGATTTCTCACCACATGATGTGTTTATTCAAGACTTACATTATTCTAATTTGATAGTGGCTACTGGGAGTGTTGACTCTGCATCCTACCTATACAGATTTGATGGATTTGAGTCTTCTGATGGCACAGGTTCCTATCTTATAGCACATGTAAATTCAATGAGAAGACTTTGGTATGACCATTTGGGCCATGTCACTTACAGATATCTTCAGCAGATGGGCACATAGGCACTTGTTCTTGGGCTTCCTCATATTTCTTGCACTGATGGGGTTTGTCAAGGTTGTGTTCTTCGCAAACAACATAGGGATCATTTTCCTCATGGACGAGATACTCGTGCTTTGGCACCATTGGAGTTGATTCATAGTGACCTCATGTCATTTCCTACTCCTTTTTCTAGTGCCAGATATGTGCTTACTTTTATTGATGACTTCTTCAGGTGCACATGGGTGTACTTTTTGAAGTACAAGTCTGATGTCTTTGATTCATTTCGAGTCTTTAAGACATTTGTGGAGAAGAAATCTAGTCTTTCTATTTGGTGAATACGCACAAATAATGGGGGGAGTATGTGAACCAAGCTTTCAGGGATTTTTTCTCTGAACATGGTCTTTAGCATCAGTTTTTAGTACCCTACACCCCTCAGTAGAATGGTGTGGCAGAGAGAAAGAACAAAACACTTCGGGAGATGGCTAATTGTATGATACAGTCCAGGTCTATGGATTCGTCTTTTTGTGCAGAGGCTGTCAATTGTGCCAACTATATTCAGAATCAGATGCCCCACAAGGTAGTTCGACATATGACTCCTGAGGAGGCTTGGTCTCATGTCAAGCCTAATGTATCTTCATTATGAGTTTTTGGTAGTGAAGCATGGGCATTTGTGCCTAATTCTCAGAGGAGAGCAATGGAGCAGAAGAGTTGACACCTCATTTTTGTTGGCTACTACAAGGATGTTAATGCGTATAGGTTGTTTGATCGTGATTCTAGAGAGGTCTTGTTTCGACGGGATGTCCAGTTTGATGAGTGCCTTCCTGTAGTGGATACCCTACTTCCAGAGACTAGTTCACTTACCACTACTCCCTCATCCCTTCTAGTTTCTTTTTAGGATGATGATGATGATGATCTTGCTGATCCCCATTTACCTCCACCATAGGATCCTCCACCGATACCTAGATGGGCTCATGTTACAGTTGATGCTACAGGATCTCTGGCTGGTGACCCTTCCACTTCCCGTCGAACCCGGTCTCATATTGTGGGTTCTAGTCTTCTGATTCATGCTATATGTGGTGATCCTCAGACATTTGCAGAAGCGACAGGACATACTGAGTGGGACAGTGCTATGGAGGAGGAGTGTTGTTCTTTGATGAAGAATCATACTTGGGATCTTTGTTCTCTTCCTAAGGGAAGAAAGTTAGTGCGATGCTAGTGGTTGTATCGTACTAAGTTTTCTGTTGATGGTTCTATTGATAAGTACAAGGCATGTCTTTTTGCGAAGGGTTTTTCATAGGTTGAGGGTATTGATTACACTAAGACATTTGCCCCTGTTGCCAAGATGAACTCTATTCGCCTTGTCTTATCCCTCGCAGCTTCTTAGGGATGGCCCATTTTTCAGATGGATGTGAAGAGTGCATTCTTGCACGGTGATCTTACTGAGGAGATTTACATGGAGTAGCCTTACGGATTTGTGCAGGATTCCTCCTTAGTTTGCAGACTGATCTTAGTCCATTACACTTCTTTCTGGGTCTACAGATTGTTTAGTCCTCTGCTAGGATCTTTGTTTACCAGCAGAAGTATGCTCTTGACATGCTTCGGCACTTTGATATGCTTGATTGCAAGATTTCTCCCACACCTTTTTAGTTGGGTGTTACCTTGTCTACCTCTTGCACTTTGCCTTTAGTGGATCCTACATTATATCAATAGTTGGTTGGCAGTTTGTTGTACCTAACACGCACTCATCCTGATCTCTCCTTTGTAGTTGGTCTTGTCTCTCGGTTCTCACATGAGCCTCATGAGAGTCATTGGCAAGCTGCCAAGCACATTTTGAGATACATTAAGGGCACACTTATGTGTGGTATTCATTATACATCAGGGGTTCCTCACATTGTTGGCTTCACTAACTTAGATTGGGCCGGTGATTTTGATGATCGAAAGTCTACTTCTAGTTTTGTCTTTTGTCTTGGCTCTGGTCCTATCACATGGTCATGCAAGAATAAAAATTCTTGTGCACTTTCATCTACAGAGGCTAAGTACAGAGTGGCAGTGTATGCTAGTCAGGAGATTTTATGGCCCCGACAGTTGATGACTAAGTTTGGTTTTCCTCCTGATCGTCCCACTATTTTGTGGTGCGATAATCAAAGTGCTATTCACATTTCTCACAACCCGGTGGAGCATCAGCACACTAAACACATTGAGCTTCATATGTATTTCATCCGTCAACAAATTCAGGATGGTGTTCTCACTTTGGAGTACATTCCTACTGACGCGCAGGTTGCTGACATCTTCACCAAACCCTTTGCATCTCCACACTATCTTCAGTTGTGTTCTATGCTTGGGGTGACAGAAGTTGTCCTTGGGGGGTCTTCTTGAGTCCTTCCTTCCTTCATTTTTTTTAGCATGTTTTTTCTATCTCTTTTTGGAGAGGGGTTTTTCCCACTGGGTTTTCTCCTTTATCTCTGGTTCACAGAGATTTCCTTGTATTGGGTACCTGATCAGGCCTTGTTGCTGGGACCCATTTTTTCCTACTTTCATAGTTGTGCTAGGTGTAACCACCTGAATTTGGTCTGTCGCAACTATGGACCCTATTTTCCCTAAGTGTGATCATACCCTCGATTTATGTCCAAATGACCCTATTACTGCTTGGCATAATTCTTTAAATCAATTTAATATCCTAGGTGATTTTTATCACTGATTTA
>MU224156.1:1166027-1204021 GCA_018584345.1 Thuja plicata
TTTCTAATCATTTAGCTTAGTTTTCAATTAAATCTCTCATTCTTAGGAGTGTATTGTCACTGAATGGTGCATAATCTAAGGGCATGATTATGGCATTTTTTAAACTCTTCCTAGATAGGGAGCAATAAGTCAGTTTTAGTGATTTGTGTCTAACCTTTGCTTTTTTATGCTATTTTTCACTAATCTAATGACTTATTGAAGTGTTGTGTCGCAGGTAACAGGTGCATCATTTGACACGCACACTAGGTTAGCTTACCTCCTGAGCTCCGCTTAAGGGGGGTGTTAGAGCAATTATTTATCTTCACTTATTAATTAGTTCACTTTGATTTAATTATTAAGTTGTCTATTACTATATTTTGCTTAAGCTGTCACTTAGGTGCATATAATTAATATTTTATATTAATTATTATGCACAACCTAGCTTTTTTCCTTTTAGGGTTTTTTTATTCACCTTTTACGTTGAACTCTTGTAATTATTGTTCATTATCTTGGAATACATTTTTTTCTCACTCCATTGAGATTTTTCAAGCCTTTTCTTGTCTCTTTGGTTTCCTTTTAGCAACAGGTTATTTGCATGTAGGTGTTCTTGGCGAACTGTGAAGTTGGATTTCTCAACTTCTACAGTTTTAACAATTCTCCTACGCTGACATGCCTTAATTCCATAACAGATACTTCAACATTTCCTGTGACTCCTTGGTTCATGAATCATCACCATCATCTTTATGTACCTACCAAATTTCTTAAAATGATGAACTAATTTGAATTTCCTTGAACTAATTTGAACTAAGTTCAAACCTGTTCAAGGGTGTTCGAGAGTGTTCAAGACTATTCAAATAATTTGTTAGCAAGCAATTTGATAGATTTTAAAACATGGTAAGACCCAAGGGACTAACGGTTTTGATAAACATTTGGACTTGAAGGATTAAAGGAATGGAGGTAATTAAATCATACAAGTGTGACTCAAAAAACAAAACAAAAGGACAAGTGCTGAAATGGGACTAACGTTATGCAACATATTCCAGATATCAACTATGCTCCAATGTAAGAACTACACTAAATACTGAATACATACAGAACCAGCAATTCATACATATTCAATAGCAAGAGAAAATGAGATCATTAATCTAATCCAAAACGATTAGAGAAAAGGACATTAGAAACATGCAGCACAAAAAGATATTGCTAACTTGGAGATCAGAATATTAAGAACATCATTGCCATAACTGTTCTTCCTTCTTCATTAACTTAAATGGTTCCAGCTTCACTGGTGCATACAATCATGGCTCCAAGGGAGCATTCTAAGCTATCAAGACAACCGAGCATTGATCTCCTGAAAACAATTGAAAGCTAAATGCTAATAGTATTGGATTGCAAAATCATCAATTTTGTCAACCCTTGTTATGAGGTTGGACTTCTTATTTATACAAAAAGTTTGACCTAAAACTAACCTAATCTAACTATACACTCAACATATAAAATACATTATCTGGTGGCCAGTACTACCTACACCACTTACAATCACCTCAAAAATAGTAGAGGTCTGACATGACAAAGGAAGAAGACAAGAAGAGAAATCTAGAAGAATCGGCATAGAGAATACTGTCAGTGTATTAATAGAAGAAATTCGATCTTCCCGGTATCCAAGGCAACATGCCTCATAAATGTAGATTGTGGCTCACTGTCTTTGATGCACATCAGGAAGTTAATTTAGGAGCGGTGCCTCAGGAGAATCACCTATCAAAACCATCCCTCCATCTTACATGCCTTATCAGGATCACCTACCTTCTGACCCCTTATAAACTACTTGACAATGATCGGTTAGCTATGGGGAACCTGGACGCGGATCACTGCGAAAGAATACAAAACTTTGGATCCAAAATTCCAAAGTCCGGGAGCTTACGCTCAATGAATGATGAATTTTCAAAATTTCACCCTGCTGGTGAAAATCTCCAGAGTCTAGTGAACTATATTGTTCCTTTCTTTTCTTGAAGGCCTCCAAAATATGGCCAATGTCATCCTTGTCTATGTCTTTGACATTATCCCACCGGTTGCTGACAACTTCAAATCTCTCTTCAATATCTCCGACCCTATCCCAGAACTCTTCAGCTATCTTCACTAAGTCATGAGCCTAGAGCATCATCTTGGATATTCTTGACATTTTCAGTCCATCAAAACCTCCGATGGACTGGTACTGGGACTCCATCAACTCATCAAATTTACTGAGTACATAATCCTCTAGGGAACAAGTCCCGGTGGTGAAAGGATCAACTTGTGAAACTCTTACAAGGAATGCTTTATACAAATCCAAAGGATACTAGACTGTCATGATCTTATCTTTAGGGTCGTTACCAGTTGCTTGCTTACCTCAATTTTGAGGCCAAGTCTGGAGTGCTCAGCCTAGATGAATCCGAAGGGCTCTTCTCCAAAAATTCTTGTCTCGGTAAAGACTTCCTCCCCAAATTTTATTATTTCTTCCAATTCTGCCCTCCACTCTTCATAATTTTCTATGTCCTTTTCCCATAAGACCATGGTGCAAGTCACCTGGCCCACAAGATTGCTCACTTGATAAAGGTCCAGGAGTGTCGCCACCAGAAACTGCCTTACGACCTCGATTTGTTCTGCAATCTAGCCATCTATAGCTTACACCTTCTTTTTCACGGCCCTTAGAGCATCCATGCCACCCTGTGGGAGTGGTGTTCTAGAGGTGGAGGCTTCTGAGTGGATCTCGGCCAATGGCTATGTAAGCTCTATGAGAAGCCCGATGAGATTTTCATTCTTCATTCTTTCCTCCTTTAACTTCTGTGTTTTTCTATCATATCGGGCCACAACTACCCAGGTAGCTTCTTTTAGCAGGTCCAATTCACCCTACTTATCTCTCCTCCCTAGAGGAACTTTTGTAATTTCATAATCCTCCACCCATATGGTTGCCTCGTCTGCATCTATGGGAGGTGTCACAACCACTGTGACTATACTTCCTCCCAGAGTAGTCTAGAGGGTATGGAGGTTTCAGGCCTTTTTAAGCTTCTTGGCCTCTTGGTGTTCGGCCATCATCTCGGCCAAGGAGAAAGGAACACTTGCTACCATCGGGGCCTTTCTTTTTCTAGATTCCACCAGCCATTGCGGCAGCTAGGGTGGTCTTGCTGCTAAGATTTAGGTGTTGGGATCTTCTCCGGGGTTTGGAGGTGTATCCCCAGTATCCATAGTCACATCAGACTCTTTCTTTTTTTACCCAAGGTTTCTCATGTCTTCCGCCCTGGTGGTGTTCTCATTTTTGGTGTCGGGGACCCCTTCTCCATAGGCACCAGTTACATCTACATTATCAAGATTTTCCCCATCCTCTCCAGCATCTGTGGTTTCAGTATCCATTCTCTTGGAGTTATCTCCCTCATCTTTTTTCTTTTGTTCTTCCTCAACACCATCCGTTGAGACATCCTTCTCCATGGGCACATCTTCTAGAGAGGCTAGAGGTGTCTGGCCAAGGTTTTACTGTTGGGTTGTAGAGACCACCTCGCCGAATTTCATACTCTGGGTCATCTGATCACCTAGAGTAACTAAAGGTACCTGGAGCATGACGACTAGGGATAGGGTTGTTCCCAAAGGTTTGGGTTCCCTAGCCATTGTCGGCTACTAGTCTTGTGTAGGCCTTAGTTCTATTTCAATCCCCTAGACTGGTGTTTCTTCCACATCTTATGGATCTTCTTGTATCTCTTCTAATTCTTGCTCTTTTTCCTATTCCTCTTCTTGTTCCTGAACTTCCTTTTCCAGGACCACCTCTTCCTGGGTGTCTATCTCCTCATCTGCCCTTCCTGTTTCTCCCTGTAAATTCACAAGTTCATCAGTCCCAAAGATGTTGTCATAATCATCATGTAGAGGGGAGGTCTCCATGGGATTCTCTAGGGGATTCTTAGGTTCAGGGAAGTCTGGGATAACCTCCACCTGGGGGATATTAGGCATGTTAGGACCCGTATTTGTTCTTGGGGGATGGTCTACCCTTTTCCTTTTCCTTCTCAACTGCAACAGGGCCCTGACATCCAGAATATCCACTGCCTCAACCTCCATCTGCCAAATCATAAGTGCTGCTAATGAAGGGGATCCTACCGGGAGGGTAGATCCTACCAAAGTGATTGGGAGACTTCGGGCAAGCTGGGCACTTAGTTTTTGACTTATTTGGTGGGACGCCTCCAGCTAAACATGAACTTGCTCCAAAATGGGGAGAAAACCTTTGGGTGTAACCTAAGTTGGGGTGCTCTCTTTATCTTTCTTCTTGTCTTTACTTGGTCCCGCAGCTCCGAAGGCCGAAGTAGACCCCCGCAAAATTGCTCCCTTGCAGACACTTCTTTTGCACACTTGTGTAAACTAGTTGTCACTATTTTCTATGATTCTCTAACTTACATCCTTAATTGTTAAACTCTCTGGGGTGTCCCAATCAACCGAAGGGAGATCTAACTTATCGATCCTCTGGTCCTTGTATGTTGGGTCTTTAAGTGGCCCACTATCTAAGAAATCCTTCAGAAAGGTCTGAAGGTCAAGGCTCTTCATCATCCCTTTGGACATCCGTGAGTGTTGTCGGGCCCAAAGTTTGAAACCATCCTAGAAATCTACCCAAAAATATTCAATGTGAAGCTCATGTGGTGTGGATGCATGGGGCAGTGCCGCACTTATCTTACTGACTAGATCAAAAAAAAATTTGGCCAGATGGAACCCGGCCAGTCCCAAACTCTTCAACTCATTATCAACTTCCTTAGCCACTGCAAGAATAGTTCCCATAAATGACCAGGAATGGAATGGAGGTGACCTTATTTAATGCAAAGAATGTGTGAAGTTCCAGGATTTGCCTACAAAACTCAAAAAGAATAATTCTATCACCGCAATTCCTGGGGAGTAGGTAGGGTTTCCCAAAGAAATCGGTCACCCAAATGTAAGAATTCTTCTAAAATTGAATGAAGTAGTGGCCATATGTACTCACCACGGTCAGTGCCTCTTTTGATAGCTGGTACTCGAAATCCTGAGTAAGTGTTAAAATTTTGTGGTAAATGAACGTGACATTTACCCTACAAAAATTAGAGAATTTGGCTTCCCATTGGATCTAGGGATAATTCTCCCATGGGATATGTTAGCTAGGCCCATTCCTGAGAATGCCCACTTTCTGCAAACCCCAAAGAGTGGGTCTCTGTTGGGCCAGTGCCCATAATACATATGAGGTCATGTGGAAACTCAAATTCTAAAGGACATTCTTTAGCTGGAATTCCACATGATTGGTGATAATGGTTGCCCAGTCAAAGGTCTGACTATGAATGGTGATGCAGTAAAGGAAATAATACATCCATGCCGAAAACTCCCTGGCATGGGGTTCTCTGAAGATTATACATAAAAATATGATCCCCACCTGTATGCATTCCTTGAAGTCTCCGCAGGGGATCTCCAGCTTCATCTTCTTGTAGTCCCTTCTCAAGGACTTTAGCTAGTGAGAATTGAGATGTTGTCGGCCAAGAGTGGGGATGACTTCAAACTCTTTCAGCGACACAGTCTAAGAGATAATAGTAGCCTTTTTGAATTGGGGTATCCCCGGTCCTAAAGAAAAGATGGTCACATCAAGAGTAACAATGTTCACCGTGTAGTTCATCAGCAGAGAATTAGCAAGCAAAAAAACCTAGGTGGGGGCATTGTAGTGCTTTTCTAGTTGAAGGATCGACTTCGGTGCTTGCACCAAGCAGGGGAAACAAGCAAATTTGATAATGTCGGAGGCGGCCATGTTCTTCGCCATATCATCTCTGGCGAATCTCTTTTGATACATTGTTCAGACAAGACCATGTAGGTATTCCCATAGTCCAGACTCAGTGTCTGTGATATCTTAAAGTTTGGAATCCACTTTGGATCCCACCAGGACACCATCCCTCAAGTATTTGGAGGTTAATGGAAAATTGGTTAGCATCTTCTCTTCCTTTGTCTTTGTGGCCACCCAAGTGGAGATGGTCAGAAGTTTTGAACTTCCAGGAGGAGTTGTTACTTCAAACATTGTTGTTGGTTAATCTACAACCTGCAAGACCGAAAAACCACCAATACATGTAATAAGGTGTAAAGCCATCTTACAGACTTTGGAGAGTTCACCACCATTTTGCACATGTTCAAAAGATGTTAGCTCATATCAAAATCCTAAAATATAATAATTAACAATGACTGGACTCTGATTGACACCCGAAGGTTCCAGGGTATTGGTTTATGTAATAGCTAGGATGAAGGTATGGGGACTTCTGAGCACCCGGAGTCCAGAGAAACTAGTCATTATCGAAGTTATCGAGTAGTGAGCCGTACTTGACTGACATGGGTTGTCACGTGGTCACACAATAAATGGTGTAATGGCACTAATGGCAATAGACACGCTGACATGGGTGAAATTAATGGAAGATGGGATGTTTTTTGAATGCTCGCTCATGGGGAAATTTATCCCGCCAATAATGATGAAGCGACAGGAGAGAGAGAAAACCACCATAGATTGAACAAGCGAGGTGTCGAGTTCAAACCAAGGGGACACCATGCAAGCGAGCTCAGAACTTGGGTACAATCATACAAAGCGCGATGAACTCACCACAAGAAGGGTTGTCACAAAAATATACAGACCAATTTACAGACCAAAATTATAGGGGAAGCTGAAGAATTGCGCATTTTATAGGAACGACCCTATCCTAAGGACTGTCTACAATTTACAGAGAAGTTACGACAATTTACATAGAAATTATGAGAATTTACAAAATCTATAGGAATGTACACTATTTATAGGAGAGAATAGAATGTGAGGAAGGTAGAAAATGTCCCTGCGGAGCCATCCCACCAACAGGAGGCGACAAAAAAGAATAGGACGGGAAACAAGGACAAAAAGCAAAATACAAGAAAAACCCAAAATGAAACCCAGAAAACAAAGAGGAGGAACCAGAAGGTCCTACCTTAGAAATGAGGAATGCAGGAGGATGATCACGGGAGGTGCTCTACAACTAACAGTTTTGAACCACCATGAACGCACGACTTCTAGTCATTGTTTAAGCTTTGGGAACAAATCGCACTTAGTTGTTACTAAAATCTCTCAAATCACTTTGAATCACTCTGAGGTAATTTTTTTGTAGTAAATGTAACAATGACTAGTGAAACTATATTTATACCCCTAGGGTAAAAACATAGCACTCTTTCCTTCCACAAATCTTGAGAAAGACAAACCTCTGGACTCCGAGCCCAGGGATCCCTCGCAATCACACCGTCTAACAAAAGAGGAAGTAGTGACATAGAATCCCTGAGTCTGGAATCTGGCTGGCACAAAGAGAACAAAAACACTCCAGGACTGGGTCCTGGAGGAAGAAAAACCAAAAGAAAAAGAAAAAATGACCCCGCAGAGGCAAAGGCTAGAAGAAAACAAAAGAAACAAAGCAACAAGAAAAAAGAAAAAAGGGGGACCCAATATTTTGCAAACAAAATATAGGGATGGGTATGCAGGGCATAAAAAATGGTGACTTGCTAGGATGAATTCCTTAGTGCATTTGAGAACTACAGAATCTTTGGTTAGCAAAACCAGAACTTACCTTTACCTAGAGTATTCTTCTTGTAAGGAACAAGGTGTCTGGGAAAATCTGATAGATCAGTGATTCAATCCTTCGATCTTTTATCTGTCGTGAGGTGTGTGCTTTGGAAGAAAATAAAGTCGATGATTTTTAGGAGAAGCAGGGAGAAGGCACTGAATACATTGAACCAAAATCACTATATCTTGGATGATCCCCCGGATGCCAGAATTCTCTATTCTTCAGTTTTTTTTATTTTCTTTGGAGATGGGGAAGGCGGTACTTCTTTAACCGTGAACCTTAAGCTCAGCTAATTTTTATGGTGGTACTTCTTTCACCTCACCATCCATTTTGATTTGTTGAATAGGAGATTTATTCCAAACCTACAATAATATTTTAATTATAGACTTGGTCAATAACCAGTGCAATCGATATGTTCTCAAGGACAATACGATTACTTGCTTCTTACATTTTTTGTTAACCGATGTCAAGATTTTCAAGATATAAATCTGACGAAGATTACCCATAACCTTTACCATATGTACAAAATAACTCCAGAGTGTGGATAAATTCCACCATGCTAACAATAGATTTTAGACTAACAAAAATGAAAAAGGTACCATTCCAGGGACTAGATGTCATGCGAAGCATACCTATCTACAAAAAGAGGGCAACATGTCAGGAACCCAAAAAACAAAATGCAAAGCAAAAAGGAAAACCAAAGACAAAAGAAAAAGAAAGAAGGCAGCACCAAAAGACTGCTGACAACTATATACAAGGACAAGGCACCCCCAGGAGCGTCAGGGAAAGATATTTACAAGCGGGAAAACTTTTACATATAATACAACTTCAGGAAAACTTACCCCCTGCTTCATTCGAAGTAGTGCTTGAGGAACTATCCATTGAAGGGAAATGGGACAACTTCTCTAGTCATAGTACTGAGGTGATAAGTATTTGCCTCATAGATCTTAAAAATTAGATATGGTCCGAGCCAGAGCCTTTGAAATTTGGTGTGTTTTCCTTTCTTCTCCTGGGCCTTGTCCCACAGAAGGACTAGGTCCAAAACTAAAAAGGATTTGTATTGGAATCTTCAGTCAAACCATCATTTAATGACTACTTGATGATGTGCAAAATGTTCTAGTGTCGCGTCTCTTTGTTCCTCCATTCTCACCAGGTTCAAGAGACGAACCTCCACAATGTTGTCCCGGTTATTGAATTCTTGCATAAACTGTAAAACTAGGATTTGTAAATTGACTGGGAACACGGGGTTCTGGCCATAAACCAGATCAAATGGGGAAGTCCCCAGGGCTGCATTCATTCTAATACAATCCACCCAGAGACCAAACCTAAGCTTTTGATCCTAGTCTCGAGGATTCTGTTCTAGCAAATGTTTGATCACCTCCAACAGATTTTTATTAGTAGATTCAGCCACACCATTACCCTGGGGATAATAGCTGTTGGAGAAATTCAAGGTGATCTTCCTCTCATAGGTCCATTCAAGCAACTGTGCTGAAGAAAATTCTAGACCGTTGTCGTACACTATAGCGAAAGGCATTCCGAATCTGATGACTATGTTTTCTTCCAATAATTTGATAACTACACCCGCCATTTTGTTCTTTCATGGAATTGCTCTGGACTACCAGGTGTAGTAATGAGTCATAGTCATGATATACCAGTGGTTGGTGGATGATTTGGGGTTGATTTCTCTGATAAAATTGAATGCCCATTAGAAGAAGGGTCTAACTTCAAATACCGGCTGCAAAGGCATGGCCGGGTTTCTCTCACGATGGGCTGCAGTTTGGCAAGTGTGGCACTTCCTCACGTGAGCATAGACATCTTTGAAGATGAAGGTCCAATAGTATCTGTCCTAGAGAATATTGTGGGAAGTGGCATCAGTTGAGCCATGCCCAGTTCCAAACTACCCATGGAATTCTTCTATCATTTTTGCAGCCTATTCCTGATCTATGCACCGGAGGTAAATTCCCTCAAAGTTCCTGCGAAAAAGTGTTCCATTTTTATCATGAAATGTACACTTTTCAACATCTTTTATTGAGCAATAGGTATACCAGATCGGTGTACCATGGGTCTTGAGTGATGGACTCCACTGTATAAGTCTGGCATTCAATGTTTGGAGTTGCTTCTGCCATCGCTCTACATAGTCCCTAGTCTCAGACTATCTTCATTGGTTGCATTTCCAAATCATACTCTTGGAGGATGGCCATCCATTTCCCCCAGTATTCACCCAGTTCACTTTGCACCAACAAAGATTTAACCGCTTGGTCCAGAATGATAGCATGCACTTTGCTCCGGAGAATATAGTGCCGGAATTTCTTCACGGCCCGGATTAGAGAAAAAGCCTATTTTTCAAAAGGTGTATATCAAAATTTGGCATTCTTAAGGGGGGAGCTCATAAAATTTATGGGTCATTCTTCCCCTTCAACCTTTTGTGTTAAGACTGCAGCTACAGAATGAAGCAAAGGAGTATATGTGAAATGGGAGGGAATAGTCCAGACTTGCCAGGACTAGTGCCTCCACTATGGTTTGCTTGATCTGAGAAAATGCTCACTTCCCTTTGGGGCTCCACTCAATTTTGGTATCCTTCTTCATCATGTCATTGATTGGTTTAACAATTTCGGAAAATCTAGTTATGAACCATCGGATAAAGTTTATCATTCTGAAGAAAGATCTCATCTCCTTTTTACTATCAGGCATTTCTAAATTCAGTAGTGCTTCAACTCTCTTAGGGTCAATAGATATCCCCTTCTCAGAGACTATATGCCTGATTAGCTTCCCTTCAATGACATTAAATATGCATTTCTTTGGGTTGAGGAAGATATCGTATCGGCAACACCTCTTGCAGATCTGGGTGAGGTGGGCGGAATGATCACGCCTATCCTAGGAAAATACTGTTAAATCATCCATATAGATGATTATGCATTTTTTTACCAGGCCTTCGAATACAATGTCCATAGCCTTTTTTTTCTATTGCATATAATTTATAAACTATTCAGTACAACATATAACGAAGCTGAGTTCTTAAAGTGTTACAAAACCTCTCAGTACTACTGAGCGATATAGGCAATTGCTAATACATAACTAGATAAAAAGTATGTTGCTAACAAAAAGAGACAATAGATATTTCAGGGGGAGCTATCTCCTTCTTCTTCCTCTTTTCCATTGGTGTCTGAGGAGACATAATTGTAGCCAATAAATATGTAGTCACTATCCCTTGCAGTCCTCATCTCCCTTTGTTGTTGTCCATGCTTCAGCTTCTGGATGAACTTTGCAAGGGTGATTTCAAACTCATCTTTGTCTTTCATTGTAGTATATCTGTGTTCTATTTCTGATTTCTCTATGGTAGTGCTTCCCTCCCTCAGCACTTGCAAGAACTTGCTCTCCTTCATCTTTATGATGACTGTGACCTACATGGAAATATCAAGATATATGAGTCTCTTGCGAGACTCAGTAAGGTTCCTATTCTTACCTGCAAGTACATCATTATTTTGAGCCTTCCAGATGAACCATAGAATGATAGAAGAAAGCAAATTCCAAAATGAGTTACATAATTTGTTGCAGTTGATAGTACCATAAATAATATTCAGAGCATTAAAATGAGTCATATATGATAGTCCAAACATATTCCAGATTTCAGAGGCAAACAAACACTCAAAAAAGACATGGTTGATAGATTCAGGCTACTTACACACAGTACAGATATTTGGTTCTCCCCCCAGTTTCTTAAATGGTAGTTTGTGCAAGATCAGTTTCCACATAAAGCAAGAGAGTTTCAGTTCAACAGGTCTAGTCCACAGCATTCTAAAATATTTCATCCATTCAGATTCTTGGATCTCCAAGTCCCACTCACAATTCACATGAGAAAAGATGTCACCGCTATTAGTTAGCAACTGATATAGATATTTAGACTTACCAAGGTGAAGTGGGTATTGACAGGCCAACATAATTGGAAGCTACAATAGGATTTAGTATAGTATCCTTTAATAGGACCTAGGGAATTAAAGGCATCTTTGAGGATAGAGTAGGTTCTCCATTGGGTACGAGGAATATTGAATTTGGATTCAAACCACTCCCATGATGGAAGTATGTCCCGCTGGATGATATCTCCAAAGGTTGCAATACCAACTCCAGTCCATTTCTTTGTTGAACAGCCTTGTAAAAGTGCTATCTTTTTATCCCCATGTTTTAGGTTCCACCAGATGGATTTGAGTCTGCAAATCTTTCCACTATTCTCAACTGGTCCCTTATTGATCAAAAAACCCTTAACATATTTCCATGCCTTCCAAATGCTACTGAAAACATTTGATCCTTGAACGACTACATTATTATCTATAGTGAGAGTATCAGTAAAACAAAGGTTCTTCCAACCTTTAGGTCTGTTATAGTGTGCCAATTGTAGATTTTTTCTCACCAGTACTTTCCATGGTTCTTCCCCCTCCCCTACGTTAGCTATCCATTTGACATCCAAGGCTATGCCTTGTGACTTGAGTTCTTTGAGGCCGAGACCTCCCCAAGATTTATCTCTAGAACACCACTCTGAAGAAACTGCATGGAATCTTTTGTTCCCTCTGCCGTCAGACTACAGAATGTTCCTGATAACCTTTTGGATAGATTTGAATTGGTGTTGATTAAATAACCACATGGAGGAGAAATATATTGGGTAGGAAGACAGAATCTTCTAGCATACCTGGACTCTTCTGGGGAAGGAAAGAAGGTTATTGTCCCACTTAGTGAGTTTCCTGTTAATCCTCTCAAGTATCCAATCCCACATCTAATTGAGATTAGGGGAGATGGAGAAAGGGATACCCAAATACCTGACCATATGATCAAGGCCTCCCCAAGCAAACTCAAAGTTATTCCACCAGTCAGGTGGATTCTGACTCCACCCCAACATAACAGATTTGGATAATGAGACTTTGTTGCCGGAGGCTTTGCAAAAAAGGTTAAGCTTGTTCATCAAAAGTCTCATATTATTCTCTTCAAGTAGAAGGAGGATGGAGGTGTCATCTACAAACTGGACATTGGATACATCCTGATCACTGGGGGGGACACCTTTCACTCTAGTGGAGAGGGAATCATCTCTTACGAGGTAGTGCAAAGAATCTGTTGCAATAACAAACACGGAGGGGGCTAGAGGGCATCCTTTCCTAATTGATCTGGAGAGGCTGAAGAAATTTGATATGACTCCATTGATTTCAACTGTAGCCATGGCACCATATAAAAGTGTTGATACCATTCTGTAGAAGAAGGGAGGGAACCCTAATTCTTCTAGCATCAACATGATGAATCTTCATTCAATCTTATCATATGCCTTTTCATAATCTATGAGGAGCATAGCACAGTTCTGTCCTAAAACTTTTGCCCAGTTCATATCCTCCCAACATTTATAAGATTCTCAAGGATGTATCTCCCCTTGACGAATCCTATTTGGTTTTTATTGATGACAGAGGGGAGAAGATTCTCAATCCTTACTGCAAGAACTTTGGCTAGAATCTTGTATACTACATTCAGAAGAGTAATAGGTCTCCAGTTTTTTATTAGGAGCCTATCACCCTCTTTAGGAATGATTTTAATGAGGCTAGCATTTATTTTAGGGCCAAGGATGTCTGCTTCAATAGCTTCTTTGTACACATGAAGAAGCTTAGACCCAATCCAATTTAAGTTGGTCTTGTAGAATTCAATTGGCAGCCCATCTGGACCTGGCGCTTTATCATTAGTCATTCTATTGTTGGCAATTTTAATTTCTTCCTCAGTAAGTTCCTTGTCCAATAATTTTTCTTCATCCTCTTTTATCTTTTTAGGGATAAGGGTTATGATCTTACCCCTGGCTTCCTCCATGGAGGGGTCAACATCTTCTGAAGAGAACAAGTTCTGGTAGAAGGAGGAAAAGGTTTTGAGAATCTCTTGCTGAGAAGAGACCACTGATTCATGCACTCTGATACATTCAATCTTATCCCTAGCTTCTTTCTTATTAAGGGTTTGAAAGAATAATTTGGATCCTCTATCCCCTAGGTTAATCCATTTTATCTTGGCTCTAATTCTAGCTCCTCTAGTCTTGACCAATTGAATCCTCCTGAGAGAATATCTACAAGCAACAACATCTTCAAGCAGTTCTTCAGAGGAAGGGTTTATTTGAATCTTTGCTTCCGCCTCTTGTAGAGAATCCACCAGATTATATTCTAACAATATATAATCTTTATCTCTGTTAATCCCTACTATTTTAAGCATAATATGCCAAGATTTGGTGGTTTGATTCCATCTATCAATATCTGACTCATGATGTGCAACCTTCTCATTATACCAGGCAATGATCTTGACCGCAGCCTGCACATCTTTGTAACACCCCAAAATTGGCATCTTGCAACTCTAACCAATTTTGTTGCATTTGTCACTCTTCTAAATCATCAAAGTCCTATTGTACTAGGCAATTCTAAGTTTTTACTGACTCTACTCGACCTGAGTGTCAAATGCAGAAAATCCTAAATCTGTATTAATCATACATCATGTTTAATTCCTAAATATATATTTGGCTAAACAAACCCTATGATTGAATTAATTTAATTAATAAAGTCCTAGCACTTTAATTAAATTAAATTCACCCTCTTTAGCTGAGACACATGAAAAAGGAATTAAATAATATTTAATTATTAAATAAATATCTTCATTTTAATAATTGAATTTAATTATTCAGATAATTGAGAAAAAGCAATTATGAGGTCATATTTATTTAATTAATTGGATATTCTCTCAAAAATCTTACTTCTATTCAGAAATGGAAACTTTGAATTAATTGTGCTTTAAAGAGAAATAAAACAATTAAATTCAAATAAAATAATATTAAATCAAAGAAAGAAAACAGTTAAGGAAGAAAACAATTTACTGAATTCTTTTTAATAAAGCTTTATGTTTTTAACTGGCTTTTCTATTTGTTTTATTTTCAAAAAGGAAAGTTTCTATTTTGATCCTCTCAGAGTCTATAAAAGAACTCTCATTCTTCATTCAAAACCCCTGATTACCCACTTACTTTTGCATTGTTAGAATACTGAATTATTGTCTCATTTTCTTGATAAGCTCATATAGAATAATTTCATATTGCAATAAGATAGTTTTCAATTTCTAGATTAATGGCATTTAGCATTCATGTTTAGATTATCTCACATCTTTCATTTCTTAGCATAATCTTGCATTGTATCACATTCATCATGATAAATCCTTCGTTCTTAGATTGGTCCATGGTTTTGAGACTCTCATTCTGAGAGCAATTTCAAAAACCCCATCTAGATAGAAGGCAACAGGTCGAATCACGCAGGCCAATAAGATGAATAATCTCATATTCAGTCTTGTGTGTACCTGGTGAAGAAGGACTATGTTGAAGTGTGTGGTTGATTAACAAGGCCAAAATTAACACATACAATCTTCATCTCCCAATAGGGGATTATTCAGAGAAAAACTTTGCTTAGGGGGAGCATCAGACACTTGGTCTCCAATGAGCTGAATAGAGGAAAATATGGGGTGATGGTCTGATAGGGTGAAGGGCAGAACCTTAACATAGTTATTGTCAGGATCGGGCTGACAACTAAACTGAAGCTTATTGAGGTAGAACCTATCCAGTCTGGAGTATATCCTTCTTTCTCTTCTTTGAAAATTGGACTAGGTATACCAGATACCTTTTGATTCACTCTTTTTCCTTGCTAAGGGGTCAAATAGGTTGAGTTTGTTAACCAATCTGCACCAGTAGAGGGGTTCATTGCCTTTCCAATCAAACCTGAGTCCACCCAACTTATCTTGAGCCCTCTCCACCATATTGAAGTCTCCTACTACTATCCAAGGAATGGAATCTAAGTTTGCTAACCACCTCCATAATTCAATCCTACCACTGTGCTCATTTGGAGCATAAATTGAGCAGATACCAAACTCAAAATCCTTAATCTTCATCCTAACCCAAATAGCTTTGTTACAGGGTGAGATGCCCCATGTTTGGACAACATTTTTCCAAGAAGGGCTAATCAAGATAGAGGTCCCACCCTTACCCCTAGGATTCTTAGTAGAGAAGGATGTAGCATCTTTCCAGATACACTTAAGTGAAATATCAAGTTCAAATCCTATTGCTTTGACTTCTTGTAGCATTAAAATGTCTAACTCTGTGAGAATAAAGGAGTCTTTTGACCACATATTTCCTATCAGAGGCTTCCAATCCTCTAATATTCCAAGATGCACAATTTAATAGCATAGCAATTGATTATCAATCTGTCTCCATGGGTTTCCTAAATCCTTTGAAGCATTTAGGTATATCCACTCTGGGGGCCTTAGAAGGTTTAGGATTGCCACTAGCTAGAGGGGGTCTTCCCCTTTTCTTCCTCTTAACTAAGCCCAATTCTGGAGGGTTTGTCTTTATGTTTTGGTCATCTCTTTTAATGCTTTTAGAGGGATCAGCTGCAAAGACAAAAGTCTCTTTTGAGCTCTCTTTCTGATGGGCACCACACAAGGATTCAATCTCTCCTTCCTCAAGCTCAAAGTCTTTCTTCTGCACAACTCCCAACTTTGTTCCCTCTGCAGGGAGAGAGGATCCTCTCTTACTCCTCTTCCCAATAGCTACATAATTCCACCTATCAAGTGGTGGTGGGAGGGGAGGGGGAGCTGGAATAACAACAATAGAGAATGAATTCAGCCTTTCATCATCAATAGGAGGGGGGGACTCCCCACTCCTCCCACCACCCTGATAGGGGGAAGGAGTTAAATTCTTAGATGTGGAGAGACTAGGGGAGACCTGTGATTTGTCCACTCTCCCTGTAGGGGGATCAGAGGGAGGAGTTGAATCCTTTAGAGGAATTTTCCCTAGAGGAAGGTAGTAAGTTTTCCACTTGGGCTGAGAATCACTTTTGTTTTTCCTTGCTATGTCCCTGATCTTATCAACAGCCAGTTGTTGAGCATTCTTAATTCTATGTTTTGGTTTTAGATTAGGACCAATAAGGCCAAAATCTATGGTTTCAATGTTGGGAATTCCTTCAATGGGTTTAGTACTGACAGATAAATCTTTTTGGAGGGAGTTAAATTTGCCTTTCAATTTGTTTAGTGTAGCAGTGAGAGCAGCAGAGTCTTGGTTCCAGGCAGAGGGGGGTGAGATTTGAATAGTGGGGGGAGACTCAGAAGTGGTATTAATCTTGGAGGAAGAATCATGACCCTCTGAGACTGGAATATTATTAGGGTTTTGAGTAGGAGTAACTTTTTTATTCTGTGCATTCCTTTTCAAAATAATAGGGCACTCTTTATTTTTGTGTCCTCCTTTCCTGCACACAAAGTAGCCATCTAAGTCACCCACGAAAATAATCGGGAAGAAAATAGTCATGGGGTCAAGGTCAAATTGTAGAGAATCTAGGAGGTCAACACCAAGTTTGACAGAGAGGAGGACATGAACATCCGTGTTAGGGATAAGAGTGTTAGACTGGTCAATTCTAAGAACTTTGCCTATCGGCTCAAGTGCAAGCGAAATGATATTTAACAAATATGGAGGAAGATTGCCAATGATAATCCATCTGGGGCTGGAAAGGGCTAGAAATTCATCATGGGAGGCTTCTAGGGACCACAGAATTACCCTAAAATCACAAGGGCTGACTCTCCAAAATTGTTTTCCCACAATAGCTTTCTGCGCTTTAGGGTCACAAACAAACAAAATGAACAAACCCTTTTGAAGCATACGACAATACAAGAAATGAAAACCTAGTTTTTGTCCCCATATTTTATGAAACCAATCATTAAGAAAGTTCCTAGAGGGGATTCTGGAACTATCAACTGTAGAAAATAAAATAGCACATTCTCTAATCTTAGACTTCTCCTGATTGATAGCAACATTCATCTATGAGTTTGGTATAATAACTAACTTAGGAGGAACAGGTTCCTTACCTCCATTTCCCTTGGCGGCAGAAACCCCTTGTGTAGCACTTGCGAGGAAGGCCGCTCCTTCTGGCAGGATGCTTTCATTCTAGACGGCCTATTTGAAGGATTTTGCTTTGGGGGTGGCCGGTTTCTCTTCTCCATTTTGCAAAGCATCTCCTCCTACAGTTCCTTTGGAAGCCTCTAGCAAACGTTGAAGGTTCTCCTTAGGGTTAGTAGAGTTATCAACGGTCAATTTGTGAGCGGCATGTCTTCCTACCTGGTTAAATGCCTTTGAATTCAAGGCAACATCAATGGCACTAGGTGACGTCGATGCCATTAATGGTACCCTGTTGAGGAGTGTGTGAGGGAGTCGAGAAAAAAGTTTGGATGGCCACCGGGTACATCAATTTGCAGAGCTATGTCTCCTCTGACCCGTTGTCCATGTCCATAACCCTTTGAAATGTGGCCCCCACATTAATGAGGCTAAAGGGCATTCTCTGATATGCAAACATTCCTCATTGGTGGTGAACGTTATTTTATCTCTATCCTTGAATTTAACCATAACCTGGTTATACGCAGAGTACCCATCCAGGAAAGACATCATTTGGGAACCTTTAATAATTTGTAATACCTCATCCAATGAGGGGAGAGGGTGATTGTCCTTCTTGGATGGCTTGTTCAGATTGCAAAAATCCACACACAGGTGGATCTCATCATTATTCTTACGCACAGAGATGAGGTTAGCAACCCATGTTGTGTGCCGGATGGGAAAGACAATCCGGGCTAATAATAACTTTTGAACCTCCTGATGAATTAGAGGTTTGATCAATGGGTTTACCGGCCTTTGCTTTTACTGGAAGGATTTGGCATCTAGTTTTAGTGGGATGGTATGGGTCATGATGGATGTATCATAGGTTTTTAGATCCTTATACCCCCAAGCAATAATTTCAATATATTCTCAGAGAAACGCGAGAATCTTCTCCTTCTCCTCAGGGGAGTAGGAGGTACCAATGTGCACAATTTTTTCTTCATCGGCCTTGCCGATGTTTACCTTTTTACATTTTCCTCTCTCAGAAGAGGAAGATATATTATCTTGGCCCTAGGGGTCTAAATCAAAGATTCTTTCTAGAGATACCATCCCCTTAGGGATGGTGTTGGTTGGTAGGTCGATGATCCTATCATCTTCTTCACCCTGCCTAGTATCATCATGATCCATTTCTTCCACTATCTGATCCTCGAAGACACCAACATTGGTCATGAAGGCCAGAATATGTTGGTCATCCTCAAAAACTTGAAAGTGGGTGATATTATCTGGGATGGACGAGGTGGGGATAATTTTGACAGAAAACTTCCGGAGCTGAGAACCAGCCATCGGCTCGAGGGTGCTGGCAGACATAGCAAGGGCATCTGAAACATAGTTACATTTCCAAGGAGTAAGCTTGATGCTGAAAGCATCAGAGTATTCAATTAGGCTCCATGCCCGATTGCGGTACATGACTATCCTTTTGTCATGACACATGTATTGGCTCTGGACCTATTTTACAATCAACTCTGAATCACCCATCACATGGAGGCGAGTGACCCCTTTTCTTAATGCAAACAGGAGTCCAAGGACCAAGGCCTTGTACTCCATAACATTATTGGTGCAATTAAACTGCAACCGGTAAGACACAAGGAAGGATTTTTGCCACGGGCTGATCAGTTCCACTCCGGCCCCACAGTCTTTTTTGGACTGGGATCCATCAAACTTTAGGATCCATAAGTCATTGTTCATTTTCTAGGACTAGGAGGGAAAAGTGGCATTTGGATCAATTTTGGGAGGCTTGGGAGGCGATTCCTCTGGCTCTGATGGTTCATGGGTGAGGTTTTCCTTTAGAGAGGCTTCTAGTTCAGGTTCCTGGACAAGCGGCACCTCTAGTGTACCGCTAGGCATATTACTTGGTCTAGGAAAACCATCTTCACATTCTTTCTCCCAGAGGGCATTGATGTGGCGGGTAGTAGTGGCAATGCAGGACTCACACTCTAGTTTAGAATGTTTCTTGTAATGGACCCAGCACCAAGTGTCGAACAAGAGAGTGGTCAGGGTGGCTGTGTTACCTTGTGAGATCAGCTCACACTTTAGTTTCTCATCTAGGTCCTGAATTCTCTGGGAGACTACGAGGTCCTCCTCAGGGATGAAATCGAAGGTTAAGATTTCTCAGGATCGGTATACCCTGGGGGAAGATTCAAAGAAAAGGGCTTCATTTACATCCCCGGCTTCGATGAGGGCCTACTTCATTATGGGTTCACTCTCCACCTGGATTTGGTTTGATTTCCCCTTCCAGGGGAGCCACAAGTGGGAGAAGTCTGTAGAGAAATACCTGTTAAGGGCCTTAGACCAATTTCAGCTTAACAACATCTCATAGGTTTCAGGGATGTCCACCACTTGGATGTCTATTGTGCTTGATATTCGAGGGTCTTGGATGAGCTAAATTTGGACATTCTTGAGCTCACCCACCATTTTTATAGCAGTTTTGTCCAATTGGACTACTGCTCCTTTGGTTGGAGTGGGAGTGAGTCTGAGCTTCTGGCATATAGATAAGGGCATGACATTGCCCGAAGCACCAAAATCTGCCAGGCATTTGTATAGGTTCTTCCCTTGAATGTTCAAGCCTAGTAGGAAGAGAGGATCCTCTGTGTTTCCCTGGAAGATGGCCAAATTGGCATTGTCAAATGTGACAGTCTTTGGTGGACGACTGACAGCTTCTGGGTTTCCCAAGAGCTTCAAAAGGGACTTCTTCTACTCGGGAAAATTTAACAAAACCTCCATCAAGGTCGTAGAGGTGGTGGTCTTCTCTAAAACCTTAGTGATGTCAAACCGTCCCCCTGGGTAAAGTTGACTCCCCCGAGCCGGATCCCTAGCTTGGTTAGAACTAGGTCCTTTCGGAGGGGAGGAAAAATCATTCGTGTTGTCCTAGGGATGGTATTCTTGGGAGGCATTGGCATATAAGTTGGCCCTTTGCCAGCCTAACTCTGAGAGTTGTAGGGGTTCCATGGGCTAGTGAAGGAATAAGCCTCGAAGGTCAAGATGGATTCATCAAAGAACCCATGCAGATCGGGTTCTTCTTTGTCCTCTTCATTTTTCCCAAAGAAGACGGTCTCACACATGAAGGTAGTGTGAAGGGGGCTCTGATGTGGATGGTTTTGAGGGAGTGGGATCAATAGGTTGTTGTCTATCCAACTGGGAGATCATGATGATCTTCTCCAGTGTAGCATAGTTAACCTCATAATGAGATCTAGTGTCATGCAATCTACACATATTAGTCAAGGAATGGAATTCTGTGAGCTGGGTAGAATGACTTGGTCTAGCACCACCCTGAGTGGTGTTTTGATTTAGAGGAGGAATTTTGGTATTTGTGTTATTATTCCATTGTTGTTGGTTTGGTCGAGGCCCTTTGTTGTAGTTTTGGCCTCTGGAATTGGTATTTTTTTGTTCGTAGAAAACATTCCCTCTCTGGGAATTGGAGTTGTGAGGCGCAGAAGGCCCCACATTTAGTTGTCCCATTTCCATTGTCAGAGAGGACACCAATTCCTAGAGGGATTCAACCTCGGTGAATAGCTGGGTAGTTGACTCACAGTGTGATGGTTGTTGTAGTGGATTCTCAGGGAAAGCGGCAGCAACTTCAGAGTCGAGGACGGCAATCCTTTCAGTCATGGATGACTGGAAGAAAGGTACTCCAGAGGATTGTGTCATGGGTTGTTGCATTTGTTGCAGCTAGTTCTAGGGAACATATTCCAGACCCGATATTATCTAGGCTTGTGATCGATAAATGTACTGGGCCTATTGGTCTATCAGTGGTGGGCCCATGGCCATCATAGGAGCACCCATTTCCAGATTGGGGTTGTATCCCCTAGCATAAGGAGTTCCGTTGGGTATCATGTTGGATGGTAGGCTCTGTACAATCTTGTTGGAAGCTTTACTCAAACTGTGGGACAACTCCAGGGCTAAGTTGTAAACTTTTGCCAGAGTATGCTGGTCATTAGTGGCAGTGGTTCTCTAGAGGAGAGTGGAAACAATGGGGTCTAGAGTATTCAGATATGTCTGTATGGTGACATCAGTGGATGGGATGAAGGGGCCTGTGCACTGCTTCAAGGCACACTGGAACCGATGGTTGAATGTGGCGACGGGTTCATTCGGTTCCTTTCTGATGGAGATAAACTAGTTGTGGGGCCATGTTGGGTCCATGTGAATGTGGAAGGCCACTAGGAAGGCATCTTCCATATCCTACCAACTGTTGATGGAATTGGCTAGCAATTTGAGGTACCAGTTTAACTCATTCTATCCTAAGGACAGAGGGAACATCTAGGTTGCAACATCTTGATGTTGTATCCAGTTTCAGTTCATGGCATCTTTATAGGCCTAGAGATATTCTTCTATGGTTCGTGGGCCTAGATGCTCATATTTGGGACAAATCTTCTCCGGGTGCGGAGGAAGATCATTGGTAGCACCAGGGAACTGCCCCATTGGGGACCCGATGTTACCAAAGTAATTAGCCATCGGGGTTGTTGGATTTTGGCTGGGTTGACTGTTGGCCCTCGGGATTATTTGATAAATTTGGGTATTCTGTTGTGTAGAAAATCCCCAAATAAAGTTGGCTAGTTGTTTGGTTTTTTGGGTTCTACTCTTTCAAACAGGAGGTCTAAGTTCTACAAACTCTCTGGGATTTAGGGCTGATCATAGGATTCTATCAAAGCTCAAGGGTGAAGACAACCCTCTTCCACAGAAAGTCTGGCTCCTAAAACTACTACTTGGGGAACCCTCAGGCAGTGTAAAATCAAAATATTTTGAGGGAGATGAGCTCATGGCCTCCGTCTAGCACCAGTTTTTGTTGACGAGACTTTGTGACCGGTTCTTCCAACAGAGATAAGTTATCACTGAGTACTGGGGTACCAGCCAACTATGCCTATAAAGGTTCTTCAGAGAATGAATTCTTTGGGCCTTCAATCACCTAAGTGTCAGGTCTTGACAGTGCAGGGAGCTAATTTGGGCAAGTGAGTGTTTGTTTGGGGGGATAGCTAGTTTTACTCATCTTCTTCAGGGATTTCGGTAATGGGGATGGGGTTCCTGCAAGCATGTTTTACCAAATAAACAACAAAAGATAGACCAAAGTTAGAGTTTTTTACTTTTACTTATAGTTATGCAACATATTTCAGATATCAACTATGCTCCAATGTAAGAACTACACTAAATACTGAATACATACAGAACCAATGATTCATACATATTCAATAGCAAGAGGAAATGAGATCATTAATCTAAACCAAGCATTAGAGAAAAGGACATTAGAAACATACAACACAAAAAGATATTTCTAACTTGGAGATCAGAACATCAACAACATCATTGCCATAACTGTTCTTCCTTCTTCATTAACTTAAACAGTTCCAGCTTCACTGGTGCCTAGAATCATGGCTCCAAGGGAGCATTATAAGCTATCAAGACAACCAAGCATTGAGCTCCTAAAAACAACTGAAAGTGAAATGCTAATAGTATTAGACTGCAAAATCATCAATTTCATTGAGCCTTTTTATGAGGTCAGACTTCTTATTTATACACAAAGTTTGACCTAAAGCTAACCTAATCTAAATGTACACTCAACATTTAAAATACATTATCTAGTGGCTGGTACTACCTGCACCACTTACAATCACCTCAAAAAGAGAAGAGGTCTGACATGACAGAGGAAGAAGAAAAGAAGAGAAAGCTAGAAGAATCAGCATAGAGAAGAGTGTCAGGATATTAATATAAGAAATCTAATCTTCCCGATATCTGAGGCAACATGCCTCATAAATGCATATTGCAGCTCACTATCTTCGATGCACATCAGGAAGTTAATGTAGGAGCGGTGCCTCATGAGAATCACTTGTTAGAGCCATCCCTCCGTTTGACATACTTTATCATGATCACCTACCTACTGACCCCTTATTAACTACTTGACAATGATCGGTTGGCTCCGAGGAACCTGGACGCAAATCACTGCGAAAGAATACAAAACTTCAAATCCAGAATTTTGGAGTCTGGGAGCTTACACCAATGAATAATGAATTTTCAAAAATCCACCATGTTGGTGAAAATCTCCAGAGTCTAGGGAACTCTATTATTCCTTTCTTTTCTTGAAGGCCTCCAAAAGCTAGCCAATGCCATCCTTGTCTACGTCTTTGACATTATCCCACCGGTCGCTGACGACTCTGAATCTCTCTTCAATATCTCCAGCCCCGTCCTGGAACTTTTTGGCTATCTTCACTGAGTCATGAGCCTGGAGCATCATCTTGTATATTCTTGACATTTTCCCTATGTCAAAGTCTCCGAGGGACTGGTACCAGGACTCCATCATCTCATCAAATTTACTGAGTACATAATCCTCCGGGGCACAAGTCCCGCTGGTGAAGGGATCAACTTGTGAAACTCTTACAATGAATGCTTTATACAAATCCAAAGGATACTGAACCACTGTGATCTTATCCTTTAGGGTCGTTACTAGTTGCTTGCTTACCTCAATTTTGAGGCCAAGTCTGGAGTGCTAGGCCCAGAGGAATCCGAAGGGTATTTCTCCCAAAATTCTCATCTTGGTAATGGCTTCTTCCCCAAAGTTTATTATTTCTTTGAATTCTGCCCTCCACTCTTCATACTTTTCTATGTCATTTTCCCATAAGACCACAATGTAAGTCACCTAGCCCACAAGATTACTGACCTAATAAAGGTCCCAGAGTGTCACCACCAAGAACTGCCTTATGGGCTTGATTTGTTCCATGATCCAGCCATCTATAGCTTGTGCCTTATTTTTCATGGCCCTTAGAGCATCCATGTCACCCTGTGGGAGTGGTGTTCCAGAGGTGGAGGCTTCCAGGTGGATCTCGGCTAGTGGCTATGTAAGCTCTACGAGAAGCTTGATGAGATTTTCATTCTTCATTCTTTCCTCCTTTAGCTTATGTGTTTGTCTGTCATACCGGGCCTCAACTACCTGGGTAGATTCTTTTAGCAAGTCCAATTCACCCTACTTATCTCTCCTCCCGATAGGAACTTCTGTAACTGCATAATCCTTGGCCCATACATCTACATCTAGGGGAGGTGTTGCAACCAATGTGACTGTACTTCCTCCCAGACCGGTCTAGTGGGTATGGATGATCTGGGCCTTTATAGGCTTCTTGGCCTCTTGGTGTTGGGCCATCATCTCAGCCAAGGAGAGGGGAACACTTGCTACCGTCGGGGCCTTTCTTTTTCTAGATTCCACCAGCCATTGTGGCGGCTAGGGCAGTCTTTCTACTAAGATTTGGGCATTGGGATCTTCCCTGGGGTCCGAAGGTCTATCCCTGGTATCCATAGTTGCATTGGAATCTTTATCTTGTTCTCCAGGGTTTCATGTGTCTTCCTCCCTGGTGGCATTCTCATTTTTGGTGTCGGGGACCCCATCTCCACCAACACCAATTACATCTACATTATCAGCATTTTACCCATCCTTTCCAGCATCTGTGGTTTCAGTATCCAAGTTCCTGGGGTTATCTCCCTCATCTTTTTTTTTTTGTTCTTCCTTAGTGCCATCTGTCAGGACATCCTTCTCCATGGGCACATCTTCTAGAGAGGTCAGAGGTGTATGGCCAAGATTTGACTATTAGGCTGTAGAGACCACCTCATTGAATATCGTACTCTAGGGCATCTGATCACCCAGAGTAACTAAAGGTACCTAGAGCATGACGACTAGGGATAAGATTATTCTCAAAGGTCTAGGTTCCCCAACCATTCTCGGCTACTCATCTTGTGTAGGCCTTAGTTCTTTCTCATTCCCCTAGACTGGTGTTTCTTCCATGTATTTGGATCTTCTTGTATCTCTTCTAATTCTTGTTATTTTTCCTATTTCTCTTCTTGTTCCTGAAATTCCTTTTCCAGGACCACCTCTTCCTAGGCGTCTATCTCCTCATCTGCCCTTCCTATTTCTCCCTATAAATTCACAAGTTTGTCAGTCCCAATGATGTTGTCAAAATCATCATGTGGAGGGGAGGTCTTCGGCAGATTATCTGGGGGATTCTTAGGTTCAGGGAAGTCTGGGATAACCTCCACCTGGGGATATTAGGCATGCTGAGACCCGCATTTGTGCTCAGGGGACGGTCTACCCTTTTCCTTTTCCTTCTCAACTGTAATGGGGCCCTGACATCTAGAATATCCACTACCTCAGACTCCATCTACCGACTTATAAGTGTCACTAATGAAGGGGATCCTACCGAGAGGGCAGATCCTTCCAGAGTGATTGGGAGACAGCGGGCAAGTTGGGCACTTAGTTTTTGACTTATTTGGCAGGACTCCTCTAGCTGAACATGAACTTGCTCCAAAATGGGGAGCGAACCTTGGGGTGTAACCTGAGTTGGGGTGCTCTCCTTTTCTTTCCCCTTGTCTTTACTCAGTCCCATGGCTCTGGAGGCCGAAGTAGACCCCCATGAAATTGCTCCCTTTCGGATGCTTCTTTTGCCCACTTGTGCAAACTAGTTGTGACTATTTTCTATGATTCTCTGACTTATGTCCTCAATTGTTAAACTCTCCAGGGTGTCCCAATCCACTGGAGGGAGTTCCAACTTATCAATTCCTGGGTCCTTTTATGTTGGGTCTTCAAAAGTCCCACTATCAGAGAAATCCTTCAGAAAGGTCTGAAGGTCAAGGCTCTTCATCATCCTTTTGGACATCCATGAGTGCTATCGGGCCCGAAGGTCAAAACCATCCTGGCAATCTGCCCAAAAATCTTCAATGTGAAGCTCGTGTCGTGTGGATGCCCAGGGAAATTCTGCACTTATCTTATCGACTAGATCAAAATTATTTCTGGCCAGATAGAACTCATCCAGTCCCAGACTATTCAACTCATTATCGGCTTCCTTAGCCACTGCAAGACTACAAGAATAGTTCCCGAAAATGATTGGGAACAGAATGGAGGTGACCTTCTTTAATGCAAAGAATGTGTGAAGTTCCAGGATTTGCCTGCAGAACTCCAAAAGTGTAATTCTATCCCCGCAATGCCTGGGGATTAGGTAGGGTTTCCCGGAGAACTCAGTCACCTGAATGTAAGAATGCTGCTAAAATTGAATGAAGTAGTGGCCATATGTACTCACCAAGGTCATCACCTCTTTTGATATCCGGTACCCAAAATCCTGAGTAAGTGTTAAAATGTTGTGGTAAACGAACATGTCATTTACCCTGCAAAAATTAGGGAATTTGGCTTCCCATTGGATCTGGGGATAATGCTCTCATATGACATGTTGGCCAGGCCTGTTCCTAAGAAGGCCCATTGTCTGCAAACCCCAAAGAGCAAGTCTCTGTTGGGCCAGTGCCCATAATACATATGAGGTCATGTGGAACCTTGAATTTTGAAGGATGTTATTTAGCTGGAAGTCCACATGATTGGAAATACTGGTCGCCCAATCGAAGGTCTGACTATGAGTGGCAATGCAGTAAAGGAAATAATATATCCATGCCGAAAAGTCCCTGGCATGGGGTTCTCCAAAGGGTTTGCATAAAAATATGATCCCCACCTGTATGCATTCCTTGAAGTCTCTGCGGGGGATCTCCAGCTTCATCTTATTGTAGTCCCTTCTTGGGGACTTTAGCTAGTCAGAATTGAGATGTTGTCGGGCAAGAGTGGGGATGACCTCAAACTCTTTCAGCTACGTGGCCTGAGAGATAATAGTAGCCTTTCTGAATTGGGGGATCCCTAGTCCCAAAGCAAAGGTGGCCGCATCAAGAGTAACAATAGCCACCAGGTAGTTCAACAGTAGAGAATCAGCAAGAAAAACAACTTGGGTGGGGGCATTGTAGTGCTTTTCCATTTGAAGGATCAGCTTTGGTTCTTGCACCGAGCAGGGGAAACAAGTAGCTTTGATAATTCCAAAGGCGGCCATGTTCTTCGCCATATCATTTCCAACAGATCTTTGTTGATACATTGTCTGAACAAGGCCCTGTAGGTATGCCCATAGTCTGGACTTAGTGTCTGTGATATCTTACAGTTTGGAATCCACTTTAGATCTCACCAGGACACCATCCCTCAAGTATTTGGAGGTTAATGGGAGCTTTGCCAGCATCTTCTCTGCCTTTGTCTTTGTGGCCGCCCAAGTGGAGGTGGTCAGAAGTCCTATACTTCCAAGAGGAGTTGTTACTTCAAACATTATTGTTGGTTAATCTACAACCTGCAAGACTGGACAACCATCAATACATGTAATAAGGTGTAAAGCCATCTTACGGACTATGGAGAGTTCACTAGCATTTTGCACCTGTTCAAAAGATGTTAGCTCATATCAAAATCCTGAAATATAATAATTAACAATGATTGGACTCTGATTGACACCCAGAGGTTCTGAGGTATTGGTTTATGTGACAGCTGGAATGAAGGTCCGGGGACTTCTCAACACCTGGAGTCCAGAGAAACTAGTTGTTATCGAAGTGAGTGGGCAATGAGCTATACTTGGCTCACATGGGTTGTCACGTGGTCATGCAATAAATGGCGTAATGCTACTAATGGTGATAGACATGCTAACATAGGTGAAATGAATGCCAGATGGGATTTTTTTTGAATTCTCATTCATGGGGAAATTAATCCCACCATTAATGATGAAGCGATGGGAGAGAGAGAAAACCACCATAGCTCAAACAGGCGAGGTGCCGAGTTCAAACTAGGCGTACACCATGCGAGCAAGCTCAGAACTTGGGTACAAGCATGGAGAGCATGATGAACTCACCATAGGAAGGGTTGTCACAGTAATATATAGACCAAACTTATAGGGGAATCCAGAGAATGGCATAATTCACAGGAACGACCCTATCCTAAGGACTATATATAATTTACAGAGAAGTTACAATAATTTACATAGAAATTATGAGAATTTACAAAATCTATAGGAATGTACACTATTTATAGGAGATAACACAATGTGAGGAAGGTGAAAAACCTCCTTGTAGATTCATCCCACTAATGAGAGGCAACGAAAAAAGAACAAGACGCAAAATAGGGACAAAAAGCAAAACTCAAGAAAAACCCAGAAAGCAAAGAGGAAGAACCAGAAGGGCCTACCTTAGAAATGAGGAATGTGGGAGGACAAGAATGGGAGGCACTTTGCAACTAAAAACTTTGAACCAGCATAAACACATGACTTCTAGTCACTGTTTAAGATTTGGGAACAATTCGCACTTAGCTGTTGGTAAAATCACACAAATCGCTTTGAATCGCTTTGAGGTAATTTATCCGCGGTAAATGTAATAATGAATGGTGAAACTCTATTTATACCCCAAGAAAGGAAAACCTCCAGACTCTGGGCCCAGGGATCCCTTGCAATCACACCCTCTAACAAAAGAAGAAGTAGTGACATAGAATCCCTAAGTCTGAAATCCGTCTGGCACAAAGATAACAAAAACACTCCAGGACTAGGTCCTACAGGAAGAAAAACCAAAAGAAAAGGTAAACAACGAGCCCACAGAGGCAAAGGCTGGAAGAAAAGAAAAAAAACAAAGGAAAAGGGAAAAATAAAAAAGGGGGACCCAACATTTTTCCAAAAAAATGTAGGGACGGGTATGTAGGGCATAACAATCCAGATCAGGTCACTCAAAGATGTGTTTGCAAAGATGAGACTTATGACATCCTTTGGGCCTGTCATGATGATTCATGTGGTGGTCACTTTGCAAGAAAGAGGAGAGCATACAAGAACTTGACAATAGGCTACTATTGGCCTACCCTACATAAAGATGCAGCTAAGCCTGCCAAGCACTATGACCGATGCTAGCGTATGGGGTGCCCAACCAAGTTAGACAAAATTCCCTTGCAACCTCAAGTGGTGGTGACACCATTTGACAAATGGGATATACATTTCATTGGACCTATCGAGCCATCTTCTCACAGTAAGTCATATATCTTAGTATGCACTAATTATCCAAAAAAATGGGTAGAAGACAAAGCAATGAGGCATGCTAGAGATCATAAGGTAGCTGAGTTTCTATATGAACATATCTTTACCAGGTTTGGTGTACCTCATGAGATAGTAACAGATCAAGGTGCACAGTTTACTTCTAATCTTATTGTTGAGTTGATGCATGAGTACATAGTGAGGCATGGTAAATATTCACCATACCATCCTCAGGCCAATGGGCAGGCAGAGATAACAAATAGGGAGATTGAATCAATCCTAACCAAAATAGTTGTTGTTCACAAGAAGGACTGGGCTACCCACCTTCCTGAATCCATTTGGGCTTATCGGACAACTTGGAAAACAACAACTAGTTTTACTCCTTTTGAACTAGTTTATGGAAAATCTACATCTATGTCTATTGAGTTTCAGCACAAGACTCTCAGGACAGAATTAGAATTAGACATTAACCTTACCAATGCACAAGAAGATAGGATCTTGCAGCTTAATGGACTAGATGAGTATCAGAAGTTTGCAATTCACATACCGAATTAATTCATAAGAAGCGAAAGAAGTGGCATGACAAATTCATCAAGGATAAGAAATTTTCCATTGGTGATTGGGCCCTAATCTATGACTCATGCTACTAGCATACCCCAAGAAGGTTTCAGACTCGGTGGCTAGGACCTTATGAAATAATCTCAATTTTTTATAATGGAGCGGTTTAGCTTTCCACCATTGATCCTGTGTGATTCAAATTTCTTATCAATGGGAATTGCCTCAAGATCTACCACAAGCCCGTGAGTCATGAAGACTTCCTGCAGCAATTCTAGAAAAGTGATGACAAAAGCACTCCTGCAGTAGAAGCATTTGGGTCTTTCACCCAGGTTTCCACTAATCCTTGGTTTTTATCAATGATTCCATTATAAACATTTCACTTCCTATGGAATAATTTCTCCAGAATAAAATCCACCTTACCTCTTCTCTCTACCATGTTCTTCTATACCATTGTATCACTCCATGAGTGCATGTCACATATTAGAACACTCTTCCTACAACACTTCACAGGTTAGTGACACATACCTTCATTCGTATATTATTTTATTCATTTTTATTAGGATTAAGTGTTCTTTTTATTTTTATACTCTTGCACGCAATGGCCTAGTGGGACCCATGCCTTAAACTTAGTTGGGGGGATTATTTAATATTTGTTTGCAAATTTCAAAATTAGCATGTAAAGAATGAAATTTATTTCTTGTCTTTTCAAGATGACCGTCGTCATGTGTGAAACCATCTGTCACCTAGTGATTGCATCATCATGATTTTATTTGAAATTAATTAAAAGATTTTAAAATCTGAAGTTCAATTAATGATGGTATTTTCACGACGTGTTTAGGGTAGCAGGCCTTAACATGTGTGAAAGTATTTATGAAATATCATTCACTTTTAATTACCTAGAAGTAAATTATATTCTGTACTCTGATTTTCTCATCTGCAACGCCTTGAGTCTGTAGCATTTTCCATTTTTTTTAGCTTCTGTAGAGCTTCTGCAAAACAATTTCTATTAATAGCAATGAGAGGAGAAATTCAGAGGTATGAACCGATAGATCACGGAATTCTACTTGGAGACCCAGCCAGCTGTGAAAAGTTTTGAAGGAAAGGGTGGCTAGATTACTGTCTTAGCCTTAATGGTTTTGACGAAGAAGTTTCTCTACAATTCCTAAACACTCTGAATAATGGGTTTGTAGTGGTAAAAGGGTTAAGAATTGAGTTCACATAGGACGTTGTGGTGAAGTTAACAAGGATATCACAGGAAGGAGAGAAATGGTCTAAAGACATTGATTTACGCTCAGCTAGGGCATAGTTCACCTTGCATGGTGATCAATGGTTAGACATTGAAAAGAAGTAGGGCACCTCAAGGATATCATTGCCCATGGATTACATGCAGCTAGCTACATTCATCATATCATACTTTACTTGTGAAGGTCATTACAAATATCTCCACGGGCTTCATTTCAATATCTTGAGCACCCTCTGCCATGACAATAGACCAGTAAATCTACCTAGATTTTTATTTAACATTGTGAAAAAGCAAGCTTCTCTAGTTCAATCAAGAAAAGATCAATATATTTCCCATCATTGTTTAATCAAATTAAATGTGGAAAGGGAATTAAATAAGCAATTGATTAGGACTTGGGATGAATTCTTAGTAATGGATGAAGTAGTGCCTAGAGTGGTTGGCCCTAGAGTCTAGGGTATAGGAAGAAGGGTTAACACAGTAATGGGGATTTGTAAGTTAATTCAATGAACATAAGTCATTCCTGAAGCCTCTTCCTCTAACCCTAACCCATCTAGGAAAAGAGCTTGCAATATTAGTACTCCTATTTATAATAGGAAGAGAGGTAAAAGAAAGGAAGTCAATGACATTCCTGACACCCCACCTTCCATAAAAACCAGATCTGCTTCCAAGAAAGACATGGGTAAAACCCTAGAATTAGAAGAAGTAATTCTGGAACAGCAACCACATAGTGATAATGTTAGTAACACAGCTGATGAAGCCTTTCCCTCTTTTGAGGAAGTGACACCAGAAGAACCTCTTGTAGAAACTATGGAGGAGGTGTCCACCAGTAGGAGGAAATGCAAAGATCCTCCTTGCTCTTTCCAAACCCCTGCTAGGAAGAGTGCAAGACTTTCTGCCAACATTAGTAGAGATGACGAGTCTCATGTTCAATTTGTGAATGTAGAATCCTCTGATTCTGAAGAGAAGTCCTCTTTTAAGGCAAAGTTTCAAAAAATTATAGATAGTGACACAATTTCCCACAATACAAATTTTGAAGCAATAGCTGATCCTAAAATTGATTATATCCTCATAGATAGTGATAGGGATTCTGAGGCAGGGGAATTTGCTGATGACTCTGTTGGGCAAGATAATGCTAATAATTTAGAAAAACTACCTGATGATGAATTCCCTACAATTAATGAGGACATTGTTGAAAATGTGTTAGAAAAAATAAACAAGGATGAGTTAGACACACTGGTTAAAGTAGTTGAATCCTGTCAATAGGATAATGCAATAAAAACTCTTGTTGTATGGAAAGGGGAGACTTCCACTCAGGAAGAGGCAGTAAAAACCCCTGATATCCTTAATCAGGGACCCATGCCACCACCAGAACTATCTACACCATTATCTGCAGGGTTGAGCTTGTACCCAAAATTTGTATGGGAAAGGGCACAATGGAAATTAGAAAAAGAAAAACTTAAAAGAACTATTAATGAGAAAACTCATCAATTAGAACAGAAAATAGATCAAATTGCAGTGTTGGAAAGAAGGGTTAATAAGATTACTAAATTAATTCCTGAAGCTATGGCATGTAGGTCACCATCTCCAGTCTATGTTATGTTCCTTAAGGAATAGTTTATTAATTTTAAATTAACCAGGATTGTAGAAGGACTGAATCCTTATATTTCAACACCTCATGAATTCTATGATGCATTTCAGTCAGCTCCCATGTCTATAAAAAAAATTTATGTGAATTGTATTTACATAATATTGTTGTACCAAATGACAGGGACAGGAATTCACTATTGTATGTGGGAGATGTCCAGTTAAGAGCAGTGATGTCTTGGATGCAGAATGAGATAAGAAAGGAACATCAGGCCTTGCCATACAGAAATAGTGAAATAGATACACCCTTTCTGATGAGGCCTGAATTTCAGCATTCCAGACGAATTCTTCTTGACTGGCTCTCAGTCACTATGAACCCAAGTGGAGCCAGCAAGGTCTATCCAATCATAAAGCAAGCATATTCAAACTAGGAACAACGCTCATCATAGAATATTGAGGCTGCAATCACTACTTGTAGGCATACATGGGTAAGGATGTCACATGATCTGAAGGTTTTTGAACCTTATTCTCTGTAGAACCTGACTCTTTCCAGCCGTCGAGTTCCATGGTATATAATGTTGGGCAGAACACTACGTAATTACTAGATTTCATTAAGGTTCCAACCGCCTATTCTCCTGCAGCCTTTGTTAGCAATAAATGAAAGTGTAGAAGAACATGACATGGCTAAATAAGTGAAAAGGTGGGAAAGACTCTGGGAAAATCATGGGTATTTCAACTATGTTGTTGATGAGTCAGGAGAAAAGATTGCTAGTGACCAAAGGCTATGAGACAGGATCTGCAACTTCATGATTACTGGGGACCAGCAATACGACAGTTGGGGGGAATGATGAGCCTCTTAAAAGGACATCTTTTCAAATGCTTTTTATTTTCTTTCCAGCACTTTACTTGCAAAACAACTACTTATACTTATGGTTTTATATGTATATTTTGTATGTGTAAGGACATAAGTAGTAAAGTGGATGATAAGGGAACATAGTATATTTTCTTGAAACTGATGGATGAAATGATAAAATACAGTTTTTATATGCTAATGAATGATCCTATTTCCTCTGCTATATTTTTGGGTAGTTTCCTTCCTGTAGCCATGTGCCTGCAAGAGTATTAATTAGAACTTAACACTTCTTTCCTAATATTAATGATGAAAATATGTATGTCTCGGATGTTGTGTGTGCATTAATATTTTGCAAGGATCAGTCGTGGCATATTCAAGATCAGCATCATGATGCTGAAGAAGTCAAAAGCCAGTCATTTCTGCAAAGACATCATCATGTCGAAGAAGTCAAGCAAGAAATTGAAGTAAGTTAAGGCATTGCTGCAAGATCTTCGCATGAAGAATGAGTCAATACAATTTTTTGTTAAAAGAAACACGCAGATCTAGAGCCACCACATGCTATATTCTGGGAAGACTTATTCTCTATGACTGATATTTTTGTTATGAAACATTATGTATCTATGACAACCCTCATTGATGCAGTGATCTTAGATCTAGGGAGTAGTTGTATATTTCCTTTAAATAAGACGACTATTGTAACTCTTTGGAGTTAGTCGAGTTAGTTGATATTTATGAATAGAAGCTGATATAGTTGTAATATTGTTTTATTTATCCAAGTGTATTTTCCATGAATGAATAGAATGCACAAGTTGAGTTCAATTCTATTATCTTCATTTTGTTTTTGTTCACTCATCCTAGGGGGCCCACTTGGTGAGTGAATTCCTTTGTTAGAGTAGAAATCGTTTCCATGTTTATTAAGAAGTAATATAGAACTTTGTTGTTCCTGTAGCCACTAGTAACAGAACTAGTAGACTATTCCTGTAGCATAGGTGGGTAGAGCAGTTCCTATCTATGATTACTATTTTTCTAGAGTAAGAGCATTTATTTGAGTTAGCATATATTTCCTAACGCTTAATGCATTTCAATTTCATAGGTTTAGCCATGAGAATCAAGAGAGTTTGAAGCATATACTTTGCAGATGCCATTGCAAGTTTACATCCTTATTTGATAATTAAATGAGACTAAATGATCTAATTAGAAACCATTTAGGGTGTCTAATCCTAAAATAATTCATCTAATGCTATGGGTTTCTAAGACAATTGTTTAGCCAAGCAGGAATGACATTACCTCTATGATTTATTATATTATATTCCAACTTCCATAGGCGAGGTTTCATTCTCTGTGGCTTTGATGTAGTCTCTTCTTTCCCATTGAAAAGATTTTTTTTGGTAATTCAATATTTATGATTTCTATGGCTGAAGTGCCTATACTGATTGAACACCTACTTTCATAAACTTTTTGAATGACGAGATTTAATCTTCGGACCACAAACAAGACATGCAAATTTTCCCTTTGTTTGAAGAACTACAATATCATGTATAATTGGATTAAATATGTTAAATTTTGATAATTATAATTATGATGTGCAATTTGAACACTATAACATACCACAAAAATGTGTTAGCCCTAGGGCATCATGTATTGTCCATACAAGCATTGCATGGAATTGAAATTGTCTTTGTCCTATTGGTCTAGAGACATCATACATAGTCACACTATTTCATAACTCCACCAACTCATCAATAAGAGGCTCAATATATACATTCATATCTTTAACTTGTTACTTACCTAGTTGAAAGAACAAAAAAATTACATAATTATTATGACCATTTTACAGCGGATTTATAATTTAATGTAGATGACTATTAAATGAAAAAATACCTGGAACAATCACTTCCAAATTATGTGCTCCCTCTTTATTGACATCCATGGAGTCATGTTATTGTTGATAAAAAAAATAAGCCAAATCGAGTAAACAAATCTCAGCTCTCCAAATGGATTGACACCATCTGCTACCAATGAAAGCCTGAGATTATGAGGTTCTTCTTTAAAGTGTGCCAACTTTTCCT
Organism: Thuja plicata; assembly: GCA_018584345.1. Lineage (NCBI taxonomy): Eukaryota > Viridiplantae > Streptophyta > Pinopsida > Cupressales > Cupressaceae > Thuja > Thuja plicata. The sequence goes on from MU224156.1 coordinate 1,201,677, forward strand.
CTATATCCTTAAATACAGCATCATCTGCAATCATTCTCATAACATCATCTTGACTTCTATTGTGTGCATGGTAATCCATAAAGTGTGCCAAGCTAGTGCACCTGAATAATCATTGCAGACGTGGAATAATGGGAATATCATGAAGAACCTTGTGAGGCACCTTTTTGTTATTTGATCTGTTTGATATCTACTAATATGACATTCAGGGCATTCTGTTGCAAATTCATGTTGTTTACAATATATAATATGATCATTGGAACATGCATCTATTGATTGATACTTCATTCCAATATCTTTCATTATGGAAGATTATCTCGATATGAGCGAGGTAGAATGTTTGATGGTGGTAAAAAAAAGCTCACATATCAATCTACAGTGAAAAATATAATTTGTTAATATAAAGAATATTAATGGTACATGATTCACCCTTTATTAACTATAATGAAATTACAACTAAAATAGATGAAAATATGACATATATGACACACCTTAAGATACGTGAGATTGTTATGTTGGATAAACCATTCATAACCTTCAAGTTCACCAACAAAAATATAGCGGAGAGAAGAGTTTTTTAGGAGCCTTTGTAAAGGGGCTCGTATGCCTTCTAGAGTAGAGGTATATCGTGAACAAAATAAAGGTCATCTTGATCATCATGATTAGCTATGTCAGTACCATCAACTTCAATTGTGTTTTCTGGCACTTGATCAGTTGTACCAATACCATCATCTTCAATTGTGTTTTCTGGTGAATGATCATCTTCCTCCATGGGATCATTATCTTTAGCTTCAATATTCACACCTCCATGTTCCTCCACTTAGAAATCCACATTCTCTAGGTTGTCGTGGTCCATAACATGTTCCCTAGGGAGGTCGACCTATATGAAAATGATGAGCATAAATAAACCATGATCATGATCTCATCAACCTGTGATTTATTATGTACATAAATTATTAAATTAATATAATGAACAACTTACAATTCGATGATAAGAATTCCCCCCTTCCATGTGACCATGTTGCCTATGAAAGGAAACTAAGTGTGCGAAAAATAGTTCCCTACGCTAAACTCTCGAGAAGAGGATCATGCAAATTCAGATTTAACCCTTAGCAATTACAGAATGATAATACAATAACATGCATACATAGAAAAATGAGAATGACACAATGATTTACCCTGGGGAAAACCTTTCGATAAAAAACCCCAGCACTCCAAAACCTTCACAATGTATTAATCAAAACTAACACTGTTTACAATACACTTACAATGCAAGTTCTTTCAGGAGATAATCGACACTTGAAGACAAATTCAGTAGCATAAAAATGTTCCAACAATACACTAACTTCTCTCAAATTTGCAACCCTAAAAAATGCTTATATCATGTGCTTCACTTTTTTTAGGGCAACTTCCAAAGGCAGCCGTATTAGGGTTTTACCATTCTCTGAGAAAATAGGAACTTGAAAAAAATTGTCAGGCCGATGCCCCGAACCCCACAATTGTAGAAGAGTGTACAGTACTCAACTGATTAGTTGCCACATATCTTTCACATCTTCACCCATCATCAAAACTTCCATAATTAGCTCTTACAAATATTAATGACCGTCATAGGAATCTGTCATAATCGTTTAAATCATGATTACCTTACACATTGTCCAAAGTGCCGACATTTGGAAAATATCAAATGTAAGGAAATATACAAGGTTGAGACACCTTATTCCTAACAGCCTACAATGTTTCTCAGTTATTCTAATTAGAAGTCTTTGAGTCTTTAAGCCCTTACAATTTTTGCAGGGACAATAACATTTTCCATCACCTTTTATTTTGAAGTTAGACCACACTCTAGAAAGTGTCTCCTTTTTTTGTTCTTCATTGATATTATTTGACATGGTCTTTCTTCACAGGCAAAAAAAATGGGCTATATATGAATACTTAAAATATAAAAAAATTGTAAAATGAACCTGTAACCACCTGAATTTGGTCTATCGCAACTATAGACCCTATTTTCCCTAAGTGTGATCATACCCTCGATTTATGTCCAAACGACCCTGTTACTGCTTGGCATAATTCTTTTAATCAATTTAATGTCCTAGGTGATTTTTATCACTGATTTATGTTAACTATTATAGCCATACAATTCAAATCAATTTTGACCAATCAAATCAAATCAAAATAAACATGGCTATAGTATTTTATTATAAAGGAATTAAATAAACCTCTAAAATCAAATACCCACTTGCAATCAACCCATTCCCCTAGCCTATTTAATTTAATTAAAATGGCTATAGTCCTCTAATTATTAAAAAGCAATTAAATTGTTTAAATAATTAAATCCTATATTTCTAAAT
>MU224156.1:1211853-1225140 GCA_018584345.1 Thuja plicata
CTAGTACAATATTTGTGGGTACTAATTCCCACCGGGGTTTTCCTCTGATCAAGGTTTCCCCATAATCATATCATGTGTTATGAGTTCTTATGTTAAGCTTCATTCTATGTATGTTTGATTTATGTTTGAATTGCTGAAAAGTAATTAATAGACAAACACTGATTCACCCCCCGCCCCCCTCTCAGTGTTTCCAACAGTTTTTAGTAAAAGATTTGTATTTTAATATCTCTAAAGTTCCTAAATTTTGAAGAAAAAAAATAAGCTCCTATGAAATCTTGAAAAACTATGAAACAACCTAGGAAATATCATAATTTGACACCATTCTTGGTAATGAAACAAAAAATTGTGAGCTATGAAAATTAGGTTTAAAGGAGCATAATAATGAATTAAAACACCCTACAACTAATAATCTAAACTACATACATGATTGGACTGAAAAGAAAGCCTAAAAACAATAAAAGCATAAGGAGTGCAAACCTCCCTAAAACATAATCCAGGCTCCCTTTTGATCTTTTGATTCATCCATGCTTATGGATGTGTGCTCCATATTTTATATGCTTCAAGCTTCAAGAGGGGTTCTTCAAACTAACATTATAACTCTGCTTTGTAATTGGATTTTTTATTTTCTCTCAAAACTAGCATTATAACAATGCATGAAAGGTGGATGAAATTGTGAAGGAATGAGGTTTCTTTTATAGAAAATCAGTGAGGAATCAAGGGTCAGGATGCAATCTTGAGGAGAGGTCTAGATGCACCTAGAAGAGAGCACATGGATTGTGCTTCTTCAAGTGCATCATATGATGACAAGTGTCACAATATGATTGGGTTGAAAAGAGGGAGGAATGTGACCATTTAGGAAAGTGAGCCAAGGAGGAGAGGAGACTTTAGGAGATAAGGCTATTAATAAGGGTGTAAGAGCCTTAATGAGGAGTGTAAGAGGCATTAATGAGGCATGGGTGAGGGGATAAGATAGAGCTTGAGAAAATTGACTTTGGGGAAGGGATTGAATTCTTAATCCAAATATTAGGAATGTGACATAATTAGAGAGAGTTTAGGATAGGATTAGGATTAGGATTAGGATTAGCATGGGTGAAGAGGTTGGGATTAGTTTGAACTCTAAGTTAGGTGGTTGAGATAGGTTAGGTTAGGGGTTAAAGGGATTATTAATGAATTAAATTACATAAATAGCATATTCATTCAATAATAGGGGAATAGGGTTTTAATTAATTATTAAGCTATTGGTTTCTTTTTATAATTAATTAGGACTATATCCAATTAATTTAATTAATTATGGCTAGGGGATGGCATAGGTCAATTAGGTAATACTTAATTACTTAGCTGATATGTCCCAGAATGATGTAAGTAGGGATAGGGTTGTTATGATGTCCTTACTGGCTATAAGGACTTGCTTAGGCTTTCTCCTAGAATATTAGGTTTCACTTAGATACCCTCCTCTATATAGGATCACAATCCTATCCTTCCAAGTACCCCACCTAGTTGTACCAATTCAATTTCTTGTCAAACCAAGGGTTCTACCTTGCTACCAACCTTGCATGTTCACATAAAATGACTCTTTCTTGTTTCATAGTGAATGGGGGATGTGATTAGATGTTATTCAATCCCATTTCACCTTATTATTTCAAACCAATTTAGTTTAATGGCCCAATCTTGCAAGACTATCCTCTTTGCACCAAATAGGGCTACTAGAATTAGCCCTCCAAATGAGGTTTTCTCCTTCTTACTCAAAAACCTCCTTAACAGTGTACCAAATAGATTTGATTTATGAATACCCTTTTGGGAGACCTAAAATATTTTGAAGATCCCAACTCCCCAAGTTGTCTGTACACTAGAAAGCCACTTTTGGCCTAAAATTGAGTGTTTTCAATTAATTTGGACAGTCTCTTCAAGGGTCTCTTATAAACCATATAAAATATTCACTTGGGAACTTCTCCTTTTGGATTTTGGTTCTTCACACATCCCCCTTATTTAATCTAAACTTGGATTGAAGCTTTCAATGCATTCAACCCGCTGCCTTTTTCCTTCAAGCTCTGATGTTGCCTAGCCGGGTGCTATCAACTCGCCTAGGGCATCATGTTAAAAATGCCAAAACTTGTTTATGGGGCCCCTGATCCTACACACACCATATTATACAATCCCACTCCAATATACCAAAAACTCATAAAATTTCTATGGTGGAAAAGGGAGTGGCAAGCACATCTCCATAAATTGCTCAAACTAGGGCAGTAGACTATCTAGACACAAAAGATTTTTTAAAACCTATCAAAATGACCTCTTCCTAACTTTATTATTGAATTAAAAATGTCTACATGTAAATTATAAATAATTATCCAAGGTTATATCATGGATTTCAATCCATTAGCCTCTTCATGCAATCAAAAAACAACTCAGAGACTGTCCACTGTGACAGCAGAAGAACACTACACAAAAGCTCTTCAAAGCATGAGAAGATGACCTCCTTTCAACTCAAAATCTAAATTAAAAAGACTTATAAGAATGTGGAGAAAATTAAATGAATATCAAAACATAGCTTCTAATACAGTTTACCCTCCATGCAAGAAAATGACAGTGACACTGTAAAATTGTAAAAAGTGTGACAATCAGAGAGAAAACCTTTCAAAACATGATTATGATGGACTCAAATATAACCCTGGTGTGAATAAAAAATGTGTATCCCTATCATATTAACAAGGATAAATATCTAACATGAGTTTTTTCTCCCTCTTTCACATACATGCAATGAAAAATCACAAAAATAGTGATATGCTTCAAAAACTCAGAATTTCCTTCATCCAAACTTCTTCCTTGCTGTTAAAAATGATATCCCATGGTTTTGAATAGGTTCTCCACATCCTATATAATCTCCCATAATTTATTTTGGAATTACAAACCATCACTCCTTCTCCTAGCTCGGTCTGCAACATCTTCTTGAGAGTTGTCATGCAAAACTCAAAAATTGTCATAGCAACTTTTTGTCTTTTTGGATTTTCCTTTAAAATGGGACTTGTAATCCTTCTTGGGAATTTCTTAGTGCATGATAATGATTTATAAGCATGATTTATCCTTTGGACCATCATTTTTCCAACTTTTCCCATTTTTAGCAATTTTTGGCCAAGTTGACAACTTTGGCAAGAAAATGACAACTTTTGCCAAGTGACTCCAGCCTTTGAGATTTGTTCTCCAATTTCTTACATGTGGCATATGACCATCCTCAAAGTCATTTTAAGACATAACTTAATCTAAGAATCTCTCTTTTCACTCTGGGACTCAATTTGCAACATTAGCAAGAGAGCACACACAATAAACTACTAAACAAACTAACTAGCCATGGATTGACCTAGTCATATCCATCTTAGGGAAAACAAAGAAAATGAACTTCTAAGGTCCACACAACTCTCCTGACATGACTAGAGTCATTACATGCCAGGATCAAAGAAACAAAGAAAGAAGATGAGGGGTTGAGCTAGGTGTGCTCCTGCACCACAGAAGGCACTAAATATGATTGAATTAGGTTAATCAGATTTAGGTGTCTACAAAAATGTAGAGTTTCTTATATCCACTTTTGATCCTAGCTATGCAAATATTAACTCAAAGATATTATATCTAACTAAGAATCATCTTATGGATATTTGTATATATTTAATTATCAACCCATTGATGTAGGCTTGAAATGGACAATAACTACATGTGCTTCCATTTATCATTTTGGTTGTCACCTATTAAGATGAAAAGTAATTGAAGGGAAAAATCATAAACTTAATAGAACAAGAATCTAATTGGAAATAACTAAATCTAAGGAATGAATTAATCGTCTTCTAAACAAACATAATAAAAAATAAAATATTAAAGCCATAAATTTGTTTATGCCTAAATTGAACTGAAAGCATAGCATTGCTTATTTAAATTGTTCAAGCTGTAGGAATGGAGTCTAGAAGGGTTTTAACAACTTTGATAAGTCATTTGGAATCATTAAGAGTTAGTAGTTTGTAGGTTTCAATTAAATAAAGCTATTTTATTCAATTTGAGAAAATCAAATATTCAAACACAAACGGCTAGTTGGTATTTAGAGGGAATTTGATTTTAGGGGTGTTTATTCTTAAACTAATATTCCAACCAATCCAAAATGGTTGGGGAAGTTAGTAGGGAAGTTGATAAGATGTATTCCAATCATTTTATGGATATGAATGCCTGGGTGTATGGACTGTGACTAAAAACTCAATAAAAACATTGCATTTTCTGTATTTTTCATGGTTTCTTTGCATTGTTAGTGATCAGTGAGAGTTCCAATACCTTAAGGGACATTCTTAGAATTTTTTTTAATCACATAAAATGTTTTGAGATCCATATTTATTATTGATCTAATAAAACTGTGCTAATAGTCATTTAAATTTAGTGTTCTTTGTAATAGTTGATAGTTTTATGAATGGATGATCATTCCATGGATGATTACTATCTAATTCACATGGAATAATTCATCCCTAACATGTATATTACAAACCCAACATACTAATGTGCATGTAAGGAGTCAGGATTTGCTGATCACCGTAAGAGGGCTAAGAGAAGTTCATGAAATTGATGAGTATGGAGCAGCAGTAGAAGATCTTATTTAACAAGATATACCTTTTATGATTTAAGGTGTTTAGACACACCAAATACAAGTTGAATCCACCAATTTTTGGTTGCAAGAGTTTTTAGAGAGTGCCTCTTTAGAAATCCCTAGAATTGAGGGTTAATTAGAGTCAAATTAGGGCTTTGATGATTGGGAAGGTCTAAGGGTCAAATTGATCAGAGATTCCTTGGATTGGGGGTTTTTGTGGAGACTATTGAGCTTCTCGGAGTTAGGAGATAAGACTTCCTTTTAGTTACTTTGGAAAATGGCCCCTTTTTAGGCTTACTACCAGGGTACAGTCTGAGAACCAATACGATTGTCCAAAACAACCAGTGCAAAGATTTGATTTTGTTATTGTATGATTAAATGGGTGTCTAAAAACATAAAGATTTATATTGGTTCTTTGGAATTTTTTTAAGGAAAGTGTCCTTTTACCTCGCTGGAGACCTATTAGAAGGACTATTAGGCCTATGGGACAGTTTGAGAGAAATTGAGTATTGGATATTGTTATGAAACCTATAATCTATTGAATCCTTTTGAATTCAACCAAAATAGACCACATACATCCACATTTTCCATTTGGGGGGTTTTTGACCATTTCTTGGTATATTTGGGTCTTAAGGGTTGGGTTGGTAAGTACGTAAACTTCTCAAAATTTGAGACTTTCATAACTGATATTTGGCTACAATTACATCTAATTTCATTTAGGAAGGGGTTGTTTTACACTTGTTTTATTTTTTGTCTTTTCTCATGGGCTTGCTTTCTAATAGGTTTGGGACCCTTGTTTCCCATGTTTGCCTCATTTCTCATGGTAATTGTCTCGTTGGCCAATGGGCTACTTTATTGTACAATTCAAGCACTTCAAACCCCACTTTTATTGATTTGAAATTTTTTATGTTTTCCAAATTTTTGGATGCCTTCTTGATATAGTCTAGAGGGTCAACATGTTTCATAAAGGTTTGATATCACAATGATTTTCTAAATTAATAGCTAGTACAATTCTATTATTGATTCAGAATTACGTTTGTTCTCTATTTATGAATTGTCGATGGGTTTGAAGCACTATGCAATTGTTCTGGATCTAGATGATGATGGCATATTGGTGTGTATGCATTTGTTGTTAGTGATTGTATATTTGATTTTAGTACAGAGGAGTGGTTGGTCATATGACTCATGGTTGTTGACACTTGTTTAGTAATTGAATTATTTACATTGGCAATGACGTTCATTTGTTCACCTAACAGTTTATTCACTTGAAGATTATTATTTGAGAGAAAATTATATAATATGGATGATGTAATACAATGATACCACAATCAATAAAGTATCTAGTTAACACATTTGACCCACATATTATATACTTCATTGATTATGTGTTAAGATATAATGTTGTTGGTTGTTTTGTAAAAGATATAGCTACTATTGGAAATAAGGATAATGATACATGATCTAGAAGAAAATAATAAATATAACACTCAAGGGAGTTTGAGACATGATACATCAATAGAGATTGTAATATTAGCTTCATGAAATCATGACATTCATGGCATTTTCAGACAACAAATATTGTCATAACAATGGCGTTTATATAATATCGAGTTGCTATTGCAAAGATCATAAAAATGGAAATAATACATGATAAGAAAACAAAAGTGAATAATCCTCAAAGATTAGGATCTTAATGTTTCCTAAATTGTATGAGACAAGGAAAAGAGCATATAAAATAAGAGAACAGTGACTCTAATCAAATAAAAGTGACTGTTATTACAAGTACTTATAAGAAAATTAAAGTATTTCTAAAAAGAAAAATAAAGAGAGGTCATAAAGACAATGGAAAATCAATGAATAATATTCAAGGGAAGTGGTGAAAGAGTTAAGGGAACTGCAGAAAATGTCTTGTAGAGATTTATGGTGCTTTATTATCTAAGACTAGTAGTAAAGATAGAGGAATCCATGGCTAAGGGTAGAAACCATAGTCATTGTTAAAAACATAGAGGACAATCATATTTCAATGAATAAAGAGGCATTTAAGATCAATGTCATGAAATGATCAAGGAAATAACATTGTTAGTAAATATCAGTGAGCATGGAGTTTCAAGAAAATCCCTACCAAGAGGAGAAAACAAAGAGATATTCATGAAAAGTGCAGTCATAAAGAAAAGAGATAAAGACATTTAACATGTTGATAGTCCTAGCAAAAGAGATCATTATTTTGGAAAATTTAGGATAGAAAACATAGAGATGCAAGTCAAGGAGGAAAAAATTATGGAATTCCTTAGGAAAGAGACTTTCACTACTATAAAATTGGTCAATGATATCTAGAATGCCTCAAAGAAGACAAAGAGAAATGAATGACACTAATCTAATAAGGAGGTTAGTGGGAAAACAATAAAGATTCATTGTTGTTAAAGTGATGACCAAATACAAAAGATAGTGCCCATGATCATAATATTTAGAATAGAGAGCATTCAAAGATAAATTAGTAAACATGTATATTTCATGGAAATGATGATGTTAAATGACTTCTATTACTAGTTACATTCGGTAAGGAACCTCCCCTAACTGGAAATAATTTTTTCTTTCCTTTTCCTTTAAATTAGTATTTTCAAATGGATGCTTCTTTGTTACAAACAAAAGTGCAATACAAGTTTACTTGGACAATTTGCGTTATTAATAGTTTAAAATAGTAACATAGACACATGCAAATTTAAATAATAGTGGACAGTTTTATAGGCATATTTATTTTCAACTTCAAATAAAAAAATTAACAAGGTAATTGTCTAAACTCCTAACCTAGAGAAATGCCTTCAGCAACGTTGAGACTTTCAGAAAATATTGAGACCTCTGCAACCAATGCACATAAATAGGTCACTGAACCTGAGAAATGCCTTCAGCAATGTCTGCTCTAATTCTTTTAACCTCTGAAACCAATGCACATAAATAGGTCAATAGTGTCAACTAACCAATGTGATTCAAATTTGAATATTTAAATTGTAACATCTATTAAGCTATTTAATCTCTGGTCCAATGGAGTAAAATACACTATCATTATATTTCTTACCCTCAAGCCCTCTCTTCTATAGTTGAAGAGGAATTCAATTGCCCAATCGATCATCCGACCCAATCCCCTATCTCATGTTGTTGATATGGAAGACAGCGAGTAAAGCTTCCCTCCCGCGTTTTGTTCCCTCCGTAGTCTCTGGGGCTTCCCTCATTTTTTTTGCCCTCCGTGGTCTCTAGTGCTTCCCTCCCTCATTTTTTTCTACCCTCCATGGTCTCTGGCACTTCCCTCCCTCGTTGTTTTGTGCTCTCCTGTTGTTTTGTGCCCTTCATGGTCTCTGGTGCGTAATTCACTACTAATCTTTGGTGTAACATAATGAATATAAATTTTTTTTTTAAGTTATGCCCATTCTCGTCAGAATTCCAATGAACACAAGCATGGATTTAAAAAACCAAAATTTTTCCTTCTATAATCTGACCAAGCAAAAGAAATATAATGCCCCGTCAGAAATTTAGGTCAGAAATTAGGGTGAAATGTATTAGTGATATGTTCCATACCTCTTGGCTCTTTTATCAATAGTCTTAACTAAGAGAGTTTCGATTTGTTGAGATGAAATTTCTATGTCCATATCATATCACATAGGATCTAGACATATTCTCCTAGGCTCCACTGTATTGATAAAACATGAGTCAGTGTCTACCTCAAAACAGATAGAATCATGATATTGCTCAACTAATTAAGGTGGAACTCTGAATTTTTTATGCATCCTTGCTTGGAATTTATAGAAGTAATCATTCATAGCAATGTCAAGATTCTCTCCTAGACTCTTTATGTATTCACTGATTTGAATAAATGGCAGGTCTATCAACACTCCATTTCACATTTCCAATAGATGGAAAGAAGTTCTCAAAGTGAAAGTATATGCATACAAGTACTGAACCAAACTTCAATGTATTTGTCTTGGCTTTCCTTATAGTGTTCATGTTGTCTTCAAGTTGTTTCAATAGTATCTCACATAGATCAATCTGCATGTATTTCTTTATAATCTTATAATCCAGATCTATAGCTCCACAAGGTACATTGTCCACTCGGGATGATTGGAATACTCAGTAGGACAATATGTTACATGCAAACTTCAACTCGGGGTCTTCAATGGTAGAAATCCTCAGACCTCTCCCATCCTATTTGTCTTTGGTTAGCTCACTCAGCCTGATCTTCTCAATCTTTTTGATAGCTTTAGGCTTGTCTCCAATCGGGTAACGAGTTACAATATGTAACACATCCTTTGTGATCTTCATAGGTTGATCTAGCCACATACATTGGTCGTGTACTCGGCTAAGTACCATCCTTATCCATTTGGTCTTAAATACCTTTGGGATATGCATGGTATGTGTCAAACCTTTTAACTTCAGATGAACATGATCGCTCTTCAGTTTTCCATCTGCACATAACTTCCGGTAAGATGAATCAATATCTACTTCACATATCTCCTCAACCTTACAATGTGTGAAACTTTGCACATCTTCTATCAATAGAACTCTATCCAGAATGGACGAAAGTTCTCCCATCATGTCTTGTCCATCTTCCTTCATAGGAGGTAGCTTGTACTTAGAATTCACAGACTTAACATTCTCAACCACAACTAGGTTTCAAGCTTTCAGGGCCATATCCTCTTGTCAAATGCAAAAAAAATTGAACTAGGGTTTTGTGTCTATGACTCAGTTGCACTAACACACCTAAGGAAACACCACAAATACCTTGAATAGATTCAAATATTCTCAAAGTGGTATAGGATTACCTTCACAATCATGTGTATCCTCTCAAGGACTCATTTCTCCAACTTTGTTCATGCTGCTCTAGAAAATGTTAAGTAATAATGATAGATGATAGAGTCTATATATGGCTTTTTCTAGGTTTAGGGTTTCCAACGGTCTAAAAGTAGAAATTAATTCTCAGCCAACTTGCCTTACCAAATACCTAACTTTCATTTCCTTTTACCGAATAAATGTGAAACATAAACTCAACAAGATGAATCCAAATTCATCTAAGTATGCTCATAAGGATCTTTGCACATGTACTAGGAACCAATTAAGATTTGAATTTTAACTTGCAGTTCCTACTCATACCTCTTACTTGATTAGGTATATTTAGTTGCACCTGATCCAGAGGACAGGGTGCCTTCAACTATTCTAAATATTGGTCCATCATCCATGGTCTTTCTTCTCCATGTTGTATTCATCTGATCTCTCATTTCTTCTATATTCACTTTAGGTTTCTTAGATGTTTCTTCCTCGTTAGGAGCTTTTCCTCGCTACCTACAATATTTGGAAAGGTTACCTAGCTTGTGACAATGGAAGCATTCCATGCCAGGGATTTTCCAAGATCTTCTATTATTAATTCCATGTACCAACATGCAATTTGTACCAATGTTCCCATATCTTCCATGGACTAAACAAGATATCCTTGTGTTATAGTCCCATGGTATGGATGTACCATGTCGGTTGTTTGGCATATTCTATCAGTTCGGTACCCATTTTTCATTTCTCTTTTGTGATCTACATTCTTTAGATTTGTGACTGTATTTGTTGCAATTATTGTAGTAGCCATCAAACTTTGGCTTTCTTGTGTTGTTCTCAGTCTTTGATCTGCATTCATGTGCTCGGCGCCCATACATATTATAGTTATAACAATGTCCATCAAACTTGGGTGAGCTCAGTGACTTACCTTTTTTGCTTCTACATACATTTGCAGTATCTCCAGGCTTCCCACAATAATGGAAACTGGGTTTTTTTAACTTTGGTGGGGTAGAAGTTCCTTGACTGTCAACTTGATTGGAGGACTCTCCTTTCTTAGTAGTTCTCTTACTATTAAATCCTAGTCCAGTCTTGTTTGTCGATTATCTCTGACCTTTAATCTCTGCATCCAATGATCTCAGTGTTTCTTCATTTCTCTTTAGTATCTCATTTTCTTCTCTTTTAGATTTCATCTCTCTGGTCAATCTATCAGCTTCACCCTTCATTGCTTGATTCTCAAATTTTTTTATGGTTGACTCTATATTAGCACTCACTAGTTGATCAGTCATAGTATAGTGTACTTGCATCATCCTCATGATTTCATTGGACCTTTCTTAGCTATTATTGTTTCAAACTATCTTTTGTCTTCTTCATCTATTCTTAGTGCATTTTCAACTTCTCCCTTAGAGTCAAGTATCTCAGTACTCATTCTCAATGCTTGTGTTTCTTTATCTATCTTTGCTAATTTTAGTTTCTCGGTGAGTTTCTTGTTCTTTTCCACAATTTCTGCAATGGTAGAATCAACTTCACCATTCAGACTACTTCAGATGTTGTTTCAAGAGTATCAACATGGTCTTGTGAGGATTTTAGTTTACTTCATAACTGCTTCCTCACTTTTAAGGACTTTTATAACTTTCTTGTTAGATCTTCAATCACTTCTTGTGCACTCTCCAACTAAAACTCAATACTATCAATCTTCTTGGATTTCTTGTAACTTTCCATGGTCATAATATTTACTCTCAAGTGTTTAGACCTTTATCTGAAGAGACTAGCTCTGATACCAATTGTTGGATTAATCTTATGGAAAGGTAAGTGTTGAGAAGCAAGGGGTGAATTAGTACTTCAAAATTTTAACCACTACTCAATCATTTTCACCGAGCTAAATATCATTCATAAAAACATTGAAAAGCATATAACATAAATTAGAAAACTATTCAACACATAAAACCATGACTTTTGGTCAGGCGAAAATCCTTGGTTAGAGGAAAAAATTGTGGTGGGGACGGCACCCACAATCCTTCACTTCTGCAAAATAAAGGTTGCTCAGTTAGAGCTACAATGTTAGCTACTTCTTGTAGATTACCCTATTAGGAGTATTATACTTGTTCAAGAGTACAAAAGACTTATTCAATCTACCTAATTAAAGGATTTTACAATCTCTCATCTAAGAGATGTACCTGGTTAGAGGATTTACAAAATAAGACATGTTAGGGCCTACCCACTTAATAGGATTTCTAAACTCCTAACTATTACAACAATCTCTACATTTATGCATCAATCATAATGTTGTTCAAACTCTTTATGCTCTGCAAGTGCATTACCTCTTTCTTCTCTCGGTAACTTAACTATTTTGTACCCTATATCTTCTTCATTATGTCTTTAGCTCTATCAATGTAACTGCTTCTCTATCTCTCTCTATAATATTTTCCCTCTTCTCTATGTAATATTCAGCATTCCCTTGTCATCTTCATATTTTGTTTATTTTGTATGATCTTAACGCGGTTAACCTAATTTGATCCTTCTCCTTCTATGGTGGAGGTGAGGCAGTGCAAGGTTGGTTTCATTCCCAATGCATTTATTATTCTTGAATATCATTGATTGAATTTCCATGTGATCATGTGCAATCATATTGGTGCAATCCCAATGTTCAACCTAATTTTTGTCTTGAATACCATGAAATCTTTCCTGCTCGGCGTCTAGGTTCAGTGTATTCAAATTTGAATTGTTATGTCAGCTCTGGTGTGTTCGTTAATGTGCTTTGATATTACTCAGTGACAGTTTTAAACTATCTGCTCGGTGACTAACTCTGCTCTATGTCTTGGTAACTAACTCTACTTGGTGACTAACTCTACTCTGTGTCTCGGTAATAGTTCTCTGCTTCACTTGGTAACTTGATATTGTTTCATGCTCGGTGTCATTGATATTCTACTTTACCGACTGTCTGCCTTAGTGTATTCTCCTTCTTCATTGATTGTCTTCATTGACTATTATGACTTTGACAAAACTAATGACAATAAACTAACTCATAGGAGTATCAATTCTTGTTACAAGTAGTGGTTTTCATTGCACCAAAAGATTGACCTTTCAATGCTCGATACAATCACTAGACTTATATAATCCACAAGAGGAAGTTAAACCATGTCACGAATCTCACAAGGTATGATGGCACACTTCCAACAATCCCCCAATGTCACTCATTGCAGGCCCGCATCACTCACAGAGGATATTCAAACCTGTGACCAAGCTCTGATACTACTTATTACAAGTAGTGGTTGTCGTTGCACAAAAAGATCAACCTTTCAATGCCCGATACTGTGTGTGTGTATTTGGGTACCTGATAAGAGAGACACAACACATCAATAAGTCATTGCATTAGTGTAAAAAGGTTAGATAAACATACAAAACCCACTAATATCGACCTATTGCCTTCTAACTAGGAAGAGTATGATTAGCAACATAAAAGCCCTCAGTTTATGCTACAATCAGTGACATATACAACCTAGCATGAAGGATTTTAGTTTAAAAACAAGCTAAAAAGATGAGAAAGCATGCATTTTAGCTCTAATAATGGAAATAAGAACAATGCAAAAAGCATGAATTAAGAAATGAAATGTGAGTCTAGGATTAATTTAACAGCATAACAATGCATTTGTAATCTAGGATGAAGGCTTATTTGCTCTCAAAAATGGCTTCTATTTATAGAGAGAGAGAGAGAGAGAGAGAGAGAGAGAGAAGGTGGATTAATGAGTTAAGGGACTCATTAATGGAGGTGTAAGAACCATTAATTCCCAAGGCATTAATAAGGCATGGAGGAGACATAGGCTTAAGGCATCTTCATTAATAAGGCATTAATGAAAGCCTTAAAG
>MU224156.1:1238627-1261438 GCA_018584345.1 Thuja plicata
ATTTTTGGGATCAAGGATGGGCACTGATCACCAAATAGCTGCAACTTGTTGTCTATCAAATCAGATTTTCCATTGAAAAAGGCAAAGGTGTCATTCAGCTCACTAATCATCTCTATGGTATCTGTTATTTTATCCGGGAAGTCATCACTATATAACATAGCATTTTTTAATTTATCCATGAGTCTTTCCCTCCCTGACCACACTTTTAAAGTGGGTTCTAAGAAAATCATAGCTTTTGCAGCTGCCTTTGAAGCTTCTTGTAATGACCCATATAGTGTATACACTATGTCAGTTTTCTATTTTAGAACATCAATCTTGTGTTGCAATATGGGCAATATAACAAACATAGAATTTATGCTCTGTTCCTGTGATAATTATTTGGATTGGCTTTTTGCCAATGTTGAATCCTCCTTTACTCCAATAGCAACATTTGTCACAAATTTTGCTACTTCTTCAGGGACTAGAGTCTTTTCTCTTCTGCTCTCTACTAATTCCTCTTTTAATCTAGCAATTTCTTCTTCTAATGTGTGGTTCTGGACCACCACCTCTTCATGTTTCTTTGCTAGGGCCATCATTTGCCCAAAATTCATTTCATACCTCTTAGACAGGTCATCGACCTTTGCTAGGTTCATGAATGAAACTTGTGTCATTAACTAAGCTATCTCAGTATCTGAAGTATTCTGCAAATTCCATATCATTATGTCTTCCCTTTTTTCTCCTCTGATAGTCATGACCAAGGGCTTTTGTGTGGCAAGAGCTAATGACCATATTGCCAAGGTCTTGGATTTAGGATCAAATCCTGATCCTTTCAATACTTCATCCATTTCAAACTCTATTTTTAACAGAGGATCCTCTTGCCTCCTGATCTGATCAATGATGAATGTGGATTGTAAATCCCAACTAGGCATCAGCATTAACCACTATTCTGTTCCAACAACCTAGCTTGTTCCACAGTAATTTGTTCACTCTCAGAATCATAATCTTAGAGTGTTTTTACAATTTCTTCATTCTTATCTGCATTTTCCTCATCTGTAGTCAACCCTTGCCTCAAGTCCTTTTGTTTTAACTTAATCAAGAAAGTTTTGAACTCTTCAAACTTTATGAATTCATCATCCTTCATGAATTCATTAGCCATCATGACCCTCTCGTCATCCTTTTCAAATAGCACCATTTGATTATCTCCTTGGCCCTCAGCTTGAGGCTCTTTCTGCAATTGCCTTTTCAATTTTCTGAAATATCTACCATGTTCAGTGATCATGGCCTTGGCCATACTTTTCCTGTCCTACACTAACTTGTGCTCCTTCTTTTGTTTCTTCCTTGGTGGCTCTCTAGCCGAGGTGGCTTCCTCACCGGCCTCTTCTTCTTCCTGATGCACTTCCTCTTGTTGTTCCTCTTCCTGTTGTTCCTAGTGTTCTTCATCATGTAATGCAACTGGAATTGGGGACCCTTTAGATTGTGCATCTTCAGCATTGAATTGTGGTACCTGTACCATTAGGGTGTCATAGGAATTAAGCATCTCCTCTATTCTTTGCAAGTATGGGAGATCAGGGAAAAAACCTGTGAAAGAATCGTCTGACTCTTTCCACTCAGCTCTTCCCTAAGGAGGTTATTCAATTTCCATCTCCTCTCCTGGACATCAGTCTTATTTAATTTATTCCTTACAACATCTTCATCATCCAGTGGTTCATGATCCCTAATATTTTTCCAAGGAGTCATTCTTTTTAGGGTTGTTTGCACAAATTTTTCTGGATCACGGAATCTGGAAATTGCTGTAGACATTTTGTATTGCTTAAAGAATTCATTTATCAAATCAAAAACCCTTTTCCCAATGGAGAAGTCAAAACCTACCCACAATATGGGGATAAAAGTGCCTTTCTTATGTCCCTCTAGAAATTCCTTATCTACCCAAGTGATTTTCCAAACAAATTCTAAGAATGCAACCCTAAGAGGAACAAACTTGGGGAGGATATGAGGGGTTGTGTACAACCATATACTCTGATGATAGTAATGTAGTCAAAAAAGAAGAAATCAGCCCAATTGTGAGAGATAGGCCAGTTTGGGACATAATCCCAAGGTCTCAAAACCTTTCTAATTTCAAAAGGAATCCTATGCCTATCTGTTCCTAACAAATTTAAAATTGGATCCACAATCCAGTTGCAAAAACATACAAATGATGAGTTGTTGGATGAACTATCCCACACCTGAGTCCATCTTTGGATTGGTGCATCAACACCATATTCTGAAACAAATAATTCAAGTTCTTTATCCATTGATGCTCTGTTATAATACAAAATCATATACATCAGATGAGAGTAATGCTTGAAAGTAGGTGTTGGAGTATCTGACTGTATCTCTACTAATGCAGCATGGATAGCATCAACTATATATCCAACATAGTCATAATCAGTGTTGACCTCCGGGTGTTGGATGTTCATGGCCATCATGAGTAAATCTTGAGATACTGTGGAGTCTCCATCAAAACCCAGAACCATGCTCAAACCATAGACCATGCATTTTATATAATGATGAAACAGGGATAAGTCAAAAGGTGGCTTGAGATTGTCTGGGATTTTTACCAGGTGCCTATCTACTCTGGGCATGAACTTGGGCATTTCATATTGCTTAATTAAATGTTCTCTTTTGACATAGTCTGCCTTAATCTTCTTTAAATCAATATCTGTGCATAATGCACCAGCAATCCTGAAAACTTCTACCACTGACCTCCTATCTATGGAAACTAGGGTCTCTTTATTCCTCTTCCTGATTACCCTAGCTACTAGGCAGTAGTTTTAATCTAGTTCCCTAATAAGACCTATGTCAACATAGACATCAAACACAATCAATTTTTCCATATTCAAATCCCATGGATTACAAATTGGGACTGCTTTGATCCTATTTTTCTAGAAATAATGAAACAAAGTACTACCAGAATAATTTGGGGTTACCAGATTTCTACATTGACACCATCTGTCGTTCCATTCATCCCAATTTGCACTGTTTTTATTCAGAGTCCCGGGCAGCAACTCGGAAAATTCTTCCACACACTTCTTCAATGTAACCTCTTTCTTCTTCTCAGACCCTTGTGAGGTAGCAGGAATAATAGCTTGACTCATCCTTCTTCGAGTTTACTATCTCAGACAAAATACTTCAGACCAACAAGCTTTTTCTCTCTTTGCAGAAAATCTTAAGATGCAAAAATGAGAGCTGTACAGAATCAAACTCAATCATTCATACTTATAACCATTAAATCATGTGTCTTGTCCACTTGAATGCCAGATTCTCGCACTTGCAGTGTCACGCAATCACCTCTCTGTCACTAATGCTGCCATTAATTCACACTATTTGATCCTTGCTAGAAAAGAGTGTACACTTTTCTCTTTTTGCACTTGTAAGCCTGAAACTAGCCACTTGTCAATCTGTCGCCAATCCACTGTACTTTACTCATACTCAGAATAGTCCTTGCGAGTGAGCGATGTGACCTTTCACTTTAGCTAGTTGCGCACTCGCCATCTATTTTTATCTTGGTTTACATCTTCTACGAGTGAGCGATGACCTAATTTTCACTTCATCATTTGGCAGTCGCATACTCGCTACCTCTCTACCCTTTGCTTTTATGTCTATGCGAGTGTGCGACATCACTTTTCCTTCTCCCATCACGGACTCACTGCTCAACATTTAGCTTTGTTTGAATCCTCGCGAGTGAGCGACTACACATTCAATTCTTAATCATTCCACAGTCGCACACCTACTGGCTTCTAAATCATTGCCTTTGGATCTAAGTGAGTGAGAGATTTTCATTTTTATCATGTACTTTATCTAGTTGCTCACTTGCACTGCAAAACACTTCAACTTATAATATTAGCGAGTGAGCGATGACCCTTTTTCTTCATTCAGTCGCAAACTCGCTATTGAAAATTCTTTATGACGTAATCCTTTGTGACTGAGCGAGTGTTTTTATCAAAATCTTAAAACTCTCTTTTCGCACACTCGCTGACCCCTTTTGCTTTACTTCAATCTGTGAGTGGCTGAGCGACAACTTCATTTTTTCTCCATCGCACACTCACGGGCTTGAAAACTTAACTATCTCATCGATTGTGAGTGTGCGGTTGCCAACATTCTTTCTTCAATCGCATACTCGCTAACCACTTTCCTTTTGTCTTTACTCATGGACGAGTGAGCGATAGCATTTTTCTTTTCCTTATCGCATACTCGCAAGCTCATTTCTCTAAACTTCAAATCATTAGCGGGTGAGCGAGAACATAAATGGTCTCATAGTCACGTACCCGCACACCTTTTAAAACATTGAGAACATCTTGGCGACTGAGCGACAAACTTTCAACTGATAACTTCCACACAAAGGATTGCTTACTTGCACTGCAAAACACATATGAGTTAAAACTTGAACGAGTGAGCGACCTCTACAACTTGACTTCCCTGCACAGTCGCTGACTTAAAAGACATACATGAAAACCTAACACGGGTGTGCGACTAAACCCTTTTTAACAACAATCGCTTGGTCGTAGATCATAAAGATAACAACATAATATTATAGCGACTATGCGACACACAAGATTTTAAGTCATCGCACACTCGCTAGACCTTCTTTTAAATGAGTTAATCCCTCATGAGTGAGCGATAAATAGAACAACTTCCAACTCACTCAGCCACAAGCCTACGACCCGACTTCAAAAATACATCGCGATTGCGCAATTTACATTTTTTAGCAACCAAACCGCTCACTCACACCGCTAACATGACTTGACACAATTTTACCGCGACTATGCGACTTATACCAAAATGACTCACCGCTCACTCGCACAACTTGAAAATATGTTAAAAGACCAACGCGACTGAGCGAAAAACATTTGAAAACAGAGCATCATTAATGAATTTTGACCTTTTAAGCATAGTAAGACATGGGATTTAAACCAGAAAATGCGGGAAAATAGCCAATGCTAGGAAATTGAAAAATTTCTTGGTATAGTGCTAACACTATGATCTAGAGCTTTATGCATTGGTGCAAGCTCTAAAGAAGTGGAGGCAATACTTGTTGCCAAAATAATTTGTAGTATATAATGATAACCAGGCTTTGAGCTATATAAATACACAGGAGAAACTTAGCTTAAGGCATATAAAATGGATGGAGTTTCTGCAGTCATACACTTTTACTATCAAGCATAAAAAGGGTACGACTAACAAGGTAGTAGAAGCCCTTAGTAGGAGATTGCTTACTATCCAGGAGATTCAATTGCAGAGTACGGGGATTGAAGGTTTCAAAGACCTTTATGAAGGAGATTCAGATTTCTCAGTGATCTACAAGGTGTGTACTGATTTTGAGAATCACTTTCACAGTGAGTTTGCAAACTATACCTTACATAATGGATTGTTGTTTAAGGGGAAGCAACTATGTGTTCCAAGGGGTTCCATGAGGGAGAACCTCATCCAAGAGAAGCACAATGGAAGTTTGAGTTGACACTTTGGGTTGAACAAGACCTTAAAGACTTAGTGGAGAGATACTATTGGTGGCCTAAGATGCAGAAAGATGTAAGAAGATATGTGGAGCAGTGTGGAGTATGTCAGAAGGAAAAGGGGACATCATCAAATGCAGGTCTTTACCAGCCATTACTCATCCCAAATAGACCATGGGAGTGCATAAGTATGTATTTCATAGTGGGGTTACCTAGGACTCCAGCTGGTCTAGACAGTGTATTTGTGGTAGTAGACAGATTTAACAAGATGAGTCATTTCATCCCATGTAAAACAACACATGATGCCAGTCTTATTTCCCATCTTTTCTTCAAGGAGATAGTGAAGATCCATGGCTTTGCAATGAGTATAGTTGCAGATAGAGATGTGAAGTTTATGGGGCACTTTTGGAAGACCCTATGGAAAAGACTAGGAACTAACTTGTCTGGTAGCTCTGCATATCATCCTCACACTAATGGTCAGAAAGAACTGATAAACAGGGTTCTTGGAAACTTGCTAAGATGTTTGACAAAAGAGTATGGGCAAGGATGGGAACAAGTCATCCCACAGGCAAAATTTGCCTACAATGATGGCACAAACAGGACTACTGGTAAGAGTCTATTTGAGATTGTATATGGTATACATCCAAGGAGTGTACTGGAGCTCAGGGACTTAAAAGGATATGAAGGAATCAGTGGGCATGCAAATGATTTTTCACAATCAATGAGATAATTTCATGAGCAAGTGAAAAACACTCAAATGGAGGCCAATTAGAAGTTGAAGGCGAAGAAAGATGAAGGAAGGAGAGACCTACAATTTCAGGTAGGATACTTGGTGATGGTATATTTGAATAAGGATAGACTATAGAAGGAGATACCAAGAAAACAACAGATGAAGAGGGTTGGACCTTGTTGGGTATTGGCTAAGTATGGTTCCAATGCCTACAAGAT
Organism: Thuja plicata; assembly: GCA_018584345.1. NCBI lineage: Eukaryota > Viridiplantae > Streptophyta > Pinopsida > Cupressales > Cupressaceae > Thuja > Thuja plicata. Next base: position 1,245,044 of record MU224156.1, read on the forward strand.
AGATCTACCAAAGGACATGTTTATTTCCCTCATTTTCAATGTGAAGGATTTGATACCATATAAAGGACTAGATATAGATGAAGAAGAGTACATTATAGAGGTAGCCAAGGATGTGGAAGAACTCAGAGTACCTGTTCAAGCTAAGCCACAAGTGGAAAGGATACTAGATTCAAGGGTGAAGGAGAAGACAAGGAAGAAAGTCTACATGGAACACTTGGTGAAATGGGAACACCAACCTGATTCAAAGGATACATGGATAGCAGAGGGAGACTTCAAGAAGCATGGCATAAGCATGTATTTCATCACACTGAAGGTACCTTGATTTTCTTGTTGTAGGGGGAGGACGGTGCAGGAGCACCTTAAGGTCTAGTAGAGATCTTTAATACATTTTGGCTTGTAGGTTGGTTTGGCCAACCACAAAAGTTAATAAGGAATAAACATGAAGTCCCAAGTGTATTTTGTGTGTGTAGAGGTAGGAGTGATTAGGATTTAGTGTTTGATGTGGTCAAATAGGATCTAGGGGTCTAAGTCCTAAAAAGTCAACCAAAAGGTCAAAGGTTGACCAAACTCCAAAATGGAGTGGAAATAGGGATTATGATATTTTTGGATGTTTGAAGGCCATATTAAGTGGTTTAGAATTGAGTTGGCCATTGGAAGTAAAAGTTTTACATTTGTGCAAAAGATGTAAAAGTTGCTCATGACAACTTTGCAACTTTGCAAAATTATCATGATAACATTTCCTAAAAACTAGGAAAGGGCTTTAATGGTGCCCAAATCCTGAAATGAGGGTCAAAATATGCAAAAATATGATATATAAGGTGGATTAAACCCTAATCTAACAGTGAGTGATCATTGTGCACGGTATGTGTGTTGAGAACAAAAGATTTTGACTGTATATTGTGAACAGAGCCATCATCTAGTACTTTAATAGATTGAATGGAGTGAATTAATGCATTGAGATTGTGTTTTGTGTTATGTATTTTATCTCTGTGGCATTGGTTTAGTATTTTGATACATTTCTTGGTTGCTTTGTAAATTTCTTTAGTTCTACTGGTTCACTATCCAGTTTTGGACCAGTCATGTAAATAATGGCTTTTCTTGGAATTCTCGTAGTCCAAAACCCTATGACCACTTGGAATCAAGAAAGCAACTGTATATATGTTATAGATATGGTGTCTGGAGTCTGTGTGTGTAGGGAAGCTATGAGAACAATCAGGCCCTAGGCGAGTACTGTGTATTCTGGCTAGGAAGTCTCAACAGTGCATAAGCAATAAGAATTGCTTATGGATTGGTGTGTGTCAATCAATGTTGGAGTAGTGTAGGGGCATGTATCTCAGACATGTGCATGCAAGGAAGAGTGCAGAGGAGGTCAATAGAGCACTTGTTGAAAGCCAAGAAGACAAACCAGTGTACATGCCCTAGAAACCCTTAAAAGTAGGAGTTTGGTGAAATTCCAATGTACGAACGGAGTGGGGGACTAAAATCTTGAAAATACTAGAGCCTAGGATAGTCCTACAAAGAATCCATAGTTGATTTGTAGGGTTGTTAAGGGATTTTATGAGTAAATCCAATATTACAATGTGTAGGAGGGCTAATTAGGCCTAAAAGGCTACAAGGCCTAAAATCTTGAAAACTAAGAACCCGTTTGAAACCTAATGGAGGGATCCATCAAAATGGATCAAGTTTAGTTGAAAGTGACCTAGGGATGGTTAGGAATCCTATTTCTATTGACAAGGTCAGATTGGGAGGAATTGGTGAAGGTAAGCCTATGGGTGCATAGTAGAATGGAGGACTTGAAGAGAGATTGAAGTTGGTGGAGAGCTCTAAAGGAGATAGGGGATCATAGAGTTGTCCTTTGGTTAGGGTGGTGATAGAAACCCTAAGAAGACCAAAGAAAGGGTCTTGGGAAGAGCAAGAAAGCTCTAGGAGTTTGAGCTCCCCGTCACATAATATGAGGATCGAAATGGCCTTACATATTTCTCTACCTCCTTGTTGTCACTAAATGACTCTATCATGCATGTAGTAAGAGAATGTTCAACATAAATCATATCATTACATAACAAAGATTCATCAACCTCATCATAATAAGATAAAGAAGTATAATTATGCTTGTCACCAAATATATTGAATCAATAAATCATGAAACAAAGAAGGATCAACATGTACTACATGGGGGTAATGAACTTATGTGAAGGTAAATTCCTCATATCATTAGTGATAGAAGAGATAAAGTATTATCAAATGAAGGTGAAGATATTACATGTACATCATTAAGTGTCAATAGTTGCAATATTAAATATAGAATTTATCATCGTGTATAAAAGAATGTAACATGTTTAAATCATATACATCTATGAATCTAAGACCAAAGTGGTATAGAATTTATACAACATCAAGAGGTGTAACAATGTCCTTCTTAGATTGGGGAGGTTTGATATCATTAATAGGCATAATACTTGATGCCTCACTAACACATGATAAATCCTTTCTAGATAGATGGTATTGGCACTTCACAATTCATCATCGAATTCAAGAATAACTAAAATATTTAATAAGAAAATACGAACACTAAACAACTCTATGATAGATGAAAAGATAAGACATGAAAGAATAAAATCTATATAGAAAGCACATCTTTACCATTATTAAAAATGCATTACAATAATATCAAGGATAAACAGACAAAAATTTGTGATGAAGCGCAACCATTGAAAAGAAGTTTTTTTCTAGTTTGACTTTTTTTATAAAAAAATAACTTTGAAAGAATAAACATGTTAACTTTACTTGAATCAAACATATTCTCATGAGTAAAATAACATTCAAATTATTTTATATAGAATAATATATAAATAATCCACAGTCCATATAATATATGGAGTTATAAATTGTGTTTTAAAGAATCTCTTAAGTTCTAAAGTTGCTAATTGCAATTTAAAATTTCGCTGTCAAAGGTCTCACCAGTAACTTTTTAAACCAAGTTTTCCAGACCCTCACCTGGCCTTCTTAGATGCTTCACTGTTACAACCAACTTTAACCACAGCTTCAGTAGGTGAGCTCACTGCCATTGATAAATCAACGTTTACTGCACTAGCAGGAGAACCAGTTGTAGAATTGGGAAGCTTGCCTATTTTAAGCTCCTACTTTTAATAAATGAGCTGCTTAGGGTTTAGAGAACTTTGCTTCAACTCACTGAAGCTCATATTCTCTAGCTTAAATGCTAAGCATTAAAAAAACAAATGATGGTCAAGGGTGAAAAGTTCTGTTTCCACATCTGCATTTCCATGACAGGTTGTAATAATAATGCCCCTCGTCTGCGTTACCTTGAGAGTCTCCAACATGGGGAGGGACTGTTAACCCTGGATCGCAGGGGTTGCAGCCCATACATTTGTTCTTGCAATTTGGCGGACTGGACCCTATTAAATTGTTCCCCACTTGTACATTTTGCTTCTGATAAAATAAAATGCAATGTAATCCTTCGTCATGCAACAAAGCTAGTCAAAGGGAATCATAAACTATTAAAGCTATCAGATGTCAGATCAGTTAATGTTATCTAAATGTTGATGATTTTCATACAATCAAATTCAAAAATAACAGCTTACAAATCATAAACTAGTAACATTGTGATGATAAAATATTATCTGAAATGTTTTGAAAAACTCACATACAATCGAATCCAAAAAAAACTAGTAAAGCGGGATCTGGACTAACCTGTCGATGAGGAGCATTCCCGCAGCTGTTTAATTTTCTTCCACTTGAATCTGTGTCAAGAGGAACACTTTTGTTTCAAATATACAGTTTGACGGATCCATAAATAAGGCACCTATGAGTTGACTGAAACTAAGAACGAACCTTCAAGGAGTAAAACAGCAAGGAAAAAGATGAGAAAACGCCTGGAATAAAATGCAGCTTCCATGACTCTCTGTAGCATTTAAATTTCGTTTATTGCAACAGCATTCATTAGTTAATAATGACTGAATGACAAGAACATAGCTGTGAAACCGCGCTGGATTTTCATATGGAATCGAACGATGAAGCGGCGCAGAATGCGTGAGACCCAAAGAAAACTTATGGTAGTCACTAAAAATCACATATATACAGAAGACAAGACACGGTAATTAACTGGCATTCTGATTCTCCAGACAATCTGGGGACTTGGGTCTTACACGAATCACATGGGAGTCTGGTTTCATTTCCCAATAGAATTTAATGTCCTGAGCAGGTGGAGTACGCAACCCACCGACACCCATTTCTCTAGTCACACCAGTTTTCATATATACGAGGAAAAGCTGTAATGAATCCTCTAATGACGCTACTGACTGTATTTCTGAATGATAACAGTTATATTATGGGGCAGTGTCAGTTATATTATGGGGCAGTGTCTATGTAGCAACATATTTGTACTTTAGTAAATAAAATATGTTAACAACATAAATGTTAGTCTATTGTATTAACAAGTGTTAGTAATTTGCAAATAAATACAATAGACTAACATTTATGTTGTTAACATATTTTGTTTACTAAGGTGCAAATATGTTGCTGTATATACACTGCCATATTACCGAGGGCATTCACGTTTCTTATTAGTGTAAATTTGTCCACTTCGTTTGCATTTGATGACTGGCTGACTCCAACATTCAGTCCACATTTGAACTGACATGGGATTAATGAAAACCGTTGGCGATTGCGATGTTTATTTATTATAACGCTCCAAAATTTGGTGAGCACGTGATATGCCAGACAGGGTGGTACACTGGGAATATAAAGTGAGCAGTTGAGGCACATTTATATACATCATGACTTGTGCTTAGAAGATGGAAAGAAAACAGACAGGTTGGTACACTTGGAATGTAAAGTGAGCAGATCGGGCCCTTCTGTATACACCATGACTTGTGCCTCGTAGCAGACAGTTGTTTCATTCTGCCCTAGGCTAAACATTGTCGTCACTGAGCATATGGTTCATGACACCTCATTCAGACAGACCTATACAATTCCAAAGGAACTAAGAAAAATTTTCTACATATAGACGGTTACGGCAAGCAACTGGTAAATAAAATTGGGTTACCTGCTTATCCGTTAAAGGTGGTAATTGACTTGAAAAAAAAAATGTTTTTAAGCAATTGAGTGGGATATTTTTACTTGTTTATAAAGTTTATCATAAATTTAAAGTTTAAATGAGAGGCCATAGTTCAAAAAGTACAAACATAACATTGACTTAATTTTAGAACATGTTTGACTTAATTTTAGAACAATGCGGTCTTTATCATTAAGTTTTTCTCTAAACATTGCTATGAGTAAGATTATCATTAATCATGCCCGAACGAGCAAGCATGCCCCAACGATCAAGTATCTCAAAAAGTTGTTGAGGGCAACTCTAAGAAATGCTTGCCTTTAATTTGAATTTTTTGTCCCACCAAATTAAAAATCATGTCCATTGACTATTGAATCCCACAATTGTAAGTACCTTGAATGTAGTGGAGAATCTTCTTAGCTACTTTCTAAGGTAGCACATGTAGCTCCTTATCGAATCAAGAGACCATGCCTACCTCGTAGAATATTGAACCTTGTGTGTTAAGTAGACTAGTCTCCCAAAAATATATCATTATAGTGGCATCAACCAAAGGTGTAGAAACTTACCCTCAAGTTTGACTCCTAATAAAAATGGAGTCGATGTAGGCTTATAGTCAACCATGTAAAATTTGGAGACCACATCAAGTGCATACTTAGGTTGTGCAATTAAACTTCTATACCAAAAGAAGACTCGTTGATCTCAACCCTTAAGAAGTAGTATAGAAATCCCAAGCCCGACATAAATAGCCAATCATGGAGGATAGTTTTCACTACTCAAATGGTGAATGAGTGACTTTTTATGATCGACAATCATAAAAGTTATAGAGAATACAATATGTGAGAGTATCATCCTATTAGAAAATATATACATTCATATCAAAATAGCATCAAGTGAACCTAAATTTCAAAAGGAAGGAATGAATCTTGGCACGACAATCTTGATGGGCCTATTTGAGGCCTTATAAAGAATTTTAAAGATGAAAAAGAAATGAAGAATCCTATAAGAACTAATGTGGCTATTCAATGCATATCTCCTCTTGAAGATCGCCACAAGTAAAACCACTCTACATGAATTTGATGAACTTCACCTATGTGGGTTATAGCAAGGATAAGATTAATGGATTTTATTTTGGCGATTGGTGCAAAAGTCTCAAAATAGTCAATCAAAAGAACCTAGGAGAACCATTTTGCAACTAAGTGAGTCTTATGCTTGTCAATCAACCCATCTACAATAAATTTTGTTTGCTAAATTCACTTGCACCGAACAATAAGAATGAAGAAAATATCCTAAGTTCATGGTGTTGAGATATAAACGAGCAGATAAAACTAAAACAGCAAGAGAAAATATAAACAAAACATATTATAGTGATTCGCCAAATATGGCTATGTCCACTCTCAAAGTAGGGAAAAGCCTTTATTAATATTTTACCAATATATCACCATACATGTTATGTACACATCTACTTATATACACATATACAACTATCAAATAAAGAGACAAGAATAGAAAAAATCATGTGACTGTTGGGCTTCATGTTCAAAACAATCTCCCACTTGAAATTCAACTGACACAACCATTCATTATGATTTTACTTTTAATTTACATTGTAACCAGTCCCTGAGAAGATTTTAACTTCACTAAGCTCTGTACAAGGACACTGTGAATTTATCTTCTCCAAATTCTGTCGGACGGAATACAATCTAACAACAGAATATCTTCCCTTACAACCTTTACGCGCACAAACTCGCACCATAAATCCATGATCAGAAACACTACTATATACAGATTCAAAATACGCTTCTCCATTCACAAAAGAATCCTTGAACACATACACAAAATGGTCACCTATTCTTGTGCTTCCCTTTTCTGCAACACTGAATAGAGCATCTACAAACCTGTCATCTTCCTCTTGAATTGTTATTTTTATCTCACCAGCCCATGGTTTCAACTCCACGATGCCTACACTTTTTTTTTCCCATTGGTCCACCATTTGACTATCACTGCCTTTGCAACATTCTCCAATATAAAAATACACTTGGCTTTGCCTAATGCCTCGTATCGTTGTGGGATGTATAGCTCCAAAGACTTCTTGCCCCACATATAACTAACAAAGCAATATGTCATTCCTCTGTTATAGTATCAACTAACAAAACAATATGTCATTCCTTACAGACAACCTTCACAGCAGCTTCTCTTGAAACACCCACTCGAATAAGATCACTAATGGATTCATCGAGAGCTTCCATATGGGCTTTGAGGGCCAACTACTTCACCTCCTGCTCAATATGCATCCCCCACTCATCATTCGGATCTGCCACATACAAACGCTTAATCACAAAACTAATCTCTTTGTCACGGATCGAATTCCGGACCTCTATAGCCTGGAGGGCCACATGCTCCTCATCTTCTCTTATCGCTTTGGCACTAATTGTAAATGTATCCTGCATATATGGCCTGAGCTTCTCGTAGTACAATGATGAGATTGACACCAGACACTCAAATGTAGCAAGCTGAATCTTGACATCACGTGAAAATGTGGCACTACACACCACTCTCATGAAGTGATCCCTCTCCTTTTTATTATGAAAATTGGCCTGTGAAAAGTCTAGAGCATTGTACAAGGCTCTCATAGTAGCCAATCAACATTGAGGATGGAATTCACCTCATCTGCAGCCAATGCATCGGATGAGACCTCCGCAAGGGGGCTACCTATCCCAATAGATGGACCCTCCAAAAATGAATTGAAGGCATAAGTCGCTGCCTCCCTGCACCACTAATCCAATTCTGATATATTTCTTCAACAAATGGCATAACTAGAAGAACTACATCATCTCCTACTGGTCTTGCCACCAAACCCAAGCAAGTGCCACCTGCCACTACCAGATTCCAAGCTTCACCATTTCTATTTTACTCTCCATTCTCCTTCGTAGCTTCTGTCGATTCGAATTGGGCTTCCTCCTTACCAGGGAACATTTTATTGTCTGCAAATTCCTCTTCCTCAACTCCAATTGCGACTGTATTCTGATGTATTGCCTGGCAAGTCAAAATGGACCCTATTCATTCTGCAGATTGTACCCACCAGCCATATGACTTACCTTCTTATCTTTGTTGGTCGATGCTCCAAAATTTCTCCTTGCAATTCAAAACTGATATGCCTGCCTAATGGCCGTCGAGGATGCCATCATCGTAAGGCCCATTTGCTGTTGACGGTTATGCGTTCCCAGTTTTGGTGAACTTTCTACTTCTTTGACGTAATCTGAAGTGATAGCCGTCCTTAAAGACTTTTGAAAGAGTTCCCCTATCGTTTCTTCATCCGACCTTGGACAATGTCCATTGGCGCCTTCAAGAATTCGCCTGGTGGGAAGAGAACTACTGTTGACATACTTTTTTGTTCCATTCTCTATGCTCTGAAAAATTCTTCTAAGCCTCTGTTTTCTACAAACATTCCCTCTATCAATATTCTTTTGCGGCTTCTTAACATCCAAAGGCTCACAAGGCCAAGCCAAAGTCTATTTGGTTGCCTCAACCTCCTTTGCACCCAAATATGTTTCTTCTTTGTCATTTTTCATAAAAGTATCAAGCTTTTTGTCATTAGGTGCAGAACATAGCTCCATATTGTTGCTCTGATTTAAACCATCTATTTCAACTATTTCAATTTTATCTACTTCAGTTGCAAAGTACTCACCAAGAGTTTCATCTATTTCCATCGGCGAAATTTCACATTCAACAATGGTAACAACTCTTTCTTCGCGAGACACTATTTCTTTTAATTTCTTATACGTTGAGTTGAAATTAATGTTTGCTTCCCAATTTCTCACCTTATGTTTCATATGCTCTTTTTTTTGCTTCTTTTTGAGGATTTTGAGAAATTTTATGCCATAGCTTTGCGCCACTATTACAAATAGCTCCCACTTCATTGTGACTCTCTAATAGATATAAACCACCCAATTTATTTTCATTTGCAATCACTAGAACCCCTTTCATCACCTTCTATTTAATTGATTCACACCCGACTTTAAATCCTTGAGAGATCAATCATCCAGCTGAAATTGAATTATTTTTAAGTTGAGGGACATACCAAACATCTCGTAGCAACCAATTATTTCCATTTGTTAGTTTCAATAAAACATCTCCTTTTACAATAATTTTAAGACATTTATCATTTGCAAGAACAACCTTACCAAAATTCTCGTTTTGAAAAACTTCCTACGCAAAGTAGTATGAAATGGCACTCCTGTATCAAGACCCTAATCATTCGCTGTAATTTTTGCGATAGTTAAAATAAAAACATTGCAATCTTCCTTATCTGCTTAATTTCTTCTAAACATATTCTTGGTTCTAACCAAGCTCTGATACCAATTGTTGAGATATAAACAAGTAGATAAAACTAAAACAACAATAGAAAATATAAACAAAAGATATAAAACAGAAAATTATAGTGGTTTGCCAAATATGGCTACATCCACTCTCAAAGTAGGGGAAAGTCTTTATTTATGTTTTACTAATACAACACCATACATGGTCTGTACACATCTACTTATACACACATATACAACTATCAAATGAAGATACAAGAATAGTAAAAGTCATGTGACTGTTGGGCTTCACATTCTCAACACATGGTTCCTCTCTAAAGAAATTGAACTCTTCCTAAATAGAAATTTCTCACTTAAGGATACTAAAAGATTCTTAAATGATTATAGATTAGAGGATATAGCAATGAAGAGATGTGGAGCCCACTAAAATTGTGATCTTTTTCTTCTAAACTTTGGCACCCTTGACCCAATCACCTACTCACTACAATGTCTTAGAATCCTAAAGAGGCCTGGAGGCTAATGACTGTGTTGAATTTAGAGTATCTCTTGAGTGATGACTAGGAGTGGAGAAATGAGAATCCTTATCATCATCATCACTATCTAAAGTGGATGAAGAATATTCCTCATCAATACAACAGAATTAAGATACTCTTAATCATGTCGTCTTGTTTATAATATGATGAAAGATGGAGAATTTTTAGGAAAACGTCTAAGATTATCCTCAAAAATGAAATATTATCTAGCTCTTAATACACTTTGCATACCTAATTATTAGATCAATGCTCCCAAGCCAAGATTGTAAATGCAAAAGCTGCCCCCCCCCACACACACACACACAGAGATCTTCTTATAAAGGCATGAACAATAAGGAGAGCATGGATGAAGTGCAAGGGAAGGTACAACCACCCAACACAAATATTAAATGCAAGGTAACTAATATTAATTGCTAAATGAGTATGTGCAGGATCATGAGGGGCCAAAAAGTGGTGATATGGAAAAAAATGTGTTTTCCATTTTCCCAAAAACACTAAAATCCATGTTGACTTTTTTGTTGGCTTGGGTGTCAATACATGTAGCCATGGCAAAGAAAGCATAACAAATATCATAAAAACCTGAATATCTGAACTTAACTGATATCTGGAAATATCCAATATCTAATATTTTCAAACATATCAGATATCAGATATTTTCAAATTATCCAATATCTGATATGTTTGAATATATCAGATATCGGTTATGGATTTATATTATAGTAACATATAATATATAAATATAAAGATATATTAAAATATTATATGTTAATGTATTACATATTAATAAATTATATATCAATATATTTACTTATTTAATATTTATATTGAATATATTTATATCTAATATTATATTATATAATATATTATAATTAATATATTATATTAATATTTAATATTATATATTATATTATATTATGACATGACTAAAGTCGAGACTTCAAATGCATTGAGGAGAGTAGTGATGTCTTCAAATTTTGAAGGCTAGGGCTCGATGCCCGAGCATTTTTCTCTATTTTTTCTATGCAATTGGTGTCTATTTCTTTATTGTTCGAGGTGTTTGTTGGTGTCCAGGAGCATTTGTTGATTGTGGTGCAAGGGAGCCTTTGGAGTGCGCAGGTGCTCAAGGGGAGACTTGGTTGCATGGTTATTGCATTTTATTTTTGGTCTTCCTTCTATGTTGGTTTTGCCTCGATGTTGGTAGAATTGTGTGGGGCTTTTCAAGGGCCCGTATTTGGCTCTGTACGGATATTTTTGATCTTTGTGTGAGGTTTTTTTCCTATTCTTGAGAGTATTGGTGACACTAGTGTTTTATCTAGTGGTCTTTAACTTTATTATTGGATGGAGAAACAAGATGCTTCTCAGATTTTGGTGACTCCTGAAGCTATGGATTTTTCTGGACCATCTCATTCTTTGTATGCACCTACTATGATACATTCAAGAAAGACCATAACTGGTGAAGATCCATTTTCTGAGAAAGTGTTTCCCAAAATTATTAAAGTTGACAAATATTTGGAGAGAAGCTCGGATGGCCTATTTCTATTTATTTAGCTTGAGACAATCTCAGAGGACGTGACATAATAGTGAAATCATGCTTTAATTTTCAAAATTATCTCTCATTGCCAATTTTAGAGTCTTGTGTTTGACAGTTTTGGAACCCAAAAGGTGACATGGAGATAATCTTAGTTGCAAATAACTATTTTTTGGTTGTTTTCTCATGCATGGTAGATATAAATAAGGCCTTTCATGGTGGCTCTTATTTCATTAATCAAGTGGGGCTTTTCATTACACCTAATTCAACAGAAGAGCTTCCCTCATGGGCCTTTGTTTGGGTTTGCCTTCCAAGGCTCCTATTGGAATTTTGGAGAGGGGATATTCTTCATTCAATTTTTCTTCTTCTTTGAAAACTGGTTGGCTCTCCATCACAAAGGTTGGATAGAAAGGTAATATTTTATTCCTTTATTTGTGTAGAATTTGATCTAAATAACCCTTCGGCAGATTTTGTATAAATTTGTCTTGTATCCTCTTCTTTGATTCAATAGATAGATTATGAAACCTTTCCTTTGAGATGTCATATAAGTCGTGAGTATGGGAATTTACAAAGGAAATTACCCAGATTCAATCCAGTAGCTTCTATAGATAATGGTCCTTTAAACTATGCTCCCAAGTTTGATAAAGGGTGGGCTCCTATGGCTAATGGAACTTCAAATAAAGAAGGCTTTATTCCTACAAACCTTGCAAAAAGGAGAGAGGTCAGAAGAGAACCTCAAGGATATGCCAAGTTGTATCCTTTAGCAAACTTTCTTAGGGATGATATTTCTCTCTTAAATGTTATTGATATTAGGCCAAACAATGGTGTTTGTACTTGGAATAACAGAAGAAGTGGATTTGATGTTATATCATAGAGGTTTGATATATTTATATTCTCTTATTATTGGATGAGTGATAGGTGGATTACTAGTTCATAAATCTTGGATTGTGTTGGTGCTCAAATCAACAGATTGGATATCCTATGGATTTTGCCTATCCAATGATGAGAAACCCAAGTGATTTTCCAACAAACAAGGTTTCAACCTGATCTAAGTCTCAACCTTCTGCAATTTTGGCTCTGTAGAACCTAAGCTAGTAGGCCTATACCCTAAACTTGTCTCCCAAATCCTTAGGGCTTTTTAGAGCAGATAATATGTGTTCCAAACTCTTTTCTCTCAAAGTATGGCAAAGTACTATTGAGATCCTAAAACTAAGAGCAATGGATTATTAAAGTGTTTTATGTAATGTTGCAAGTATTTAAAGAATGTTTGATGGATTCAAGATATAAACTAAATATAGTAGATGGATATAGTATCTCAAAACTTTAAAAATGAAACGGTGACCAAAATCCAATGAACAAGAAAGACTAGTGCCTTAATCAACTATGGGCAATAGAGTCACTATCATTCCAATCTTATGTTCAACCTCAGAGATAGTTTTGCAAGAAAACTTATCACTTCAAAGGTGTTATGGAATGTACATGCAACTTATAAACAAATTCAAAGATATTTTAAAGGGGTAATACTTCTCAGATGACAGACCAATTGACTGAGGCCTCAATCAATAGAATTTAACCATGCAAAATGAGAAAACCAATTGAAATATACACTATGAATCAAATCAAGAAGCATGTACATCAAACTATCACTTTGAAGAAGTTCTATTGGTTTATCCGAGGGACTAATTGTAAAATGAATAATGAAACAATTGCATATATGAAGAGAAAGGACTTATCTTTATTGATTATGGAAAATAGTACAATAGAGTTCACATTTGCAATTATTGATCCATCTAATCCATCTGACTATAATAACAGTAAGTCTTATTGTGTCCATGTCACTTATGTGTTGATTTTGGTATCCGGCCTATAAGTGTGAAACTCAAAGGATGGAGACAAGCTTCAGATCAACATGACGTTTGATAACAAAAACCTAACCTAGGATCAATAACCGAATGTTTAATTACAATAATGGGATAACCAATTATCCTTATTCAATAATAGTTATCGACTTATTAGGTCTCATAATAATTTAACAAGTCTTTCATATGTTTGTGAAAATAACTTAATAGATCTGCATTATAATGATACTCCAGTCGTATATCCATCCACGGTTTTATTCATGATCTCTGCGTAGCATGTCTGAGTAGATGACTAAGAATAGTGTATCGACATCATGATGGTATCCTAATGATGTATCTGTTATACACTGAATTTGCGCCTCTGATCTCAAGCTCTCTTGGTCTTGATAATCCAGTATAACAAGGGAATCATCTCCAGGTTGTGGGACCTATGCTAACTGAGATGAGACCTCCAAGTTCTAGGTTGGTTCCTCTTGGATAATCACCTTAATTTGCTTCTTAAATAGGAAAGTAAATCTTTTGAGGGAAAGGGTTAGAAGGAGTGCTTGAAAGGGAAATGACTGAAAGCAAACTACCTACTAGGTGATGCACCGAAATGAGCATGAAAACATAACACACAGAAGATAAACCCCTGGGTCAACTAACTCTGAATTGTAAGTAAAACACAAATCCCCTGTATAGGCATGCATAAATATTTCATAACCAGGTCATGAGTAAACCAGTTAAAAGGAAAAACTTCTTCACAGTTAACAGTTTAAACAGTAAAACACTAGTTACAACCTGCAAGCAGACATACTCTTCTGCAAGTAGATGCTATGAAAGGACTGATTAAGAGGAATGAAATTATCCACAGTTATTCCATTAACAATCAAGACACATACAGACAAGCAGAAAAGAGACAAGGCTAATACAATTCAACAAATTGATTCAAGAATTGAAACTCTGCATATTACTTTTCACAGTGAGTTACAGACTCATGCACAAAATACACCAAGGACAAGAGAATGTCACAGAGTATGCCTTCTGCATAAAAATGAACTCCTGGGTTACAAAATCTCTTAATCTCTGTTGAGAACTCAGAAAAGTTACAGAAACAGCAAGAACAAAAGAAGAAGAACCGACCCTTGCAATTGCAACTTTTCTGCTATATACAGGGCTCAGACCATCTTGGGATCCCTTAGGATGCAACAAGCTTTAGATGATCATAAAAAACCCTAACCCTAAAAACATAGGAGAGAGGAAAAGAGAGAGAAGAGGCGGTGGAGAATGACCGAGTCAAATAGATATTCATGGATATTTTCCTGCTCCTCCTCGATCTGGCAATTGGAAATCAGATTTGGTAGATGACGGCTAGTAACATTTATGTTTACTCTGAAAGTCATGCACACCTGTTCACCTATATTTCTCTGTAATAACTGCCTCTCTTGTCTGTGAACAGTGCATGGCCAAGTGTTCTCCTCGTCACCGCCAAAGACTTCTCCTCTTTTCTCGTGGCACCTCTGGAAACTTAGTCATATCTCCGTTCTTTCCTACAACACGCTGAATATCCTCCTGCTCACCGACATTGAAATAAATCTATCCAAGGGTCAGGAAACTGCTCTGTATATGATTTCCTGTGACTTAGAAACCCTCTGATCAATTCTGGAACACGAGAAAATAGAAACCATGGCCGCCGAACATTTCACAGTGTCAAACTTGCCGTCATATTTCAAATTCAAAGTCCAGCGACCACGCGACAACGGCTAGTCTCTAAGTCGTGAGCATCAGTCCTTAACCCTGGTTAAATCTCACGACCCAGCGACACTGTGCTTTTTCTTAACCCCTGGCCCACCTGAGTTACCTCTGGCGACATCCCGACTGAGAGGAATCAAAGTCGCGAGGCATTTCACTTAACTCACCATTCGTCCCGCGACCTTGTGCCTAACTACCTCCTTTAACCGTCACGGCTTGTCGCCCAGTCGGGAGATGCTAACATTCTGTCATGAGACCCCGCGACAAAGCTTAGTCGCCAAGTTGGGGAATCCTATGTCTGAGCCCTTTTGACCATTCTAGCGACATCCTGACTACCCCAAGGCGCTGAGTCAGGAGTATTTTTCACGTAGGGCACTTTCATCACCAGACTTGGCGACCACCGTTAGATCAACTGCTCTTTGCATCGGATGACTGGCATTTAATCGCTATAAAACTGAGGATACCCTTAAATCATCTTGCGATCCCACGACCAAAGGCAAAGAAAACCTTTGTCTCGAAGTCGCGTGACCAAATTTCATCGTCTGGCGATCACCCGACTGAGGGCCCACATCTACACGTCATATGCCATCTGTCACACGGCCATTGGCTGATCTATTTGCTCATTGGAACGTTGAGTCAACACTTCACTCTGGCGACAAGGCGACCCAAGGTAAATCGCGAAGTCGGAAGATATATCACTGACTGTTGAAATCTTCACGCGATCAAGCGACTGAGGGTGGGCCCCTGCCTTTATGTGACTTGTAAGATCTCATCCCACGAACTCCTGACTGAGGACTAATCGCTAAGTCGGAGAATAGATAGGGAATATTTGAAGCGGTCATGAGACCACGCGACAACGTGAAAAGCGAAGTCGGGAGAGAAAAAAGAATATTCGCCCAGGCTCTTGCGATTACCCGACCAGGAAAAAAGCACATGCTCTAAGTGATTTAAAAAGTAACGATGAAATATAAGAGCCATGGCCTAGGGTTTATTACCTCGCTTAAACATGAAGACTTAGGGCTTTCAGGGTTTTAGAAGACATGAACCCCTGGAAAACAAGACAGAGAAAGCAAGACAGGGCAAACCAGGTCAATTGCACATAATGGGAAAATTCGGGCAACATTTTGGCAATTTCTGCGGGATGCTTGCCTGCTAAGCATGAAGACCAGTTGCCTTGACACATCCATTGGGCATGGAGTCATTCTCAGATCACAAAACTTGACAGCGACAAAAACTATGCGCGTGCACTTCTTGGAAAACAGGAAACTATGCTAGAAAGCAGGGAAGGAAAACAGGGAAATATTTACAAGAGGACAAGGACTTACAGAGAAGGATTGATCTCAAAGAAGGGCTTCAAATG
>MU224156.1:1310794-1323312 GCA_018584345.1 Thuja plicata
CCTTGAATAAAGATAACAAACAAAACTCCTCATCTTCCAACAAAGATAAAGGGAAATTTTCCAACAAAAATAGGGATGTTGTGAATGATGGGGTGGTCGATAACGTGACTTCAACTTCTTCAAAACCAGTCTTCATTCTCACCTCCAGTATACAAGCAACCAAAGTTGTTGAAAAGGCTGCAACCAATACTCAACAGCCTTCTAGATTTTCTGGCAACAAACCTTGGGCAGCGTGACCCAAGCGTGAGTTTACTTCTTTGGGAGAACCGCTTGATGTGGTTTTCAAAACTTTGGTACAAAATCAAATTCTTGCTCCTCTGGAGAAATGTCTATATGATCCGCAACCATGACCTCATTGGTGGAATGAGAATGCTTACTGTGACTACCATCAAAACAAAGGTCATAAGACTGCTACATGTCTCCAATTATGTCATAAAGTCCAAGATTTGATTGATAACAAGGTTATCGTTGTGGAGAATCATAACAAGAATTTGGATCATCAAGCTTTTAAAGATCCCTTTCCTCATCATGAGAAAGGAGAGTCCTCCAACGCTCAGAACAATAATGCCAAAATTAATTACGCACATACCACTTATGATAATGTTATCAACATGATTGAACCAGTGGAAGTGGAATATTGCAATATGTTTACTAGCAAGGGAAGTGGGAATGCTTCTAAAACCAGAACCTCATTTGTCTTGAGAGGCTCTGGGTCTTGATTATTAGAATCTAAAACATCTCGAGATCGTATGAACATTGTTACTAGATCTCAGGCTAAAATCACTATCAAGGGTCCTAACCCTTCTGCTTCTACGTCCGTGCCAAAACAAACTGCAGATAAGATTGTTGTCGGCTCTGCCAAAAAGACCACGAAGGTGGTCCCTATGCCTCCTACTGCTGGTTATAGCATTCTTGACCAGCTTCAAAGGACCAATGCTTAGATAACTATTTTTGAGCTATTGAAGATCTCGCCTGCTCATAGGCAGATTCTGGACAAGGATCTCACAGAAGCTAATGTCCCCAAAGATATCAATCTAGATCAGTTTCAATCCATGGTGGGTCACCTAACTTCACCGCATTATTTGTCCTTCTCTGAAGAAGATGATCACTCCATTAGTCACCCGCATAATGCTCCTCTTCACATAGAAGTCATGATAGGAAAATAGCTAGTCTGTCGTGTCCTCATTGACAATGGTGTTGGTCTTAATATTTGCTCCGCTCATTTTCTTGCTTAGATAGGTTATGGTGAAGATCGCATAGATTCTCACAAAATAATTACCATTAAGGCCCATGATGAAGAAGAGAGAAAATATAAAGGTCTAGTTGTGCTACCCATTCGGGTTGGTCCAGTTGAAAGAGATGTCATATGTCAGGTGCTAGATCTTCCTCTTGCATATAATATCTTTCTAGGGAGACCATGGATCCATGAGATGCAAGCAGTTCCTTCTACATACCATCAGTGTATTAAGTTTTCTTTTCAAGGCGCAAAAGTGACAGTTCCCGCCAGTATGGGCTCTTCTTGTAATGTGCTCACTTAATCAGCTGATAGTCTTGTTCCAACTAATAGAGAATACACAGAACTCTGTGATGCCAAGCTCAGAGATATGGAACAAACCCTGAAAATCACAAACATAGGCATGGGTGGATATCAAATAGAACCCATGCTATCTTTAGCAGCTCTACCTTCGTCTCCCCGTTCTTATGGGAGACCTTCTGAGAAAAATAGATCTTCTGCTACTCCTAAGGTAGTTTATGATGATGTATTTGTATGGTCCTCTACACAATTAGAAGATGAAGATGAAGAAAGAGCTATTAAGGCTTGGCTTTGTAAAGGAAAGAACATAGTTGAACAGACTGCCCCGGCTCAAGAAGTAAACCCCAACAATGAAGGTCTTAAGATTATGAAGTGTTTTGGGTACAAAGGGAGTGGCCCAATAGGGGTGAATGGAAATGGGTTACTGGAACCTATTCAAGCTATAGGTCAAAAAACAAAAGACACCACTAGTTTAGGTTTCAAAAAGATCCTGTTCCATCTAGGGATCAATAAATTTGTGCCAGAAATAGAACCTGCACCAAAACCTAAAGGTACAGCTACAATTGACACCATAAAAGATAGCTCTGATGAGGATTGCTTTCCTTATCCCATTCCTCCAGATCTAGCAGCATTCTTTGGTGAGCTAGATAAATTTGTACCACGCGTCAGTATAGCTGAGAGTGACAACGATTCTGATAAAACTACTCCACTTGATGCACTAACCTATGAACAATGGAAAGTGTTGCAAGATCCTAACTTCCAAGGTGAAAGATATGTACCACCAGATTTCGAAGAACAGTTAGCATGAGAATAGGCTGGTATTGCAAGAACTCCTAAACCTTCATGGTGCAAGCACCCAAGTCAGAGTTTGGATACAGACTCTCATGAATATGAGTTTGATAGTTTGTCAGAGAGATCTTATGAAAAACTTCTCGACGTAAGTGAGGGGTCTAGTGAAAGGACTAACGAGTCCAAGTCTATAAATGTTAACATGTCTTCTACTTTGGTCGTTAGGGATCAAAAGGATTCAAACACACCTTTGGATGAGATCGGTTTAGCTCTCAGCTTGCTAGTTAACGCTTTCGATGACTATACTGTGAATGCACTCGAACTTGTCACATCTCTTTCCCTCCAACATCCTGAATTAATAGATTGGAATTCCCCTTCTTCATCCAGTGAAGTCCTTACATTCTAGAATGATTACACCCTAGCCTGATACCTTCATGCTGTGGAACCTGTGACATCCTCCACTAGTGAAGAAAGTGTCAACATGACCGAGGCCGACATCAAGTATCTTAGTCAGAAAATTAAAAGAAGAAAAAATAGGCGCTCTGATAGTGAAAACCACATTGTGGCAGTATCAGAGCCAAAAAAAAAGTAAAAAGAAAAGACGTATCTAAAGGTGAAAACCTCTTTAAAGCACTTGAGGATGAGATACTTGATGCGCTTCTGAGTCACTTCTAGGAACGCTCATCAGTGTTGATTGAGCCAAATCAGTCGATAAATATGGGAATAGAAGAACATCCACACATCATTCATGTGGCCAAGTCATTATCTACAGAGGAACTTAAGGAATTTATAGATTTCTTTCAAGAGAAAAAGATAAATTTTGCATGGACGTATTCTGACATGCCGGGTGTGGATCCTGATCTCATTATGCATCACTTATCAATAGCTCCAGGTGTGAAACCTGTCAAACAAAAACTTAGAAAGATGCATTCGCATGTGGCTTTATTGATCAAGGTAGAATTGGAAAAACTTCTAAAAGTTGGGTTCATCCGAGTGATTGATTATGCAGAGTGGATCTCTAATATAGTCCCAGTGACTAAACATGACAAATCTATCAAGGTCTGCACAGACTTTAGAGATTTAAATTTGGCATCTCCCAAAGATGATTTTTCGCTTCCCAATATTGACATGATCATGGATATGACAGTAGGATATGAGATGTATTCGCTAATGGACGGTTTCTCTGGCTATAATCAAATCAAAATTGCGCCAGAGGACCAAGAGAAGACCGCTTTTACTTGTGCATGGGGTACATTCTGCTGGAATGTTATGCCCTTTGGTCTAAAAAATGCTGGAGCTACTTATCAAAGAGCAGTCACTATAATATTTCATGACATGATGCATAGAACAATGGAGGACTACGTGGATGACACACTTTCTAAAAGTATGGATAGAAAGACACATCTCACTGATCTAGGTCCCATACTAGATCGTATGAAAAAATTTAGGTTGCGTCTTAACCCTAAGAGATGTGCATTTGGGGTTACTTCCGGAAAATTATTGGGCTATATCATCTCTGCTAAAGGAATCAAGGTGGATCCAGCATAGGTACAAGCTATAATGGAAATGCCTCCACCTCATAATATCAAACAAATAAGAGGTCTCCAAGGTTGGCTCCAATCTATCAGGCGTTTCATATCGCAACTAGCTGACAAGTCACAACCATTCACCAAAACTCTACATAAAGGTGTGACTTATGACTGGAACAAAGAATGTGAACAAGGCTTTCAACAGATTAAACAATATCTAGCCAATCCACCCATATTAATGCCTCCTATTCAGGGGAAGCCTTTAATCTTATATATCTCAGCAATGGAAACATCTCTGGGTGCTCTCTTGGCCCAAGAAGATCAAAATCATAAAGAAAGAGCCATTTACTGCATCAGCAGAACATTGGTCTCTTACGAAATGAATTATTATGTAATTGAGAAGGCTTGCTTAGCAGTGGTGTTTGCTTCCCAAAAGCTACGACACTATATGTTGGCTCACACTACAAGGTTAATCACAAAAATTGATCCAATGAAATACTTACTCAGTAAAGCTAACCTCATAGGTAGACTAGATAAATGGGTCATGCTCCTTAGTGAGTTTGATATTGAATATGTTGAGAGGAAAGCCATCAAAGGACAAGTGATCGCGGATCAGTTGGCTGAAACACCCATTACAAATCATCAACCATTAAGGATGGAATTCCCAGATGAGTCCATCATGCTTCTCATGCATCAGACATGGACAATGTTCTTTGATGGTTCATTCACCCAACAAGGGTCAGGAGCTGGAATTCTTTTTATCACGCCTCAATGGTATTCCTTACCAAAATCATACAAAATGATGTTTCCTTGTACCAGTAACACCGCTGAATATGAAGCTTTGATCAATGGGCTAAAAATCGCTATTGAATGGCGAGTAGATGAATTAAAATTCTTTGGAGACTCACAACTGGTTATCAATCAAGTGAACGACATCTATCAGATGAAAGATGAAAAGCTAGTGCCCTATAAAAAGATGGTTGACAGTCTTAAGAAATACTTTGTGCATGTTACTTTTCAGCAAATTCCCAGGGCGGATAATAAAGTAGCTGATGCTATGGCCACTCTAGCTTCTATGTTACAAATGTCAAAGAATGATTTCAGACATGAGTTCCTAGTGGAGACGTTATGCTACCCTGCCTATGACTCCCCTGACTCTCGGATGATGTGTTCAGTCATTGGACATGATTCATCTTGCTACCACCACATCTACTCTTATTTCCGTGGCCAAATTATTCCTGACACATATACTAGAAATGAAAAATGTCACCTCATCTGCAGTGCTTCATGGTACGTCATCATAGCAAATGACTTGTATAGACAAGGTCTAGACGGTACCCTCCTTAGGTGTCTAGAACCTGATGAGTCCAAACACGCATTAGAAGAGGTACATGAAGGCATTTGTGGTTCTCACTTGAATGGTATGACACTGGCTCGTAAACTTATTAGATCTGGTTATTATTGGCCCGATATGGAGAAGGAAGCTACGCAGTTTGCCAAGTCTTGCAAACAATGTCAACTCCATGGTAATTTGATTCATGCTCCAGCCAAGGAGCTTATTCCCTTCATCACTTTCTGGCCATTTCAACAGTGGGATTTCGACTTAGTGGGTCAGATATATTTGTCTTCCTTGAAAGGACATTAGTACATCATCACTGCTACAGATTATTTTACTAAATGGGTTGAGGCAGTACCTCTCAGTGTAGCTGATGGAAAATTTGTAGCTATGTTCATACTAAACTACATTATCTGTAGATATGGTGTACCTTCCTCTATTATCACTGACAATGGAGGACAATTCAAGAACAAAGATCTAACAAATTTATGCACTAAGTTCAAGATCATTCAACATTGATCTTCTATTTATTACCCCCAGGGTAATGGGCAGGTTGAAGCTTCCAACAAAACAATTCTCAAGATCATGCACCGTACGGTACACAAATTTGGACGAGATTGGCCTCTCCAGATTAATTCATCTTTATGGGCCTATCGCATCAGTATAAGAACTCCAACAAGGTCCACACCCTTTGCTTTAGTCTATGGTGCAGATGCAGTACTGCCTATTGAGGTTGAGATTCTTACCTTGCGAGTCTCTCTAAAAGGCCTCATCACTGATGACGACATTAGAATATCTCGGCTAGAAGACCTTGAATTACTAGATGAACATCAGAAGGTGGTGTTTGATCATCTTAGAGCATATCAAAAGAGGATATCAAAGAGCTATAACAAGAAATTTAGACCAAGAGACTTCCAAATGGGTGATCTCGTCCTGAGAGAGAATCCTAAGAATCAGCAACAGCGGACTCAGAAGGGAAAGTTTGAGCCGAACTGGCTTTTTTCTTATATTATTACTATAGTATTTGGGTCTGGTGCCTATCATCTCTCCACTACAGAAGGTGAACAACTCAAAGATCCCATCAACGCTCTTCACCTAAAGAAATTCTACAGTTGAGATATCTTTTGCATGCTCATGTACATATTTTATTTTGAGAAAATCCTAAAAATTGTAAAATGTCCTGAAAAAATGATCATCTTAGTGAAAACCTGATAAACAGGCGCTTTGATGTATTTATTATCCTGGTAAACAGGCGCCTTGATAATACCAAAAAAAAATGAAAAATATAAAAATATAAAAAAAAAAAGAGAAAAAGTACAAAAAAAATTGAAAAAATGAAAATACAAAAAAAAAAAGAAAAAGAGAAAAATGTGTCATTGATGATAACCTGGTAAAAAGGCATCATGGTAGCAAAAATAGAATTTCTTCCAAGATGGTGAAAACCTGGTAAATAGGCACCTCTTGTTTTGCAATGCTTTATCTGTCGCAGCATCTCTTGGCTTCCTCGCAGTTGCTCTTCTGCTTTCTCGCTTCAGTTTGCTTTCCTGCTTTAGTTCACTTTCCTGCTTTAGTGTGCTCATGCAGTTGCTTTCAGTTATCTTTGAGATTTTTCTCAACCTCACATGGATTGAAACTGGTCACACTTGGGGGCATGTTCCTTTTCTAGGGGGCATTGTCTTATCTTTTTGGAGTCTTTCTCCTCTTGCATCGGTCACTAGTGGATCTCACTGTGTCTACCTGTCGATGCTTCGTAGCACTTTGTCTCTCCTTAAGACTCTCTTCGCATCAGTCACCAATGGTTCTCACTATGTCTACCTATTGATGCCTAGATCTTGTTATCAATCTTTATGCTTGAGAATCTCTCTCACGACAGTCACTAGTGGTTCTCACTGAGTCTGCCTACTGTCGCTACTTTTGAGATTTCTCCCATCGTCTCGCTATCTGTTTGTTCAGCTTTGATCCATTCATTACTTGGGGGCATGGCTCCTCATTTTGATCGCTCTTTGATTTTCACTTGAGTCATTAATCTTGTCAAAGGACAACTCTCTACTGGCACAAATTGGTGTTTTTCAACACCTTAATCAAACAGTGTTTCTCAACACTCTCTTTGGATACATCTATGTTTTTCAACACACATCGGATATCTCGCGACGTAAACATCTCTCAATAGCAATCAAACACATTGCACTCACAAGCACAGTGGTGTTCTTCAACACCCTAAACATAGACACATTCATAAGCCTTGAAACATGCTGAGACGTGATTGACTCTTTCTTTGTATGATGTTTGTTCTTATGAATTTCACTGATGTTTTCTTTGTTTACTGCTTGTTGGTGTGGTTTTGATGATCCGGCAATGTCAAATAAACAGGGTGTATGTGATAAGAGCTTCTGCATTAAGGTAGAAAAGCCTCACATCCCTTAATCTTGTTTATTTGTATGCCAAGGGGAGGTCGGAACTATCTCCTTGACTGTTATTGCTTTGTTTGTTTACTTGTGAACTTTTACTACATCAAATTGGAAATGATGTTCAGGTCACCTTGGCTTTTGTGCCTCGGTGCTTATGTTCGTTTCCTACATTTTATCTGATGAAAGTCATATTCATATTCTTATAGTTGCAGCGGCACCAGTAAGGATTGTATTGACTCCGATGATCCAAAAAGTACTCGATGATGATAAATACGATGAGTCCAACAACCAAGTCCTATGATTGCATTTAGCTTAGGCTTGCATTTGCATTGTAGGCTTGCATTCGCATTTTAGGCTTGCATCTTGGTGATTTTGGTGCTCTCCTCATTTGTCTTCTCATTCTGCAAGGTTCCTCATCTCTCATCATGGCTTCGTCTCGACTACACAAGTGTCTAGTCCTCGCTCTTGATCTTCGTTCGTGTTCTTTTGGTTAGTACATGTTGTATATTGCGATATCCTGCATGAGATGATTATTACCATTGCATTCATTGCATTACATTCATTTCCAAAAAGTGAATTTCCATACATTCATTTGCATTTATATATCCATAAACATGTGCATCCATTATAAGCATAAATCAAATCATACATAGCATTTATCCATCTAACATCTATCATAGCATTTTCATACATCAATAAAACATGTGCATTTGCATATTCATCCATGGAATACATCTCTAATCCATACATCTAATCATATAGGAAATCATCTCGTAAAACATACACATCTAAAGCAATATATAAACATGTACAATGATGCCAAAAATTGAGCTCATATATATATCGATCGGTCAAATGTACAAGGGTGCTACTCGAGCACAATATGTCAAAATGGTGGTACAATATGTGTGTCAATGAATCTCATCTAACCACCCGGAGGAGGTGGAGGGGGTGGCATACCCTATTGTTGAGAGGGTGGCATACCCTATTGCTGAGGAGGTGGTCCCAGTGGAACGGCCCGTGCACCAGCATACTCTGTAAAAGGCTGAATCTGTTCCGCTACCTCGGGAACTGCAATAGTGTACGCAGCATAGTAATAAGAAGCCTGAGCAACCTCGTATCTAGTCTCTAATTATGATCTAGCCAGTGCCTCTCATAACTCTCGAATCTCTCAGTCTCGCTCAGATATCCACATATCCCAAATAATCACCTACGTATGGAGGTCGTTGCACTCCCTCTGAGACTATCAGGCTCTCTCTCAGACCCTCCGGAGTGCCTCCTGCAACTATGCTACCTGTCTGCCTGCTGGTGGATCAGTCAGAATAACATCAGCCATGATAGTATCATCTACCTGCTCAATGGTCTATCCTGACTGCCACTGGGCCCAGCACCTGCATCTAATCCCATGGGTCTAACAGGAATATCAGTCTGAGTTGTCCTCAGTTTTACAACTCTCTCTTGTTGTTGTAAAGGTGGCTACTATCCCTATGGCTATTGTACCTATGGAGGGACGTATTGTGCCTGCTACTATGGTGGTGGTCGTACCACCTACTGTATTGGCACAACTGGAACTATAAATCAGGGGAATGGATGCGCTAACATGTGATCTATATATGCAGGTGTCACACCTGCATCCGTCACTATGGCCATATAATCCCACCTGGCTGGTGGTACCAGGGCATCTATCATACTGCGGCCCCTATCAAGTTGTCGCTGCCAACCCTTCTTCATCTCATCGACAAATCGGGCATAAGTGCAATACTCCAGAGACACATCCTGCGGCCTCCCAAGCTGGCACAATACGCGCGTGAGTAAGAAGCGCTCAATGACAGTAATAGTACGCCCAATCAAGACGTGAATAGAACATGTATGATAACTCATGGCGAGCATCATCCCATACCTCAGTGGCTACCCAAGGCCGCCATATGACTGCGGCCATGTCATCTATCTATGCTCTCCACTGCTCTGTCTTACCCAGTGCGGGTTGGGTCATAGGACCTGCATATCTTTATATGTACGGCTCTAAAGGCTGTCATGTATCATGAAATATTGGCCTACATATGGGAAGGTGCTCCCAGGCCCAGATCTGCAAGATGACTACTCTCGCCGCCATGGTATGTGCACCTCGATACACAATCTCGTGCATCTCATGGTACATCTGAGAAAGCATACACTCACCCCATCCGAAAGTAACTACAGGAGCGGCCAACATCTTCTGCAACATACCTCCCCAGTCGCACTCTAATCCGTGTTGACCATGATTAGGAACCAGGTGACAACTCAGGAACAATGCTAATACAACCGCCAGTGGGTAATCTCTGTCATAGCCGCGAATCAACTCCTCCCACGAGATGGCCCGGCCCATCACCAAATTATCCTGGAACATTGCTCTCAAAGTTGTTGTACCTTCTCTGGGCTGAGTGTCGTACTCCACATGAACTCTGTGGAAAGGGACTCTCAAAATCCTATATATGTCCTTGGGAGTGACCGTCATCTCCCCCTGCGGCAAGTGAAAGGTGTTCGTCTCCGAGTGGAAACGCTCAACCAGGGCACCTAGTAAGCTATGATTTACCTAAATATTGGGTGCATCACGAAGGTAAGTCAATCCTAGCCCATCAATGTGGGCACCGTCAGCATCTTATAATCTCTAAAGTATCTCACCCATGACAGGATGATGTGATCAAAAATTGATATCAGGCAAGTCGACCTGCAAAGCAAGTGATGAAATTGGATTAGTACCTCAACATGATGGTTTTCAAAGCAAAGACAACAAATATAGCTACGGACCTATCCTACACACAGTTTTAAGATATTGCAACTGGCTGACTCTGCGACGCAAGAAAATGACAACTTTTGATTTTTGGCAAGTTTTCATGCAAGAAAACTCTTTTCCCGCGCGAGCTTTCTGGCTCGCGCAAGACAGGATGTGTTCCCGCGTGAGATTTCTAAAATCTCACGTGGCGCAAGCGCGCTCTTCAGGTGAGCGTAGGGGAGGGGCCTGTGCGAGGAACCACTGACCTGTGCAAGGATTCTGATTCCTCGCGCGAAAGGAAATCTAGGTCGACGCGAGGAAACTGTTTCCTCATGCGAGATTGGACGTGACAAAGTTTAAAAGGGCCTAAAACATGCTAAAATGTTATAAATTGATTTAAAAAAATTGAAATACAGGATCAAGTTGCGATTACTCACAGGTGCGTCATACTCCGGTGGTCAGTTGTGTCGTTGGGAGCGCTTAAATTGGTGTAAATGCACGGGAATGCTATCAATGTCAGTTGGAGCCCTCACCATCGCTAAAGTCAAAGATGAATAATGATTTGAATATGACCCCTCCGGGCCTTATATAGCCTTTGACCTAATTTTTCAAAGTGCTCCATTTTCTGCGAAAATTGCACCCTTGACTAAATGGACCATTCTGAATCCATTTTCGTGATCGAAATCGAAATCTGACACTCCTAAGTAGCTCAAAATTGTGTTTTAAAATTTTGGGACCGACGCGATCGGATGCTTATGCAATCAATTTTCTGACGTTGCATCTTGTCAGAATTATCTCTAGTCATCATTTTCTCAACTTCTGCAATCTTTTCATCAAAGTCAACTCTAGTCAATTATGGTCAATTATGGTCAAACCTAATCAGTAGGACTCCCTGATCGCTCCAAATTGATTATGTCTTCTCTTGATCTATCTCTGGATCTCTATGGATCTTTGATCTTGCTTCTATCTGTGATTTCTCTCTCTCATCTTTATGATGTGTCATCTTTCGATTTCTCCCCCAAGGGGGCAGGATGATTGCATCATTAAATATTTTTGCATTATGCTCGAATCAGGCTGATCTAAATCAAAAGTCCCCATCGCTAGGGGCATCTCATCACTTGGGGTATATTCAGTTTTTCATACCTTATGGTCAAAATTGGATATTCCAAGTGATCTTGAATCTCTAGGGGCATCTTGATGTCTCGCATCTTGTCATCTATCTTTCTAGGTATCTGAGCAATCTAACTTGGTTCCTCAAGGATCAAGCTTTGTTCTGGAGAAGATTCTTGAAATCTCATTTGGGTATTGGGGCAATCTAATCCTAATTCCTGAAAGTTACGCTTCGTTCTGAAGATGGATCTCAAAAACTCTTTAGACCGTTATCTAGGCAACCTAACCTGGATTTCAGAAGGCTAACCTTCGTATTGGGGCAATCTAACCCTGATTCTGGAGATAGTCCTAGATCTTCATCAGCTATCAGTGATCATTGGGGAAATCTAACCCCGATTCTGATCTTCTCTTAGTTGATTCTGCTTCTCAATTTGATCGATGTCTTGGCAACCTAACCTAGACTTCTGAAATCTTCATCTTCACATCAAACTATTCTTTGAATCAATGTACTTCTCGCACATCAATTCAAAGAGGGGCAAAATGTAACACCCCAAAATTGGCACCTTATAATCCTAATCAATTTTGGTGCGCTCCTTCAATTTTCTCATCATCGAAGTCCTATTATACTAGGCAATTTCTCTTCCTAATTGACTTTAATTGACTGAGTCTCAAATGCAGAAAACCCAAATTTGCATAAATCTGACATTATATTTAATTCCTAAATTATCAAGGTTTATTAGCTAAAAATCCCTATGATTAATTGATTTAATTCTATTTAAGTCCTAAGTGCTTTTAAATTAAATTAATTCCCCCCCCTTTAGCTAATATACATAAAAATGAATTGAATAGTTATTTAATTAATTGAATGGATTATCCTCAAAAAGAATTTCATAATTCTATATGAAAGGTCACTCATGTGGCAATAATCCATCATTTTAATTAAATAATTCATGCTTTTTTGTCTCAATCTCAATTCTTGGAAATGAAGAGGCAACCGTTTCTTTTCAAGAAACTCTTCACCCTCTTTCCATGGCTTTTCTATAAATTGGACCCCTTTTTC
>MU224156.1:1341188-1351679 GCA_018584345.1 Thuja plicata
TGGGAAAAACCCCTCTCCAAAAAGAGATAGAAAAATGCAGAAAAGAAATGGCTCAAGAGACTCTCTCAAGACCATAAGTACAATCAGCCCCCCCATGAGAGAGGGATGAGACAACAAAGTCCCCCCAGAATGAAGAAACTCCTATCACAATGGTAGATGCCTAATGTAGAATCCAAAAGGAGATCCTAAATCGGAAAATGATATTCCTCCCCTTGGGAAGAAACGAATCTAAAGGACGATGTCGAAGAAACCTTGTGAAGAGTGATGAACCAATCTGTCTTAGGGTGTGTGCCATGATCGGATGCTGAAGAATCTCTTTGTTTGAACTGAAACAAATGATGTCAAATCCAAACTGATGTGGGGAATCCTGAAATGCAACCGCAAAATGCATGGATAATGGTGGGCAAACATTGATGACCTGACTGTCAAGGTAGAGGAGATGAATGTCCTCAAAATAATCCTCCAAATTTATAGTATAAGACTCAAAAAAAAAGAAAGATATGTCTACAACATAAGAGTCCAAAGTATCTATGTCTGGAAGATGTATGATTTTCTGCTGCATAGAATCAGGAGCAACAGGATATGCTGATGAAGTCTCAGTCTAAAGAGTGGGAACTGTGAGACAAGCCTCTGATCCATCGGAACATGTAAGGGTGTCTAAAATACTCAAGCTCCTCTAAAGTATCATGATCAAAGGGTGTATTCTCTCTCCAAGCAATGGGTATGAGACAATCTGAAGAAGGATCCTCTGGGAATGGAGAGAGATTAGGGTCTCCATGTATCTCCCAAAGACGTGTCCAAAGTGGGTGAGGACAATCAATGTCTGATATAGCAACACAGTGTCATGATCAACACTAGACACTATAATTCCTACTATGTGATCTCGAATAATATCCCATGCTAGGTTTCCCTCTGAAGTGGCTGGTTTGGGTATGAGATCATACAAATAAGGGAAAATATTAAGCCACCTACAATGTGTTATACCCTTTGCCCATGACTCATAATTACCCCATTATAGAATAACAACTAAAGGGTGAGTAGAAAAACCCATGATAACTCTTCAAAATGAAACAAATTGAGAAATATGACCTTACTGCATTTAGATCAAATTAATATAACCCATCCCATGCAAATAGAACCCATGTAGGTGCCAGAATGTCCAAGTAATTAAGCAAAGTGTAAAAACACACAAAGTTGAATGAAATTTACTTGGTAAATTTTCTAATGAAATAGACAGTAAATATAGAAATATCACTACAGTACCTTTCCAACGCCTATTCATTTGCACAAAATGGAGTTTGGACGCAAAAGATATGCCCCCGAGAGTGAAAAACACAAGTTCTGACTTTGACTGGAAAAACATACATCAAAACTAGAAAACTAGAAAATCAAACCTACATAATGAGATAGAGATAGGAAAGAGATTTCCGACGATATAAGGAAGTCAAAAATCCGATACCGTATGCTCAAGATATGGCCAAAATACCAAAAGTGCTCAAAACTGTCCCAAAGAAGGTTTGAGAGTAAACCCTGGTGGTTAGGTTAACTGCTAGAGGTTAACCACTAGCGGTTAACTGACGGCGGTGCCCATTTACAAAGTAGCATTGATTTTTAACACTGCATGCGTTAGTTTTTAACGCAAAAATCAATTAAAATTTGATTTTTTTATTTTTTTTTATTTTTCACCTCAAAATTTGAGCCGGAGAGAGAAATTTTTTGCCAGAGGCTACTGCGGCCAAAAATGACAAACTTATATGAAAATTGACTCTCTCGGGCCTTCTGAGCATGATGGTGGTGTCTGTTTTTGCTCAATGTTCTCCAGAAAAAAGTGTCTCTTCTAGATTGAAGAAGAAACCCCAGAAAAGCTGTGGTTTTTGCCCTTGAAACACTGCTTCACAAACACCAGATCAGGCAACAGCAGTGTGGCTCTGATACCATGTAGGATTTGAGAAATACAAATCCATAGATTGCCAAGAATACCTGCATGCAAATAACCTATTACAAGAGAGAAGCAGAAGGAGGAAAAAGAAGAACTCAGAAGTTGCTCAAGAAATGAGAGCAAAATTATAATCTGAATTAATAAAAAAAGAATTACAAGGTTCAACCTATAAAGGTGAACAGAACCCTAAAGCCTAAAAAAGCTAGGTTGCACATTAATAATTAATAAAATAATTAATTATTAATGCACCTAAGAGAAAGCTTAAGCACTAAAGAGTAATAACTTAACTAATTAAATCAACGTGATTTAATTAATAAGCAAACTAAATATTACTCTAACACTATGGAGTGCACAGTTGTAGCTGTGTTGCACATAGGGTAAGATTTCATCCCATGTATGAGGATGTTTTGAATGATACATCTGTAAGATATGAATGATCATTCAATTCACCACTTTAGTCTGCCCATCTATTTGGGGATGGAATGTTGTGGACTTTGTCAACTTTGTGTCCATTTTAGCCCATAGTGCAGACCAAAATTTGTTGATGAACCTACTATCCCTATAAGAAATAATGCTTTTTGGCAAACCAAAATTAACCCAAACATGTTCAAATAATAACTTGTCAGTGTCTTCTGCAAAAATCATCTTTTTACATGCTACCATGATAACCATTTTAGAAAACCTATCTACCACAACATATACACAATCATGCCCCCGCCTGGTAATTGGAAGCCCAAACATAAAATCCATTGAAATAGACTGCCATGGCTTATCAGGAATAGGTAATGGTAAGTATAGACCCAACTTATGGTTTGTTGACTTTGCAATTGCATAGGCTCCACAAGCTTTTATATATTAAATGACATCCTGCTTCATTTTTGGCCTATAGAAATAGTTTTGAAGGATATAAGTAGTCTTACCAATACCAAAATGTCATGCAACACGGCTATAGTGAGCTTCCCATATTATTTTATTTCATTCCTTGGTGCATACACATATATGACCAACATGGAAAAGCAACCCATCCTGCAAGTGAAAATCAGAGACACGCTTTCCTTCTACCAAATTACTATAGATAGCAAAATCAGGGTCAATACCATATATTTATTTCCATGTGGATGATTGATGACCACATGAATCCAGCATCATTGTCAAACTTGCAATTGGAGGCCTACTCAAACAATCTGCCACTTTGTTATTGCTTCCTTTTTTGACAAATGTTAAGGTGAAATTGTTGTAGGTAAGGTGACAACCTTTGAAGTCTATCATTCTGCAACTTCCCTTGTGTTTGCAAGAATTGAAGATGTTTATGGTTTGCATGTATAATAGTTTCCTTTCCCAGTATATAATATTTCCATTATTTCCAAGCCTGAACAATAGCATACAACTCCTTGTCATAGGTGGGGTACCTATGAACTATATCAGAAAAGAATTTACAATGATAGGAAACAAGATGCCCATGTTGCATAAGTATTGCACCAAGAGCATAATTAGATTCATCAGTTTTTATCTTGAATGGTTGTTGCAGATCTAGGAGGACTAGTACTGGTGCTAAACATAATCTTTTCTTTAACTCCTCAAATTCTTGTTGCTTTGCCTCTGTCCACTAAATTTTTTCTTGTGCTCCACCCCTTAGTGATTGATTGAGAGGCCATGATATATGTGAGAAACCAAAAACAAATCTACCATAGAAGTTGGCTAAACACAAGAAGCTACAAAGCTCTGTGAAAGTTTTAGGAGATGGCCAATCTATAATTATTTGAATCTTAACTGGGTCACCATGAACACCCTCAATATTAATGATGTACTCTAAGTATTGAATACTCTACATACCAAAAGAACACTTCTCACTGTTGGCATAAAGTTTGTGTTGTTGCAGATTTGAAAGCACATGTTCAACATGTTGCAAATGCTCAGACCAAGTCTTGCTAAAGATGAGTATGTCATCCAAATAAAAAACCACAAAAAAATCAATAAATGTTCTAATAACATAATTCATCAACCTCATAAATGTTGTTGGGGCATTTGTTAGGCCAAAAGGCATAATCAACTATTCAAACAAACCTTCCTTAGATTTAAATGCAGTCTTCCACACATCTACTGGATCAATTGGTACTTGGTGTATCCATATTTCAAGTCAATTTTTGTAAAGAGCTTAGCCCCCCTAAGGTGGTCCAACAAATCATCAATTTTAGGGATTGGATATCTATTTTTCACACTGATTTTGTTCAATGCCCTATAATTAATACAAAGTCTCTGTGTCCCATCTTTCTTTTTAGCAAGGACAATTGGACTGCCACATGGTGAAGCACTTGGATGAATATGTCCTTTCTGAATCAACTCTTGAATTTATCTCTTTATTTCATCATTTTCCAAAACTAACCTTCTATATATTGGCTCATGTGGTAGTGGTGTGCCTGGGATTAAATCAATAGAGTGCTTGACTTGACAGTGTGTTGGAACTCCCACCGGTGATTTAAACAAACTATGATATTCTTTCAAAAATTTATCCATCTGATTTTGTTGATTTGCAGTTATGGCTACCTTAGCATGTGTATTAAGGACAACTGACTTTGTTTGTTCAGGGCAAACCATGAGCAGAAAAAAAGATCAAGTTTGAGCAATAAAATGTTTACATCGTTTAACACTAATCAAAGAAGCAATTTGTGTTGGACATACCTTTGGTATTTGATACCTCTTCCCACCAAGAATTGTAACACTACGTGGCCTAGATTCATACACTCCATGCCTCTGATACATGTAAGGTTACCCCAACAAGACATCATATACATCCAACGGTGCTACATCACATATCACTTCATCCTTGAAAGGCTTGATTGAATATGGCAGACGACACTATTGATTTATTTGAATATCGTGTCCCTGATTTACCCATCCCATAGAGTATGGTTATGGGTGTCTTGTCACTTTAATTTAATATTTTGACTGTCTCCCTAGATATCAAATTATTTTGGCTCCCACTATCAACAAAAAAATATAGAGGTTTTCCATCAACCCACATCTGTAAATGAACAAGTCTCTCTTCATCTTCATGATGTACTACTTTAGCAGTTGAAACTATGGCATATGGGTCTGCTTCTATGACAGAATCATTCTCCTTTTTCTCAGAAGCATCTATTGGTGATGATTCATATTCAACTTCCTCTCCTCATATTTATGTCATGAGATTTTTAATACTTCAACAATCCTTTGTATTATGGGTTGGGGACTTATGCATCTCACACCACATGCATGTATTTTTCTGTGCAGCCCACCATGTGTTCTTAGGTGAGTTTGAGTGAGGTTCCTTGGTTACCTATTTTCCTACAGATTTATTGTCACCTTCAACCCTTGGCTTATTATTTGCAAAGTAGCCCCTCTTCCCTTTCTGCTTGAATTTCTCTTCAATTTTTGTAGCATATTTATAGGCAGTTGCCATTGTCTTAATATTCCAAAATTCCATCTTTGTTTGAATATACCTATGAAGTCCACTACGATATTTCAGAATTTGATGCTTCTCTGAATCCTTAATACCAAGTTTTGTTGAAAGTGAATGGAATATTTTGGTGTAATCTTGCACAGACTGGTCCTTCTTATGTTGAAGTAGCTACCATTATATGTATTTATGTTCATAGACATCCTCAAGAAAGTATGCTTCTTTTATGTATTCCACAAATTCTCCCCACGTGGGCTTCTTATCAAGAGATATTTCCAAGACATTTTCATCAGATAATTCCCATTCTTTATTTGCTAATTTGGTTTCCCGGGATAATTTCACATGGGTTTTAGCTTTGAGGAGAGCAAATGTTATTTTTTCTGCATCTGAGACATTGTTTACAGAAAAGTATCTATCCAATTTTGATAACCAGTTATCAACAAATTTAGCATCGACTTTTCCTTCAAAATTTGGGATGTCAAAATTTACTTGCACTTTGAAAGGGGTATTTCCATGAAATGTTTTTCTTGATCAAGAGGTTTGTTGATTCGGTAGAAGGAGTGAAAATTGACTCATCATCTCCTCTTGTTGCTTATTTAAAGCCTCTTCCACCAATTGCTTAATTGCATCGTCTGACATCTTCGATCGTGTGTGCCTCAAAGGTGGATATTTTGACAAATCTTGTGTATCCAATCCTAATATTTGGTAGGAGGACCTTGTGTAAATTGGCATAAAGGATCATTTCCTCTCTGATACCACTAATCTGAATTATGAATCATATTACAATTCCTGGTGCAATACCTGCGGTATTGTCAAGTTCAATATGAAAACCAGAAGACTAACAACAAAATTGCATGCCAAAAAGTAACTCATTCTATTCAAAATTGGAGTTTATAAAAATATGATGGATCCCAAGGGTCACTAGAATACCTTGGAAATGAAATGAAGAGTCCTCATAATGTTTATTATAAATAAACTTATTAAAACTACCAAAAAATTCAAAAAAAAACTATATAAAAATTTAGGTCTACTTGGAGAAGGCATAAATTTCTAGTCCTAGGTATAATTTGCGAATTGTTTACTTTGTTGGGAAGATAATAAAAAATTTTAGAACCAAAACTTAGGAGTCACACCGTTGGTGGGACCTCACTGGAAGAGATAGGCCCAGAAATGCCCTGAAGACCTTAAAAAATGCAGTTTACTGAGACAAAAAATACTGAAAACTTTGATTTTAGAATTTTCCAAATTCCATCATGATCACTAATAAAATTCTTCAATTGAACTACCATGGGTGTACCTTCTATCCAATTTATTGTACCAACATCAGGAAATTAGTTTTGAAAATAAAAGAGAAAACCCATAATCAATTGGACAAATTTGAATACTTGCATTTTGTCTTTCCTGATCTTCTCCATGTTCAGAAATAACTAGTCTCATCATAGCACATGGATCATACTCTGCATTTTCAATCACCATTCTATATGCACAATGAATTTTAGTAGTGGGCACACTATTTATTATGCTGGAGTGAAGACCTTGTATTCTATCACTATTGATGCAAATCTCATATTTATATCAGGGATATCATTGATAGTCATCTCTCTCTTATCCCACTTTGATTTAGTTAACTTTGTGACTACATCTTGTGAGATTGACCTAAGTGTTGGTACCTCACTGGTTGCACAAGAACTTGTAACTATATTATTAGCCTCCTTAGTGATCTTATGTGGATGGTCTAGCCACATAAACTGGTCATGCACTCTGTTCAACACATACCTAACTTGATCTTCTTCAAATTCATCAAGGAAATTGATCATGTGAGTGAAACCCCTTGTTCGCAACCATTTGGTGTTCATCCTTTAATACCATATCACTACACAACTTCTCATACAAACTCAAAATATTTGATGCACCTAAGTCTTCAAACTTACAGTGAAGATGTGATCTAACATCTTCAATATGCATCATGTCTTAGGGCACACTGGATAGGGCACCCTTTGGATCATCTTCGACTGATTTGAAGGGATGTTTCTTAAACTCTGGCTATGGCCTCTTAGTAATCTCTAAAATGATTGGAGTATCTATATTTCAATTAACAAATTTAAACTCAGAAGATTAAATAAATACATTTCCAACCACCACTCGACACAACTCTAAACCCTCGTTGTTACTTTCACACAATCCTTCTTCAAATCCTATTGTGGTCATTATAATTATTTTTAATCTTCTCAATCTACACTTTTGTTTCTCTGTGTCTTCTCTTCGAATGTGTAGCTGGACAATAAGACCTAAAAATCACCTTTTATCTACCTTCACTCTACAATATTAATTGCATCACCAGTTGCTAACAAAACATCATATACCTTCAAAGATCTTGTTAGAGGTCAACCAATTCTTCATGTGATCAAACATAACTTCATGCCATAAACCAAAACAACCATATGCATCTAAATATGTGAATAAAACTTACTACACATGTATTTAGGGGGTCTTTAGTAGATTCAACATTTTTTTCTACCCCTAAGTGAATGATGACTTAGTTAGATGAAGAATTTCCCACACCTGGTGAAGATGTGGTGTCCTTAGACGATTTTTCTACACTCTTTTTTGTCCAAATATTCCTCATATGGTTCCTTTTTTCTTCAACATTCACAATTTGCTTTCCCTTTTTCTTGTCTAACTGATTGACTAGTTGATTCACCTTTTTGTTCCTTTCTCTACAAAACCTTGCAATGTGTCCTATCTTGTGACAATGAAAATATGTCATACCTGTTGATCTGCAAGATCCTTCATTCTCTCCATTTGTCCTCAAACTATAGTTTATTTCCATGTATCCATAGTTATGACAATGTGAGCATGTAACATTCCACTAGTTCTCATTCTGATAAGGACATGATCGGTTCACTTATAACCATTGATTGTTCATCCTTGTCTTGCACTCATTATCTCTATGTCCATACTTGTTGGAATTGTAACAATAACCATGAAAAGCAATTGGTCTAGCATTATATATAACACTTGGAACACTATATCTGACATTTGTTTTGCATACATTGGCAGTATGTCTAACCTTATGACAATTGAAAAAAACTAGTTTATAAGATCTCTTACTAGATCTCCTCGAGGTTACCTTTGGTGAGGCTTTTTTATCTTACATGTCCTTCTTGGTTCCAGAGGATTCTCCAACTTCATCACTTGTGTAGCCAAGACCATGCTTCTCTCCATCCATCCTCTCATTCTTTAGTTGTCCATCAAGTTTTGCAGAACTCTCATTGAATTTCTTGAGTAAATCATTAGCAACCTTCAACTCATCTTTCAGTTGCTCATTTTCTTTCCTAAGATTTTCATTATATCTTAGGGCTTCTTGGTATTGTTCATTTGTCTCATGTAGATGTTAATGCAATGTACCAACCTATTTTTCAGATTTAAAAATCTCATCCACCTTAGCTTTTAGGGCTTTATCCTTGGCTTTTAGGTCTTCTTCAGCAACTATACTTGCTTCTTCTCCAATCTTTCTTGCTTCCATTTCTTCACCCATTCAAATTGACAAGGCTTCTAACTCTCTCTTTATATTCTTCTTGTCTCCATGAAATTTCTTATTCTCTAGAGTCAAAGCATCTAGGGAAGCCTCAAATTCCTCAGACCCAGTTTCTTCAGATAGTTGATCAATGAGATCTTGTCTCTCAGATAATTTCTGAACAAGCTTGTACCTCTTAGCTCTTGATTGCTTGAGTTGCTCCTTCAACTGGTCAATGAACTCTTCTTCATCTTCAAGTTATTTTTCAAGTTTCCTTTGATATCTTAAACTCTCCATATCTGCCTTAAGGATCCTTCCCAAGTTGTTAGGATTATTCAAGGGAACTTGAATCTGATACCAATTTTTAATGTTATAAGGCACTAAGAGGGGGGGGTTAATTAGTGTAACCACATATCTACAAAATATTTTCATTAACTTCCAAAGTAAACAACATGCAAAACTAAATGCAATATAAAATCATATCAAAACATACATCCATGAAGAAACACAATGACACCAATATTTTATTGTGGAAACCCTTGTAAGAGGAAAAAACCATGGTGGGAATTTTCACCCACAAATCTCACTAGTGCACCAATAAGTCTTGCCCTGTTAGGATCCTTACAACCACCCTGTTAAGGGAATATCCGATTAATAGTATCTTTACCCTTGTTAAAATCTATTACAATAGTCTAGTTAGGAACTACCATGTTAAGGGATTTAGAACTCCTTTTGAGAGTCACCATGTTATAGGATTTAGTATTTAGACCTATTAGGATCTTGCATACCCTGTTAGGAGTAACTTTGTTAGAGGATTTTGATCACAATCCAGTTAGGACTTTCCTCGAGAATGAATGCAAATAAACTTGATTTGAAAGTATCACACTCTGCTTAACAAATCTGCTTCAATACTACTCAAATCATTGTTCTTTTTACACATACATCCACTACAATCATCACATCAACTCTCTAACTCTATCATCATTCAATTTCATCTCATATATACACTTTCAGGTCGGTGGAACAACCCTAAAACATGCATTACCTCAGTCAGCCTCCAAATCCTTAACAAACTCCATAAGAAATCATCCCAACATAGGAAATTTAACTCCTCAAGTTAGGCCCTCAACAATACAATTCATAAATAAAACAAACTTTGACATGTAATTGATCGCTACCTCAATTTCATCACCTTGACTTGACTGGTTGATTGTTCTTGTCGATATCACTAATGTTTGCCTCAAATCTCCATATGTGTGTTGAATCAGTTTGCATGATCATAGATGTAGGTAAATATGACTCTGTAGATATTGCCTATAAGGTCACATCATCTAAATCCTTCATATTATCACCGCACGCTAAAATCACCATCCCAAACTATATTATCACTGGTACACTGAACACTTAGAAAAATCCTTGTGCAGTCACCTTCATCACTGGTATATTTGATCTAACTTGTGAAATAGAATTGTTTCCAGTCATGGAAACACTACAACATTCACCACATGATCTAGGATATGATCATCTTCATCAAATGCCAACAAATCTCTCTCTCTCTCTCTCTCTCTCTCTCTCTCTCTCTCTCTCTCTCACACACAC
>MU224156.1:1374141-1385362 GCA_018584345.1 Thuja plicata
GATTGGTCCTTGCAAGATTCTTGCAAAGTATGGGCAAAATGCCTATAAACTTGACTTGCCAACAGATTTGGCCATCTCTCCTATTTTCAATGTACAGGATTTAGTCCCCTATAAGGGACCTACACCAATAGTTACTGAACTAGAGTCAGATAGTCAAGCAATAGCAGCAGATGTTCAGCTTAGCCCTGCACTAGCACCTATAGTAGTCAAGATTTTAGACTCTTGGGTGAAGAAAAAGACTAGGAAGGGCACTTATATGGAACATCTCATACATTGGGTAGGAATTTCAGAGGCTAAGACTACTTGGGTAGTTGAGAATGACTATAAGAAGTAGGGCATTGATCCTAAGCTCCTATCCCCAGAGGTGACATCAGTTCTTAACCTTGGTAGTATGGTGCAGGAGCACCCTTGAGCTGCCAGCTAGTTGGTGGTTTTTCTTGTCATTTTGGGTGTGAGTGTGTGAAAGACCCTCTTTTAGGGCAATGTAAATGCATAAGGTCAAGTGGACCAAGAGTGCTTAGTTTAGATTTTAGTTTTGCTCTCTGTTATGTGAAAATAGCTCAAATTGGCTCAATTAAGTGATTTGTACTTGATGATGTCATCAAATGATAGGGTGATGTCATGGTTTTCTTTAGGGTCCGTAGGTATCTTACAAGGCCTAACTAAGGTTGGACAGGTCAGACTAGTGTTGAAACACAAGAAGAGTGGAATTGTGTCAAAG
This sequence comes from Thuja plicata, assembly GCA_018584345.1. Taxonomy (NCBI): domain Eukaryota; kingdom Viridiplantae; phylum Streptophyta; class Pinopsida; order Cupressales; family Cupressaceae; genus Thuja; species Thuja plicata. Next base: position 1,374,863 of record MU224156.1, read on the forward strand.
ATGTAAAAATGTTGCATAGCAACATTAGCAACTTTTTAAAAGTTGTTGACAACATTTTAAGTTGTCTTAAGATTTCAGTGTCTAGACCAGTGGGAGTTTAACCAAGGGTAAAGACATTTGATTTAGAGTATATATATGGTGAAAAACCCTAATTTGAGGGTGTTGAACTTATTGTGTACGGACTGTATACTAGAGAGCAGACAGTTTTGAATGAAAAGAAGTGAAAGTTGATGGAAGTGGATTAGATTTGTGACTGTGACATATGGAATCCATTTGTGCATTTTTTTTATTACTTCCCATATACTTATTTTGATTTGTAGTTTCTTTTCTTTTGTGGTTTGTAAATTCTTTAGTTTCAGACAGTTTGTTGTCCAGTTTTGACCAAGGAGAAAGGATGTGGACCTAACTCCACTTCCCACCATTGGTTCTATACGGACATCTAGGAATGGAGACTAGGTCCACGGAGCTTAAATACTATGGAAGGATGAGCTCTGAAAGAACTTGCAAGTATTTTTAAACACTTGCCTTAGGCGAGCTACATGCACAACCCGGTTAGGAAGAGCAAGTGACAGTTGGTTTAAACATTGCAGGGGGTGCTATCATGAGCCAAGAAGGCCATGGGTGTATTGAATGATGTTATGCAGGTGTTACCCAAAGTGGAGGAGTGCCCAAGAATCCAACATGCCAAGTTTTGAATCCGAAGACCTCAAACTGGTCCAAAAGCAAGAAAGAAGCCATTTTCAAGAAGTAGGGTGTACGGACAGTACTGTACCCTAAGACCTAGAAAATCCTTGTGGGTTTTTTATTTAATTGAAGAATAATAGAATATATTTGGGGTTTCTTTGAAGTTTTAGTGCTAAAAAAGTGCTTTCCTACAATCTAGGAGGCCTAATTGGCAAAAAGGGCTACAAGGCCTAGAAAGTAGGAATCTAGAACTCGATGGGAATATGGAGCAACTTGATGGTTTCAAACCTAGGTTGCAATCCAAAAATGGAGTATGTTGAAGCCCTTACCCTCCTGCAAGTCCAAATTTAAGTTTAGGGCTTGGAGTGGTTTGAGTGGAAGGTTCTTGTAGAACACAAGAATGGTGATTTTGACAAGATAGGTAGCTTCTTGGTTGAAGGGAAGAGTTGATTCTTCCAAGTGGTAGAGGGTGGATTGAGGAAGCCCTATAGGTCCTAGGAGAGGCCTAACAAGAGTTCCAAGCAAACTCAGAAGGTTACCAAGGAGGCTCCCTATCAACATTCACCAATCTTAACACGTATAATTATTCATAGAAAATCAAAGTTTCTAATTGACATTGATGGGAATATTTTTAAGCCAATGCTTGATAAAAATTCCTAAATAGACTTGTAGTTCAGAATGATTACAAGATTATGGAATAATTATTTTGAAATCTTAAATTAAACTGGAAGATGCCATTTAATTGTTTAAACAGTTAAAAATTTAAAATTTTCCACTTGGTACCGTTGTCTCTATCATTGATTTTGCTGATAATTACACACTACAATCTCAAAATGAAGTGCAACCTATGCATTACCATTCTAAACAAGTTATAAATTTTGTACACATAGCATTCATGCATGCACATGATAACACAAAGGAAGATAAAAATGTTTTAAGAGAGTATCAATTCTATATTAGTGATGATAGTAGTCATTCATCAGAGTTTGTGCAAGAATGCTTTAAATTTTTCTATGATAGTTTAAGGGAAAGAAATATAAAATACAACCAACACATAATATGGTCGGATAATTGCACCTCGCAATTTAAGAAGGCAAGGATGTTCTAGTAGTTGACTAGGATGCATGTGATAAGTGATGTATTTTTTTTTTGGAATTTCACTAAGATTGTACATGGAAGGAGAGAACATGATAATGTAGTAGCATGCGTGAAAAGACCCATTGCTAGAGAGGAATTGAAGTACAAAGGTGGCATTGAGTTAATAGATACACAAACAATTGCACAATGATGTAACTCTACGATGGGGCCAAGTAATGTAGGCATGTCTATGGTTTATTGATATTTTGGTTGATACATGAATATGACATTGAAAACTACCAAGAGTATTGTACTCTTATAGGATCAAGTGACATTCACTCATTTATAATTTTAAATGTAAGGACATTAGTTATTTATACTAGACATATTGTATATTTTTTTCTCTTCATGTATGATTTTTTTGTGGGAAGAATGTGAATCACAAGAGTGTGTCGACCAATGATCTTGTAGAACTTTGGTTCCCATTGATACATATCAAGTTCCCAAAGCACTACAATTGAACTAGATGGAAGCATCAGTGGATTTCAACCATGTATCTGACCTAGTTGAACCAGGTAAAATTTCAAATTATTACTTAGGTGAAATTAATTTTTAACTCATTTTATTATGCTATATATTATTTTTGGTATTAACTTATCATTCTATAAAATACAGGCCATGTGTACATGGTTATTGCAGATGGGAACAACGAAGAAGGAAAAAATTACTTTTTGTGTCGTTGTATTAAGCGCTAATTTTTTTGACAATCACAATCATTAATGGAAAGAATATTGAGTACCCAATAGGGTTTGTGTTGGAATAGTCCCAAAGGATAACTCAGAGGGGGGGTGAATCAGTTATCAGCTATTTTAATTCTTTTCTTCACTTAAATATAAATTAACATAAAGCAAATGCACATTCAGATAACACAATAAAGAACTCCACAATTTTGGTTACAAGGAAACCAATTAGGTAAAAACCCCGGTGGGAATTAGCACCCACAAATATCTGCACTAGTTTATAATGATCCCTGTTAGAAGATCTTACAACCCTGTTAGGAGTTGATCTTTACAATGCAAGAAGTAAAGAGACCTAGTTAAAGGTCAAACCCTATTAGGAGTCTTTTACAAGTAACCCTGTTAGGGGTGAGGATTCACTGTCCAAAAGCTCACTGCTAAAATGATGAAGGTTGCAACCTTCAGTAGAACATATATGCACTTTATCTGATAGATGAACTATTTGAGTAGACCTACTATCTTGATCAGTTCCAATGAATTGTAATATTCTTCTGTTTCTTCACATAGATCTTCAACTTATTCTTTCTGACTTTCTACTCTCTTCTGTCTTTTGTTTTCACTTCATTTTCCATGCTTAGCGAATACATTTGAACTGCTATATGTATCTTCACCAAGGATAAGGTCATGATGGTATCTGGAACACTTCATCAACCTCTTTGTCAGCTTAACTAACCATGCAATCAAAGTTAGAACCGCGCAACTCAAACTGAATAGACGCGATGCTTCACAAACTTGGCTTCACCAATTTTACTCCAATATCACGATTCTGTTAAAACACACTTGGCACCTTTGTATAATCATCACTAACTCATAAATAAACATTAATACAAACACACATATCCTGAAGATAGGTGCAACTCAAGAAACACTGTATTTACATCGGCTCTTATTAGATAATCTTCAGAAGCTGTAACTGTCATAACTGATTAACATAACTCAACTCAAACTTCATATCTGACTCAGTGTGAATGCACATAGCATCTATAACATGTATACACCATGGAAATAAACACGCATAGCTCCAGAACATCTCTACTGATAATTGCATATAGAACACTGTTGTATATTATATGTTGTCATCAATGACAAATATACAATCAATTATTTGCATAGAAGCAAATCTCCAACAATCTCCCCCTTTGACATTGATGGCAACATATGATATCATCAACTCAAAGTGTCTTCCTTCTTTTTACAATCTTCTCAATATCCTCATCAAAAGTTCCTCTTCACTGCTGCTGCTCTTCTAACTGTATACTCCCCCAGAGTATATGCTCCCCCTTACTAATACTCCCCCTTTAACATCAATGACAAAGGGTGTTAAACACCATTAGGCATAGGTACTACTCCAGAAGTAGAGTAGTCAACCATTTATCAGTCACCAAGGACTGATGTTCTTGCTGCAAATTCTAATCAGACTCAGGAAAGGGAATTACTCTCAGCTTCTCCCTGAGATACTCAAAAGTATCTTTTGATAATGGCTTTGTAAAAATATCTGCTAATTGTTCTTTAGTGCTCACATAATCCAACTTTACTTCTCTGTTTGCAACTTTTTCACTTAGAAAGTGGTAATTGATCTCACTGTGTTTTTTCTTTGCATGTATCGCAATGTTCTTTGACATATTGATAGTACTAGTGTTGTCACAGTGAATAACAATAGGATAATCAATCTAAATACCAAAGTCTTTAATTATCTATTTGATCCAAACCATTGTTGAACAATTCAATGCTGCTGCAACATACTCGACTTTTGTTGTTGACTGAGAGATACAATTCTTCTTTTTACTTGTCCAAGTGACCAATCTGTCTCCAAGAAATACTGCTCCTCCTGATGTACTCTTTCTGTCATCAACACAACCTGCCCAATCAGCATCAGTATACACATGAAGTTGTATATTCTCTGAGTTAGGATACCATAAACCATAGTTTATAGTTCCTTTTAAATATCTGAATATTCTTTTATTGTCATTAGGTGATTTTGTTTAGGTTCAGCTGCAAATCTTCTAACAATGCCAACTGCATTAGAAATATTAGGTCTAGATTGAGTAAGATATATGAGTTTTCCAATCATAGACTTGTATAGATTCTTGTTGACTGCTGTGGAATCATCATCTTTAGAAAGCTCGCTTCCTGTTATCATGGGGGTGCTTACTGGTTTGCAATCTTCCATTTGAAAGTTTTCAATATCTCCTTCACATACTTAGACTGATTTATGAATATGCCTTTGTCTATTTGTTTTACATTCAATCCAATAAAATGTTTGATAGGTTTGATCATGCTCATTTCAAACTCACTTTTCATTTCTTTGGTGAATTATGCACTAAGTTTGTCATTACCTCCAAAGATAATGTCATCAACAAAAATAGCAACGAGTAGTAATCCTTCATCTGTCTCTCTTATGAATAAATTACAGTCTGCTGCTCCTTTTCTGAATCCTATCTTTGTTAAGTAACCATCAAGTCTCTCGTACCAAGCTCTTGGGGCTTGTTTAAGTCCATAAAGTGCTTTCTTTAGTCTGCATACCATGTCTGGTTTGTCTGAAAGTTTGAATCCTTCAGGCTGCTCTATGTAGACTTCTTCCTTCAAGTCACCATTCAGAAAAAGCTAACTTGACATCCATTTGATATACTTTGAAGTTCTTGAATGTTGCACAGGCCAAAAACAACTTGATAGCTTCCATTCTGCTCACAAGGGAAAATGTATCAGTGTAGTCTATTCCTTCTCTCTGCGCATATCCTTTACATACTAATCTTGCTTTGTTCCTTACCACTATGCCTTCTTCATTCATTTTTTTTCTGAATATCCACTTTGTTCCAATCATGTTCTTGTCATGAGGTCTAGGGACTAGTTCCCATGTTTCATTCTTGATTATTTGATCTAATTATTCTTGCATAGCACTTTGCCAATCTGAATCTTTGCATGCATCTTCAACACTTAAGGATTAAATTTGGGAGAGTAAGCATACCTCTTCATCAGCGGTTGAACCTTTTGTTCTGGATCTTGTCAAGACTTTAGTTCTTTGATCTCCAAAGATGTCTTCCTTAGAGTGATATTTGGATGTGTATTTTGAGTTCTTATAAGTGACACTCTCATCTGTAATATGTGATTCTTCTTCACTTGGTTTAGGATTGTTGCATGAGACATCAATACAGTCAAACATTTCTTCAATAACCGTGTCCTTATTGATGGGTATGGGCTCATCTTCAATCATGGGAGCACATTCATAGTATCTTTCTTGAATCATAAACTTCTCATCAATCTTCACATGAGTACTTTCAATGATCATCTTCAATCTTAAATTAAAACATCTATAGGGTTTGCTTTTAGTAGAGTAACCAAGAAAAATACATTCATCACTTCTAGCATCAAATTTTCCAATACCTATCATCTCTCTTGATGTAGCACTTGATTCCAAAGATTCTGAAGTATTTTACAGTAGGTACATTACCAACCAAATCTCATAAGGTGTCTTGTCTACGTCGGGCCTCAATTGTATTCTATTGATAGTATAGACCACTGTATTGACCGCATCTCTCCAATAGGTATGTGCAACCTTTCCTTCAATCATGATAGTGCACGTTGTGTCAAGTATTATTATGTTCCTTCTTTCTGCAATCCCATTCTGCTGAGAGGTTCTAGGTGCACTTAACTATCTTTTGATTCTATGTTCTTCGTAGTAATCATAAAACTGGTCAGAGGTGAATTCTCCTCCTCTATCAAATCTCAGACATTTTATCTTCAATCTAGATTCATTCTAAACCTTAGCTTTGAATATTTCGAACTTCTAAAAAGCTTCAAATTTGTCTTTTAAGAATGCAACCCACATCATCCTTGAGAAATCGTCAATGAATAAAATAAAATACCTCTCTCCGTAGTATGATCTTGTCTGAGTAGGTCCACATAGGTCTATATGTATCAGATCTAATTTGTTTTCAGAAAAGTATTGTTTTCTCCTGAATGAAGTCCTCACATGCTTCCCCATCACACATTCCCTACACATAGTGTCAACTAGTCTTGCAATACTTTGAAGGTCTATTACTGCCTTTACATTACTTATCTTGACTATGTTGTCAAAATTGATATGACAAAGTCTCTTGTGCCATAACCAACTGTCATCCACTTTTGCAACAAAAAAACTTACTTCTGAATTGAGCTGAAAGACATTACCTTTGGTTTTTGAGCCTGATACAATCATGTCTCCTTCTTTGTTGTTAATGATGCACTGGTTGTTTTTGAATTCCAACTGATATCCTTTATCAAGCAACTATCCAACACTTAGTAAGTTATGATGTAAGCCATCAACATAAAGAACATCATCTGTCTTATTCTTTCCATCTAAGGTGACAGAACCCCTGCCTATAATAGGTTTGGGAGTGTTATCTCCAAATCTAACCATGCCACCTTTGTACTTGTCCAAATGTACAAATCTGTCTTTGTCTCCTGTCATGTGGTGTGAACATCTGTTGTCAATGATCCAGTCAGTTTTGATGTTAGCTTTTGAAACTAATGCTAACTCTTGTGTTTTTTCTTCATCTTCTTTGTCCATTTCTTCAAGCATCTTCTCAATGTCTTCAATGGAAATGAATCCAATTTCATCTTCTCCTAAATCATCATCAGTTACACCATCTTCAGCATGATAACATTCCTTAGTGTACTTGGGCTTGTAATCTGATATGAACTTATTAACTCTTGTAGGACACTTGGATGCAAAGTGACCAACGTTGTTGCATGAAAAACATTTGAATGGTAGTTGTCCTTCATATTTCCCTTTACCTTTCCTTTCTTTCCTGGCAATCATAGCAATTATTTCTTCTAGTTTTGTATCCACTTCTTCATTATCACTGGAGCTGCTTATAGATTTCTTGTTGTGGACTGATGCTTTGAAAGTTGTCTCACTTTTAGGTTCTGTCTTCAATCTTGATATATCAAATGTAGATATTTTGCTAATCAAAGTCTCCCTCTTGAAGTATTTTGAAAATTGCATAGTCTCATCTAATATATTGATCTTTCTCTCATAGTCTCTTGTCAATGTGGTCATTAGTTTGTCCATTATATCATCCTCTGAAATTTCTCCACCATTGTTCCTGATACCTGAAACTGCTTCATTAATTCTCTAATTGTAGGCTCTGATGTTTTCTTCAGGTAGCATCTCTCAGTTGTTGTATCTTTTCTTCCATGTCTTTCTGCGTGCATTATTTGCTTGGATGTCTCCTTCAAACATATCTTCTAAGTATTCCCAAATAGAGTATGCTTTATTTGCCTTCTTGATCTCAGAAAATTCACTGTCAGATAGCGCACTGATTAGGGCTTCTTTGGCAATTGCATTTTGAGTGAACACTTCCTTTTGTTTAATTATAGAGTCTTCTTTTACAAGGTCTTTCAAGGTGGGAACATCAATTGCTTGATTGGAAATCTCATAGATCTCAAATCCAATGCACTGAAGATGTGTTATCATTTTGTTCTTCCAGTCAAGATATTTTTCTCCATCAAACTTAGGACTCTCTTTCCTGAAGTATGCCATCTAATCTACCTTAAGCTGTTAGGCTTTCTCTCCAAGGCACTTGGCTTTGATACCTGTTACCCAAATTTTTCACATGCGGGATAGCGGTCATAATAGTAAAAATGTGCATAAAGATACATCCCTTTAACATTACTATTCAGCCAATACAGATGAATACATTACTATTACATTCATATTATAAGATTTTATTTGTACTCTAAGTCTTGATCAAATTCACACTTTCATATTCATAGACGATCATTACATTGTGCATTCATACTGAATGTATTAGACAAGTGTTCCTTCAAGGTCACATCTTGCATACTAAAACTCAGAGGACATATGTAGAATATAAAGTAAGAAGGAAGCATGATGAAGTCTAGGATCTATGTATTGCCTTTAAGAGGTCTTCTAGTTTCTGGAGTTGTTCATCTGCATCATCTGAAGTCTTTCATGTCTTGGTCTTATCTTTGTCTGCCCTCCATCCTAGGTATTCTATGGTTCCTGTTTACTACAACATCATGGTGGAAAATATGTTAGATCCAATTGGATCTAAGCAATACATAAAAGCCTAAAAGATACCATGCATCAGTTAAACTCCCTGAACTGCATATTAACTAATGATATCAATGTAATAGAAAGGTATGCATCTGTATTGACAGGATAATAACATCAAACAAACATATCTTTATGAAATCCTATGCTATATTTGAAAAGATGTAGTGAGTGTCACGAGCCCGTGCTCAAACTTCACAAATATGCATTATTAAAGAATGAAAGAATGCTAGATGTTCAATGTACAGGAAAGAAAGAAATGTTCAAATGCAAAATTTCAAAGGTGTCTTTATGAATATTGAGCAAACAATCTCGTGTTGGTTCAGAGAAATAACAGTGAAGTGTATCCATTGAGTACATGTTGTTTCAGTAATAGTGTTAACAATGATTTCAAATGTTGTTATGAAATATGCATATGCAGGGGATAGAGCCAAATTGATAACAGTCAGAAAAGATGCTTCCAATTCGAAGACACATTCAAGCATGAAAAGACAAAGTGCCAATTACATGCAGTTTTGCTAAACAACAGTATTGACAGCTTGAGCTTCTAAAAGCTATGTGTTAAAATGCAGAGAATTCAAACAGTAATGTTGTTATATGCATATACAAATGGCATGTAATGATATCCTACAGTAATATATGCATATATAGAAATAAATTGAAGTAAACAGTGTATTTATATGCTGTTAAATTTTATTTCCTACACAAAGGACTGCATATTTAAAAGTAATCAGACGCTAATGGACAAAAATAGAGCACAAAACACAATGATACATATCAAACATGTAGTATTCTCAGTTCAGTTTCTCACGGCCTCAACAGTATGAAGATATGTTTTATGACATTATTGTCATGCTTTTAAAAAATAAATGAATGGAGTCTATAGACAAAACAAAGGCTATGGAGTCCATTTCTCAGTCAAGGGATGACAACTTACAGATGTTTTGTGTTTACATCTAAATCTGAGAAAAGGTCATGCGGTTATTTCAGTGTTGTTTCCATTTATCCAATACATTGGGCAAGAGAGTAAGATACAGTTATCTACAGAGCAAGAATTCAAGTAAAGCTGTAGATTATATGCTACAGAAGATGGAATCATGGTAAGTAAATGAAAAACATAAATTTATTGCCAGAAGGATGTAAATCTATAAAATCAAGAGGTCGTAATATGTATTGCAGAAGTTGCAGCATGTCAAGCACAATAACAAGCAGCTATTTCAAGTAAAAGAGCTGCAAATCATAATGACTAGGTGTTACTTATCTGGGTGTTCAGCATGGAGACACGTGTGTAGACCAGTTCAACTGGAGAGCTCAAAGTTCAACTGTAAATGCAGAAGAGCACCATGATTTGAGCAAAGTGGAGTTCCAGTCCCAAGGTGCAAACCGTAGTGGAGAGGAAAAAGAGCCTGCGACATTATGAGGAGCCCGATTTCTATGCAAACATGAAACTCGAACTTCTTAAAAGCACAAGTAGAACACCATATTCCATGGTAATGAAACTTCATGTAATATTCCAGGAAAAAGAGAAAGTGAAGCTTCACTTTACATAAACCAGCGGTGTATTAGAGAGCTCGAGCTTTTAGATTTTAACATTAAAACTCCAAGTTCTTATCCTTGCTCAAGTCTTGTACAAAGCAGCACCATCATTTATGGCGTGAACAATGTGCACTCTAGAGAAGAGTTCTCTAATTTCAATAGGCTCCAGGTTAATGACCCGACTCCAGATGTACCTGAGTTCTATTTCAAAATGTGTGGACAGTGCCATTTTTGGCATGGAAACCCAAGTAATATGCAGCTACAGTAAAGAAAATGAGAACCCAAGTTCTCAACAAACAAACAGGAAACTCCAGCGCAAAACAAGGCCCAAGTTCAATAGAGGTAATAGAT
>MU224156.1:1394840-1429876 GCA_018584345.1 Thuja plicata
ATATATAAAAGTGTCCATGAGTTGATTTGTACATGTTTAGAGGCCAAATTTTGTATATCTTAATTTTGCACCATTTGATTATAAATACATAAATAAATCTTGTATCATTACATTTGAACAATGACACCTCCACTTGTTATTGTAAGCTAGCTATGTTAGTAAGCTAGTTATGCGACAGGTTCTTCTTTTTGTGCGATTTCTTATGTTGTGCAACCTATATTTCATTACATAATGTTGGAAGGTAACCCTTTTATTTCTAGAAGATCTATATGAAAGGTTTTTAATAACCCCCTTAAATTTGTCTACTTTATCTTCAACTATAAGCGACTTACTTCATGTAGTTTCATTTGGGCTAAGGATATTTACATCAACTCTATTGAGTATTCTAGTATATGCTCTCATGTTTCTCTCTATGTTAATTAGGTCATGGACAACACCTCTTTCTTAATGGTAATTAGCTCATGGACAACACCTCTTTCTTAATGGTAATTAGCTCATGGACACTACCTATTTCCCAACATGTCTAACTTTCCATGTAACATGACTCCTTCCTCTCTTGAAGATCTCTACAATGATCTCTTCTATCCATTTTAATTCATTTCGATCTAAAACATGTTCTAGACTGGACTATACTAGATTTTACACTATTCAGAAATGAGAGATAAACTTTATTTTATTATGGAGTATCCAAAATATCAACAAAGAATTGACATTTCTTTAATGAATATGCTAGGGTTTTTCAAGATGAGAACCAAATAATCATATCCTTGATAATTTCATAGACCTGAAATATTCTATACACCACCTAGTCCTAATTGACTAATTCCATCATCTAAGGTCTCCCACACATAATTAATCAACTTTTTGATATCCTCCCAATAAGTAAATATATAAATACTTATTTCCACCTATTTCCATCTTACGCATGACTAAATAAATAAATATTAATATTATATTATGCCTATAGGTGTGCCTAGGTTCACTTCTTTAGACTCGTGACATTGGACTCTGTTAGGGGCTTTGAACCAACACGCTTCAGTTAATGCAATTATCATGGTTAGTGTAAAGATCATGATCAATTCCTTTTTGATGACTCACAATAGCATAACAAACTCGTGGAATGTACAACTCTTGTTTTTCCCAACTAGGAATGGCAACCCTAATGGACTTGACCACACAAAGGCCTATATTTGGTCCAACTACTAATCACATGGGATAAACAACAAAACATGAAATCCAATAAATCCATGATCACAAGGACAGAAACTACATTTTATTGATCAAGAAAGATACTTTTGCCCCTTGATCATGTTTATACTCGTTGGAGACCTCAACACATGCCAAAGTGCCTTTTAAAAGTAATAAAACTACCCCTAAATACATACAATGTGTTGTAATGACTCTTATATATCAGAGAGGAGTTGAAACTACTGCTAGATTTTTGGAAAAGGCTCCAAATCTATCTTTAATGCCCTCGAAGTTGTTCTTAATTGCCTCTTAAATTTTCTTGTGTAAGTTATTTCTCATCCAAGTACTCAAACAATCTACCAAGATTATAGGATATGTGATGTTAATGCATTCCTTTCGGTGGAAAACATCTTTCCCACATGTCAAAAATCCATTCAAAAGCTTATAATTTCTCTTTTAATGATCTTTACATACTTTTCATTAGATGTCCTCAAGGTTCATTGTTATGATTTATTTGATATTACTTACTTTGAGGTTGTCAATACCTCTGGCATCTGCTCTTTTGAAGAGGTTTGCATCTTTGTCATGAAGAATCTCACACCTTTAGATTTTTCGTTCACTACAGTGATGTTCTTTGCACCCGATGACCATGTCAAGCCCTTGTTGTTGTTGTTGTTGTTGTCATCACTCCTGCTAGAATAATCATTATTTTGCTTATTAATTAAATCATGCTGATTTAATTAGTGAAGTTATTTTATTACTCTTTTGTGCTTAAGCTTTCTCTTAGGTGCATTAATAATTTATTATTTTATTAATTATTAATGTGCAACCTAGCTTTTTTCCTTTTAGGGTTTCTTTCACCTTTTAAGGTTGAACTTTGTAATTATTGTTCATTAATTTAGAATAGAATTTTGCTCTACTCTTTTTGAGTTTCTCTGAGCTTACGAGTTCTTCAGCTTTTTCTTCCTTTATGATTCCTTCTTGTAATAGGTACTTGCATGTAGTTGTTCTTGGGTGTAATTAGATCAATGTTTCTTAGATCCTTCATGGTATTAGAGCCCCTCTGCTGCTGCCTGTTCTAGAGTGTTTGAAGTGTGTTTCAAAGGAGAAAATCTTAGCTTTTTCAAGGTTTTTGTCTTCAATCTGGGGGTGAAGGTTTTTTTTGGAGCATTTTGGGCCCAAACGGACCTCACCATCATGCTCAAAAGGTGCAAAAACCTATATTTTCATATAAGGTTTGTCAGTTTTGGCCTTCGTGACATATAGAAAAAAAAAATGGCCTCCAGGCACATTTTTTGAGGCAAAAACAAAGGTTTTATTGTGCAGGCAGTGCATAGCCACACCGCACCATCGCGCCACCACAACACAGCCCACACGCCACCCACACTCAGCTCGCAATGCCTCCCAAAAGGCACCGCGCCGCTGCAACGCTGCCCGCGTGCCACCGGGCCTTCGCCTACGCACCACCGGGCCCCTCCGGCTGCTGATGTCACCTTTCCGACAGGTGATCGAAATCTTTTTAGGTGACCAGAATATTTTTTCTGGCAATGACATCATGCTGATGGCAGTGAAGGGATGGTGATGGTCAGACGACCGTCAAATGTTTTGCAGTGATAGACGACGGCCATTTGGACGTCAATTTTTTTCCCGTGCTTGTGTTTTTCTAGCGAGCTGCTCACTTTGACCTCCTGTTAGTCTTTTGATCATAACTCAAGCATACGATATAATTTTTTAGAAAATGAGATATTGATGGAAAGCTATTTTCGAGACGGAGACCACCATGTGGGTTTTGTATACAAATTCGGTTGTTTGAGTACATGATTTCAGTGTCAAAGTAGAGGCTTTAGTTTCCTCCCTCTCTACATCTAGCATCTAGGTTTTCTTCATGTTTTTTGTGCTCTCTAAGTTATTTTTTCGTGTACGAGGGATAATATACTACATTGTGGGGGGTGAATTTTCCTTTCCATCATTTACTTCAAAAAGACCCTTCTACTTTCGTCTTCTTTCTCTCAATGTCAGACCCTTTAGTTGCTCGACTGACACCACATAACTATAACACTTGGAAAGTACACATGACCAGGCTGCTCATGTCACACAGCTTATGGTCTTGTTTGGATGAGAACCAACTATTCTACAGTGTCCTTTTGAGATTCTTCAGCATAGGAATAAGATGGATGAAGCCATGGACTTAATAACACTGAACATTTCAGACAGTTTCCTATTTCACTTGGAAAATTTTCACACTCCTCGGGCCATTTGGAGAAAGTTTGCAGATCGGTTTGGCATAGTGAATGAGTTATGGGCACTAAAACTTGATGTAGAGTTAACCTCTTTGACTCCCGACAGTTTTCCCACCATCAAGGACTTCTTGATGAAGTTCAAGCCTCTCCGTTCCATTTTATACGTATGTTGGAAGAACAACTCTGATGATGAGTGTATCTTTCTAATACTCCCAAAGTTGCGAGGATAGTTTCAGATCTTCTCTTCCACTTTCTACTCCACTATGGATGCTTTGGGTGCTAGGCACACTTTGCCTTCTTTTGAGGCTTTTTGTGATCGGTTGACATGAGAATAGGCAAAGATCCAACAAATGGATACTTCTGGCTCTGTGAGAAAAGCATTGGTAGCTCATTCTTCATAGGGGAAACCAAAACATAAAGCCAAACCAAAGAAAGATTCAAGAGGCAGTGAGTCTACCTCCAGACCTACACATAAAACTGATTCAAAACCTCCATCTCACACTTCAAAGGGTAAATCTTCTTTGAAGTCTGTTGAGTCTTCTTCCAAGACTAAGAAGAATATAGGTGAAACCTGTAGTTTTTGTGGAAAGGATGGACATCCCGTTTCTAGGTGTTGGAAACGTTTGGAGGCTTTAGAGGAATCCATGCAAGAGCATCACATTTCTTCTCCTTAGTCCACATCCTCTCCTACAAGGAAAGGTCATGCTCTTACTACACGAGCATCGGCTTTTGGGCCCACTTGGATTTTGGATTCAGGTGCCTCTCACCAGATGAATCGCACTCAGCAGTTGGTCACCTCACTTTCTCCTTGTGCTACTTCGCGGATTATTGTTGGGAACTCATCACATCTTTCATTTTTGGGTTATTGTTTTGTTGCATTAGCTGGGAGTTCTCTTTAGGATGTTCTTGTGGTCCCTGATATCTCGAAGAACCTCTTGTCCATCTATCAGATTTTCCACTCTAGCTCTAGAAAGACAATTGAGTTCTCACCACATGATGTGGTTATTCATGACCTCCATGATTCTAATTTGATTGTGGCTACTAGGAGTGTTGACCCTACATCTCGCTTATATAGATTTGATGGATTTGAGCCTTATGATGGTACATGTTCCTCTCTTATAGCACATGTAGATTCAGTGAGAAGGATTTGGCATGAGTGCTTGGGCCATGTCAATTATAGATATCTTCAGCAAATGGGCAAACATGCACTTGTTCTTGGGCTTCCACAGATTTCTTGCACTGATGGTGTTTGTCAGGTTTGTGTTCTTGGCAAACAACATAGGGATCCTTTTCCTCAGGGACGAGCTACTCATGCTTTGGCACCACTGGAGTTGATTCATAGTGACCTCATGTCATTTCCTACTCCTTTTTCTAGTGCTAGATATGTGCTTACTTTCATTAATGACTGCTCCAGGCGCACATGGGTGTACTTTCTTAAGTACATTTTTTATATCTTTGATTCATTTCGAATCTTTAAGACATTTGCGGAGAAGCAATCTAGTCTTTCTATTCGGCGGATACACATAGATAATGGGAGGAGTATGTGAATCAAGATTTTAGATATTTTTTCTCTGAACACGGTCTATAACATCAGTTTTCAGTTCCCTACACCCCTTAGTAGAATGGTGTAGCATAGAGAAAGAAAAGAACACTTCAGGAGATGGCAAATTGTATGATTCAGTCCAGGTCCATGGATTCTTCTTTTTGGATAGAGACAGTTAATTGTGCAACCTATATTAAGAATCAGATGCCCCACAAGGCAGTTCGACATATGACTCCTGAGGAGGCTTGGTCCCATGTCAAACCCGTTTTATCTTCATTCCAAGTTTTTGGTAGTGAAGCATGGGAATTTATACCCGACGCTCAGAGGAGAGCAATGGAGCAGAAGAGCTGACACCTCATTTTTGTTGGCTATTGCGAGGATGTCAAGGTGTACATGTTGTTTGATCCTGATTCTAGAGAGGTCCTATTTTAATGGGATGTCTAGTTTGATGAGCGCCTTCCTGCAGTAGATCCCCTGACTCCACTGTCTACTTCACTTACCACTACTCCCTCATCTCTTCCAGATTCTTTTCAAGATGACGAGGATGACGATCTTGGCGATCCCCATTTACCTCCACATAGGATCCTCCACATATGCCTAGATGGGCCCGTGTTACTATTGAGGCTGCAGGATCTCTGGCAGGTGACCCTTCATCTTCCTCTCGCACCCGGTCTCATATTGCGGGTTCTAGCCTTCTGAGTCATGCTATTTGTGATGATCCTTAGACTTTTTCAGCTGCGATAGGACATTCTGAGTGGGACAGTGCTATGGAGGAGGAGTATTCTTCTTTGATGAAGAATCATACATGGGATTTTTGTTCTCTTCCTAAGGGAACAAAGTTAGTGCGATGCAAGTGGTTGTATCGTACTAACTTTGCTACTGATGGTTCTATTGATAAGTACAAGGCATGTCTTGTTGTGAAGGGTTTCTCACAGGTTGAGGGCATTGATTACACTGAGACATTTGCCCCTGTCGCCAAGATGAATTCTATTTGCATTGTCTTATCCCTCGCAACTTCTCAGGGATGACCCATTTTTTAGATGGATGTGAAGAGTGCATTCTCGCACGGTGATCTTACTGAGGAGATTTACATGGAGCAGCCTCAGGGATTTGTGTAGGATTCCTCCTTGGTTTGCAGACTTAGATGTTCTTTTTACGGTCTCAAACAGGCCCCTCGGGCTTGGTATGAGAAGATGGACTCTTTCTTTCTTTCCATAGGATTCACACGTTGTCATTCTGATCCTACAGTCTACATTCATCGTCTTGAGGATGAGGTTTTGATCCTTGTGCTATATGTAGATGATCTTCTCATCACAGGTAGCTCATCTTCTATGATTTAGGATGTTCAGCGCGCATGGATGGAGCAGTTTGAGATGATTGATCTTGGTCCGTTACACTACTTTCTTAGTCTTTAGATTGTTCAGTCCTCTACTGGGATCTTCATTTACCAGCAGAAGTATGCTCTTGACATGCTTCAGCGCTTTGACATGCTTGCTTGAAAGCCTACTCCCACACCTTTTCAGTCAGGTTTTAGCTTGTCTACCTCTTGCACTTCGCCTTCAGTGGATCCTACATTGTATCGACAGTTGGTTGGCAGTTTGTTGTACCTGACACACACTCGTCGTGATCTTTCCTTTGCAGTTGGCCTTGTCTCTCAGTTTTCTCATGAGCTTCATGAGAGTCATTGGCAAGCTGCCAAGAGTATTTCTAGGTACATCCAGGGCACCATTTTGTATGCCATTCACTACACATCAGGGGATCCTCACATTGTTGGCTTCACTGACTCAGATTGGGCTAGTGATGTTGATGATCAGAAGTCTACTTCTGGATTTGCTTTTTATCTTGGCTCTAGTCCTATCACATGGTCGTGAAAGAAGCAAAATGCTCGCGCACTTTCATCTACAGAGGCTGAGTACAGAGTTGTAGTGCATGATAGTCAGGAGATTTTATAGCTTTGACAGTTGATGACTGAGTTTGGTTTTCCTCCTGATCGTCCCACTGTTCTATGGTGAGATAATCAGAGTGCTATTCACATTTCCCACAACCCGGTGGAGCATCAATGCACTAAACAAATTGAGCTTCATATGCATTTCATCCGCTAGCTGATTCAAGAAGGTGTTCTCATTTTGGAGTACATTCCCACTACAACACAGGTTGCTGACATCTTCACTAAACATTTTGCATCTCCGCGCTATCTTCAGTTGCTTTCTACATTTGGGGTGACGAAAGTTGTCCTTAGGGGGTCTTCTTGAGGCCTTCCTTCCTTCCTTCATGCCTTTTTTCAGCATGTTTGTTCTATTTCTTTTTGGAGAGGGGTTTTCCCACTGGGTTTTCTCCTTTGTCTCAGGTTTATAGAGATTTCCTTGTATTGGGTACCTGATCAAGCCTTGTTGCCAGGACCCATTTCTTGCTTTCATAGCTGTGCTAGGTTAGCTTACCCCCTGAGCTTAGCTTAAGGCGGCCGGGGGGGGGGGGGGGTTAGAGNGGGGGGGGGGGGGTGTTAGAGTAATCATTATTTTATGTATTAATTAAATCATGTTGATTTAATTAGTTAAGTTGTTTTGTTACTCTTTTGTGCTTAAGCTTTCTCTTAGGTGCGTTAATTATTAATTATTAATGTGCAACCTAGCTTTTTTCCTTTTAGGGTTTCGTTCACCTTTTAAGGTTGAACTTTGTAATTATTATTCATTAATTCAGAATACAATTTTGCTCTGCTCTTTTCGAGTTTCTCTGAGCTTCTGAGTTCTTCAGCTTTTTCCTCCTTTACGCTTCCTTCTTGCAACAGGTACTTGCTTGTAGTTGTTCTTGGGCGTAATTGGATCAATGTTTCTCAGAGCCTTTAACTCCTTCACCCATGCCCTCTTGACATTCACTATCATACACTAATATGAAAATACATTCATGACTTTTTAGCTGTCCTTTACCATATGAATGCTCTTTACATTCAATTTTTTCAACAAAACACACAAGGCTTCTATAATTTCATGTTACCATCTACCTCTAGTTTTTGTAGTTCACATTGTCACACTACCATTCATCTTGAGCAATGTGTGATGCATGCATCTTCTCAGCTTTGACTCATGTTGTCCCTTGAACTATCATTTGTGTAGTACCAATGCATTATTTTCATATTTAAGTACTCATGTTAGAGTTTTAGGTGACTTCCACAAGCGAATTACAAGACAATTGCAACAAGATGCAAGAAGGATTATATTGCTAATGAACATGGTTAATATGTACATAATGCATATATTTCGTGTGGATTTTCTTTTGACAAAACTCTCATGAAGAAGGGGAACTAATCTGTCACACCTTCAAAAAATTAAATCCAAATAAATTGTATAATTTCTTACATTGCGTGAAGTTTGAACCAAAATTTTATATTTTGGTACAGATACAATATTATAGTGGTAATGGATTTCAACATATATGTTTTTAAAATGCTATTTTGACCAAACTCTCATGAAGAAGAGGCACCAATGTGTCACACCTTAAAAAATTTAAATCCAAATAAACTATATAATTTATTATATTTATTGAAGTTTGAACTAAATAGTCTTGTAGTTCATTATTTTTAATCTTCATTTTGTTCCCTCTCATTCTAACATTAGACCTAAAACTAAAAGAAATGTGTCAACATCATATATGTTGTAAATGCTAAGTTTCCATCTAGTTAATAACGACTTCGCTCATTGAAAAATGCACACAATCATTGAAATCTAAGTCTCACCATGAATAATTCAAATAACAAACAACTAGTCCTCAAAAACTCTTTTTCCAAATACATAAAAACTCTTTTGTTTCATGGTCAATAGATTTATATGAACAATTATTTATATATTTTAACTTTGTATAATTACTTGTTAGTATTTGTAGTGAGGCTACATACTATTGTAATGAGTTTTTCTTAAGAGTGATTAAAAAAACTTATTTCAACCAATTGCAACGAGCTATTTTTATTTTTATTTTTCAATTTCTTTTTAGATATTTTTAAAGTATACATGTGAAATTTTTAAGTAAAAAATTCATCAAAATTATTTTTCTTCATGTTGATTGACTAATAAATTTAGGGTCTTATACACACGGATTTCACGAAGCACTATGTCCATTGCAATTTTTGGGGCAATTTTATAAGACACAATACCCTATATTTAGGAAACTTAATTGTTTAATTTATAGTCATCATTTTAAAAAATTTCTCTCAAAAAAATATATAATTTTTGTGAAATAAAGAAAAATAATGAAAATTAATAATTATTTTAAAATTTTTTTACAATTAAAAATTATATATCATTTTAATTTTAGCTATCAAAATAATTATTATATTATAATTAATATAATATATTATTATTTCATAAATATACATTATACAAATTTTATATTAAATAATTATCTTAGAACCTCTATTATTATTAAATTGTTATCTTCTAATAAAATTTATTATTCTTTATTAAATTATATTTAATATTAAAACTATAATTAATTATTATATTAAACAAATACTTCTATTCACATATCAAATTATTCTATCCAATATATTAACCTTATCCGCCTAAATAAGCATAGAAAGAAACAAAATCATAGATCAATGTAAAGGTTTACCTCAATAAGATTTTAAAAGTGTCGTCCTCGCGGAACCAGGAAAGCCATTAAAAGACGATAATTTAACGTTGGCGCGTATAACGGGGCAAAAGCACAGAGGCAAGGTATTCCACAAGCGCTAAAGCTGTGGAAGTGGAGTTTCCTGTTTTCTGCTGTTTGAAAATGTGGCTTCCCTTCAAACTCTTTAACCCTGGAGCAGTAGAACATATTAAACTAAGGTAATAAGAGAAGTTGATGCTGTGGCTTTACAGGCAGATAATAGAAGCGAAACAGAGCAAGAAAAGAAGACACATGCCATGTGTACGAGAATCATAGCCCAACCTTTCATCCACACTCCATGCCACCATCATACACTGCTTGTAATATGTGGAAGGAAGACAAATAAGAAGTCCAAGAGAAAGGTGCCTTCTCATTCAGCATTGCAGTTTTTTCTCTCTTAATTAAATGATAATCATGTGTTTTGCTCAAGGTTCGTCAGGATTGGAACTAATGGAGGTACCCTTTCTAGTAACCCAGGCCTTTTATTTTTTGGCTTTTAAAAGTTTTATTCAGCATCCAATTCAAGAATTTTTTGCCTACACAAATTGATAACTAGATGTAAAATTTGCTGACCAGACAAGTTTATAAGGCTGTGATTTTAACTAAATTGCTCATTAAATGACGGTAGCTATGCTGTAAAATTCCTCTTTTTCCTGCTCTAGTCATAAAATTTGCTGGAAAACAAGTACATTTAGCCGTGATTTTGATTTGCCGGGTAAAGAAATGTAGGTGAAGTTTAGGGTTAAAATAGACGAAATTGAAAATTGAGGATCCAGTAGTGATAAGAAGCTCTAGAAAGTATACTTAATTGTGAAGTTAAACGAATGTGTCATTCTAAGGCTATTCTTTGGTCAAATCACCTAGGGCTTCCACCTGGCTTCTTTCGTTGGGTTCCTTGCGTTCAACATTCTACACAATTTTAACACTTTACCGCAAGACTTAGTTAATGAAAGTCACTATTCTTTTTACCACTTGAGCACCCAGCACTCCACAAGTTGGATGCTGCATTTTGGTTTACCGAATTCTAAGGCTTTATTGTGTAAATACACCTACTGAAATTTCACCCAAATTTTCACCTTCTCCATAGACTAATTTTGTTGAACAATTTCGCCTTTCTCCATAATCTAATTTTGTCGAACAATTGTTTGATGAGTTGTACGTGTTGTTTCAGTTTCTGGAATGGTGTTGGTATGGTGCAATGTCCCCTTCCTAAGCACTTCAGCTTGGTGGATTATTGATCTATTAGTGGTTTCCTATAGGCTAATAGGTTAGGGAACTCTTAATGAGAGGTGATCCCACAGTGACGTGTTTCTTTGAGCTTATTAACTGGTTGAGACTTGCACAACCTCTTTTGTGGAGTGATTTGGGTATTTTTCTCACACTTGCTATTTTTACTAAGTCAGCCTAGGCACCGACTAAGCCAATTGTCAGTATTAGTATTTTTAGATTGGCCGGTGGATGCAGTTAATAATGTTATCTCAATATTTGGTATTATCCAGTGTTTTTAATTTTAATAATGATAAATTATAGAGTAATAAATTTAAATTAAAGATTTAACTTTATTTTTTATTTTATTTTTTTAAAGTGTGGACCATATGGGTGCCTCAAATATTCAAGTGAAGTGTTAAAAATTAATAAAGGGGGCCTTTTTGGGGATGAAGACCACTTTGGGGAGACATAAGGTTTTAAAATATAAATTAAAAGATTCCTTGGCTGGGCATGAGAATCAGAGAGGATATAAAAGCAAAGTTTGGGAGCTCATTTTCTTAGGTTGGGATTTGATATTTGGATATTTTTCTTGCTTGTTGAACTTGTTCATCCTGTAGTTTTGTGAGGACAAAAACCTTTGCAAGGAACATCTTCAACATTGGTGAAAGACTGAATCTGGAAGATTTTTTTTGTTTTTCATTCAGGAATCACATTGGTGCTTCAATGATGTTATAATTCAGTCCTTTTCTTTAGATTTTCGAGTTTCAAATTGACAGAGATTATTCACAAAGACTGGTAGAGGAGAGTTATTGTGCTTATTGCATATTTTTGGGACATTTTGGGGTTGGCCGTACACTTGTTGGAAGTGGCATGTGGGTTTGAGGAGAGGTTGATTTGGAATTCGGAGTGTTTATTTGTGTTGATGAGGGTGTTTGCACACCACCAACACATAATAAAAGATATGAAGTATATTCTATCCTCTCTTGTTAAAAGGAAATCTCAATTGCTAAGGACCTTGATCAAGTGAGATGACCCCAAGGTTATCTATGTCAAGTCTTTAGTTAATGATGTGATATTGCTAGTAATCACGAGGGGACTTATGCAAATGTTCTTGCATTGTGTTGGTAAACAGATTTGTCACTGCTGTTGTTTCCTTGAAACTGACCCTGTTTGCCTTGTGGGCAGTGGCAACCGTGCCAACAGTTGGAGAGATTGCAATTAGATCACAATCAGATCACAATCTTCCTTTGCATTTGAGAGGGGCAGCTCCCTTGTATGATGGGGGTATTTGTTGTTTTTGTATACTTTTCACCTGCAAGTACAAAAAGGAGACAAGACAAAACTAAAGGAAAAGGATAACATGGACCTTATTGGCAAACATACGAATAACAAGTAAGACATCATGATCGATAACAACTACAAAAGGGGTTTAAGCATAAGAATGAGTTGGATATGCAAAATGATGAAAGAGAAGAAACATATTTCTATATCGAGGAAATAGATAGTCTCAACACTTTCTAACCAAGATACTAGGGTGTGAACGTGCCTCATCTTTTACATCTATCTTTTATACTGAAGACTAATAGATCACATAAATACACAAAGGTATTATCAATTTAACATATGAGAAATCAGTAATAATAACTGAGAATCATATTCAAAACATCCAATTCAAATGCATTCTTAACTATTCTTTTGAAAATATACAACTGCAAAAACCCTCAGGTACAAATTATGAACTTTCAAGTTCTCAAAATTTTTCTCTATAAAATCCTCCTGAATCCCCCCCTTGTCCAAATCCACCCCTTACATTACAAATGGCCTTATATTTATAGGCTCCTTTGGATAACCACCTTCTAACTACCCAATTACTACCTTTCCAATAACCTTTCTGAAATACAGCGGTTTTAAAAATAATAAACCTTATCTAACTTTGACTTTTACATCGTTTCACAAAATAAGGCTTATTTAGAAGTTTTAGTTACATTTATGTGACACAAGTCACTATTACAAAAACGTAACAAGTAACCGTAAAGCTTTGAAGAAGGATCAAGTCATTCGATTTGTCGAAGCCAACACCCATGTCTTACTGCAATCGTAAGCAACTTGGTCTTGAAAGAAATCCACTCGAACTGCATTTGATAAACACCCTCACTTTCCAGGAACATGTGGTCTTCTACAACATTTTGTAAAAGTTTGTCGTATCTAAAATATTAGCCACATTTTTGCATACAAAATAGATCATCAAATATGTACTTTGGCAACAAACCATTTTAAAATCCATAATCCCTTTTGATATTCTTGTAGATTCTTCTTCACACTTATCCATCATTCTTGAAATGCTGTGTGATAACTAATACAAAGGAAATATCAGAAAATAGTAATACCATTTCCTTCGTTACTATATCGGCTGCCCACAAACTGAATTCAATATAAATTTCTGACTATTGCTTTGCTTTTTATCACTGCATTCCTTGTCATTTGGATTCCCTTTCACTATCAAACAATTGGTGATTTCTTTTCTTTGCAGTCTCTGCAGTCCACATCCATCTTAAAGAACTCAAACAGAGCTTATACTATTAGGATGATTCGTGGGTATCTCACCAATTCAAAGACTTTGAGAGCTTCCCCGCTAAGTCCACTTTTGTGCACGAACTGCAGTCACTTCATTTCTTGGGGCTTCCTTTCATTTCTCTTCACATACAATGATTGGGCCTCATACATTTTATCTGATTGCAACCATCCACTTACCATGGACAAGTTGATTTTTATCCGTCATCGACTGTACTAAAAACATCACACAGCCTTATTCATTTTATCTCACATAGAAGGCAACGAAAATGGCAACAACAATTTGATTCATTCGAATACCTTGCATCAATCTTCTATCTCATTTCCTTATTTTCATTGCTGCATAAATCCATGTGCTTGATGATCATTTTGGTTTGGACATGTTCAAAAGCCCGTTCGATAAATCCTTTTTGTGTAGGTCTTGTAATCATACCATGCAATCATTGCATACATGAGATGACATGTCTTTGCGGCATTCTGTCAAACAGTTGGTAGCTGTGGCTACATTTTGCATACATATTTCTCAGAGCACTTGGAACTACAGCATCTGACAAAAATCTGTCTTCCATGATTTTTGATGAATCTCCATACCCTGTTCGAAAGCTTCTATTTTGGAACAAACTGGGAGGATAACAACAAATTTTGTTGAGTCTGCTTTCATACTTGCCGACTGCATTTGGCTAAAAATCTCCAAGGACTTATGAACAACTTCATTATGTGCATACCCAGTAATGATGGAATTCCATGAGATATCTGTTTGAGGCACTGTGTCAAACAGTTCACGTGCCTTCACTATTCTTACAAATTTTGCATTCGTGTCTTCCAAAGCATTTCCAACTATTCCAGAGCTCCCAGACGGCACAGGCAGGGAGGATGCGGGCAAGGTTGTGGTATTTGGCTGGCTTTATGTCTTCCAATTGCATTTGCTTGAAAATTTCTGAAGCTTTTTCAATAAACTCATTTTGTGCGCTGCCTGTGATCATTTTGTTTCATTCTTTGAGAAGACATTTCTTTGAGGCAATCTGTAAAACAGTTCATACGCAATGATTATGATCCCACATTTGCATGTATGTCTACATTGAGTAGCTGCGGACACAACATCTGATAAATATTTCCTTGAAACTCAGACCCCAGAATCGACTCTGGAATGTGCTTTCGAATTGGTTGAAATGCATCTGCTTACTCCGTTGCTTCTCTCACTGTGGCTATTGGATCTCGGTGAACTAGCTCTGGATCAATGGGATAAAATGCGACTGCTGCTTTAGACACCTTTGCTTTCTTCACTACCATGGATGCTCGGGCACCTGGCACAGCCTGCCAATTGCATTTTAGTTGAAAATTCTATAACCTGCTCAACAATTTACACTGGCTCGACTATGATAACCAACCAAAATCATTCCTCATGCAGTGACTGTCGTATTCTAAGGAATGAAACATTTTGTCAAACAGTTGACATGTGAAGTCTGTGCTGTTCACACTTCATGTGATTACAGCGCATGCAGCCCTCATCCCCTTGTTTATGCTTCCATCGTGGCACGGGCTGAAAAGATGCTGGTAAAGGTTGTGGAGTTTGGCTTAACACCAGCCAATTGTATTTATTCGAAAGGTTTAAAAGCCTCAATCAACAAATCTAACTTGTGCATATGCTGCAATCAATACAAATTATGAAACCACATCTCTTTGAAGTGTTGTGTCAAGTAGTTTGGCATTGTCCTGCATCCACATTTTGAATACATTTTTAACAGAGTGATTCGAACTAAATTTGACATGGCTATGTACAATCTCTTGAGGATTTCTAAAGTGTTTTCAATAAAAACATTTTCTCCATATCCTGCAATCATTTAATCCATGTGACTGCGTTTTTGTGGAAATCTGTCAAGTAGTCCATCTACGGTTCTCTGTGTTTCGTGGAAGATTAATGCCAACTTTCTCAGAGCCCCAACTCGCAACTCTTGAGAATGTGTAGTTAGACAATGGAAATATATTAATGTGTATAGAAGCACTTTTATAAGAAAGAAGGGCAACTAATTTGTGAATTCCCCCAACATCTATGAGTTTGTCTCTAAATTCTTCAGCATGTTTTGATCCCTCTGCTCCAAGACTCAATTGTGCATACCTTGTCTTAAGTTCATCTGCATATTATGTATTACAACTGCAAGCTCGTTTAAAGTCTTTACATGGAGTCTTTGTTTGCCTCACTAGGTAAACTAGTTAAATGCCAAAGGTAAATACACAAAACATGATAAAGATATGCTATAGAATCAATTCTTCTATTAATTCATCAGCTTCATGTATACAATTGATTACAACAATATCAAATTCCTGTCAACACTAAGATGCCTTACCCGAAGGTAGTACATACAATATATCTGGACCGAAGGGGTACGACGCCAATCGTCGCAACTGTACCCCAACTACCTATCCTTCGACCGACTAACTAAATACCAACGACACATAACAATATATCATTATTCCCGACAACATCATCCCCACCAAAAAAGAAGTCGTCTCCGATGACTTACAACAAAATGGAGACAATGTATACAACTAAACATAACAAAATCATGACTGAGAAGAAGGGGGCAGAGGGAGCGTCCCTGAAGAGGCTGACTGCGTGGCTGAAGAATCCAAACTAGTGCGTAGCTCATAGACCTGCTGTGTCCTCACTTGCAAGTCTCGCTGTCCCGCTCCGCAACCATCCGATGCTCCAAGGTTGTCTTCACCATCATAGCTGCCTCCATGAGCTCCTTCTCCTTCGTATCAGATTCCTCTTGAGCCTGTGTCAGACCAAGGTGCAATGCACTCCTCTCTTCACTGGCCTTCGCCAACTGCTGCTCAGAAGAGGATTTCTCCTCAGCCAACCGAGCCTCAAAAGCTACCCTCCGTGTCCAGACAACCTCCAACTGAGCCACTATCTCGGCTCTCTCTGCTGCCCAAGTTGCCTGCTGGCTAGCCAACTCTTGTGTATGGTGAGCCAAGGCTCCCTCGATTGCCTCCAACCGAGTGGCCATCTCCTCCCGAGTTCTCTGTGCGGTCACCCAAGCAGCCTCATGCCTTGCGGAAATATGCTCTGTACGCCTCAGGGTATAATAGCCCTCCCTGAAGGCCTTCTCAATCTGTCGGACAAGAGTCTCCACTCTGCTCTCCACCACTGGCTCACCGACTGCCCAGGCGTTCAATGTCTCCACAGTCTCTGTGGCTGGCCATCCGCCTAACTCAAAACAAGTTGCAAAGGCTGTGGGGCAATCAACTCTCACAAAGGCCAGTAATCGCTCCAAGTCCTCGGTAACACTCTCCAGAGCCCGAGACTGGGCGGTAGCCACTACCCAATGTCCTCGTACAACCATGTTGGCCAAGTAGGCCTCAACATCCTCCCTGACTGGCTCCCTTGGAGGCTCCGAAGGTGCGATGACCTCCTCATGCCCAGGCAACCCCACAGGGACCGAGTCTATTACCACTGTACTCTCCTCGGGGGCGGGACCACCGTACGCTGATGCCACTGTGCCTCCACCCACAGGGTGGTCCCACCGCACAGTGGTCTCATTGCACGGTGGACACCGTCCACCGTACGGTCTGTCTCTGACTTTTTCCTTTATTTTTAATTTTTTTTTTAAATTTAAAAATATAAATTAAATTTTTCCTAATCTAAGTCACCTTCGATGCCTCTATGGTCGTTCGTCGTTTGTCTTGCTGCCTTCGCCTCTCGTGGTAAGGCTTTAATTTTGACCCATGATCGCCTCCTGGATCTCCTTTCCATCCAACGTCCATGTCTTAATTGCACGACCTCCGTAGCCCACAACGCCATCATCCGTCGCTCATCCAGCTTGTTCAGACTGTACAATCTTTCCCAAAGGCTCTCCATATCCCCCAACCTATTCTCGATTGCTATCCTTAAACTTGGCACCATAAACTCCACGGGGACAACTGCTTCCTGCCCGTATATCAACTGGAAGGGCGTCTGTTCGGTTGTTACCTTATATGTTGTTTGGTAAGCCCACAACACGAAGGGAAATTTTTCTTCCTAGTCCTCTTGCTCCACCCCACAGGACTTGTAAATCACTGACACAAGTATCTTGTTTGTGGTCTCCGCCTGACCATTGGCTCGAGGGTAATACGAATTGGACAAGGAGTGGAAGATTTTGAATTCCGTCGTCAAAAGTCGGATGACATGATTTACGAAGTGACCCCCTTTGTCGCTCGCCAATTGGATGGGTATGTCATACCTTGTTATGATATGCTCGTATATAAATCTTGCCGTACTCAGGGCCGAGTTGTCCAGCAGGCCCCATGCCTCCACCCACTTCATCATGTACTCCGTGGGCACTGCAATGTACCGGCACCTTCAAGCCCTACTCACCTTGAGAGGTTCAATAAAGTCCAAGCCCCATCGTTCGAAAAGTTCCTGGGCATGGGAAGGATTCAGAGGCATGAAATCCCTCTTCAATGGTTTTCCGGCCCTTTGGCAAGTGTCACATCCTATGACCCACTTCTTGGCGTCGTTGTGCAACGTGGGCCACCACAACCCTGCTAACAACGCCTTCCATGCCGTTGTGTCTGGCTCCATGTGCCCTCCTGCTTGCCCTTCGTGTGCCTCTCTGAGGACACTTTCTACTTCTTCCTCCACAACACACCGTCGTAGGACTTGTTCTGGCCCCATTTTATACAATAATCCATTAATGAGCTGGAAGGTACGACTTCTCAACACCAGTTTCTGTCTCTCACCAGGTGGTATGTCCCTCGGGAACTGTGAAGTGGATAGATATTCTCCAATGTTTTTATACCACGTTGGTAGGATTGCAATGTGGAACAATTGCGCATTCGGGAAGTCGTCGTTTACCCCCTTCGGCGGGTCTCTCAATTTGATCTGAGAGAGTTGTTCTGCAATTACATGGCTTTTTCCCAGCCGCACAACGATTGTGAATGTAAACTCTTGCAGAAGCAACAACCATCTACTCACTTGTCCTTGTATAATCGGTTTATTCCCCATGTACATTAATGCCTAGTGGTCCACATAAAACGTGAACGGTGTTGCCAATAGGTAATGCTTGAACTTCTGTACGACGTACACCATCCCGAGGGCCTCCTGCTTCATGGTGCTATAGTTTTTCTCTGCTCTCGACAACAATTTGCTGGCAAAATAGATGGGGTGATCCAGACCGTGGTCACCAACCTGGGCAAGGGTTGCACCAATTGCAAAGTTGGAAGCATCCACGTGAACGTGGAACTCCTTATCCCAATTGGGATACACCAGGATTGGTGCTCCGACAAGCCTTGTCTTGAGTTCCCCGAATGAAGCATCCTGTTTCGTACCCCACACATACGGTTCCCCCTTCCATGTCAGCCTGTCGAGGGGATAAGAAACTTGGGCGAAGTTCTTTATGAACCGCCAGTAATAACCTATGTGGCTGAGGAATGACTTTACGCCTGTGACGTCCGTCGGAGGCTCCATCTCTACAATCACACGGACCTTGTCAGGATCCGTCTTCAGTTCGGCCTTGCAAACTATGTGCCCCAACAACTTTCCCTGCGACACCATGAACCGACACTTCAGATTCAGTGCCCGCCTTGCCTTCCGACACCTTTCCATACACTCCCTGAGGGCCGTCAAATGCGTATCCTCCCCGCTGAATATGGACCAATTGTCCAGAAAAGCTCTTAAGTTTCCGACGGACATCTTATCAAAGATGTGGAGGATTATCCGCTGGAAAAATGCGGGTGCATTACACAGACTGAAGGGTATCCGGTTGTAGGCGTACACTCCGTCCTCCACCACGAAGGTTGTTTTCAACTTATCCTCCTTCGCGATGGATATTTGGTTGTATCCGGAATACCCGTCCATGAACGAGTATATTTCATGCCCGATGACCTCCAAGATGGTATTCGTGAATGGTATAGGGAACAAATCTTTAATGGTTACCGCATTCAAGCACCTGAAGTCGACGCAGATTCTAATCTGGTTGGCTTCTTTCTTCAGGGAGTTCACTATGGAGGACACCCATTGACTTGTTTGCACTTTAAAGATGATCCCTGCTTCTGGCATACGCTCGATCTCATCGTTTACCTTTGCTACATAGTTTTTGTTCATCCTGTACGGCCTCTTCAGTATAGGTATGGCTCCAGGTACTAGAGGAATCCGGTGCACACACAGCTCCAGTGGTACGCCCTTGAGGTCCTTATAGGTCCACGCGAATACATCCTTGTAAAATGCAGCCGTCTTCAAAATGGGGTTCTAGTCATCCCCTACAAGTATGTTCCGCTGGTTGGCTTCATCTCCAAGATTCGTCACCCTCAGGGATGGTTCCTCGTACTTCATGGGTTTCTCTGTTTCAAACTTGTGTGCTGGGGTTTCGTTCACCCGAGCTTCCCCCTCTTTATATTCTTCATACTCCGGCAGGAATACTTCCTTGTCTGCTGCTTGCTCCACTTCCTCCACCTTGAGCATATAGCTATGGAATAATACATAATCTTCCATCAGCCAATGGAAGAGTCCATTCATGGATCCTGTCTCGTCCTCAGAACATTCCTCCAGCTCCAAAACCCCTTCGTCGTTGGGTTCCATGTGGCTCCTCCTTTCGTCCATTCGATCACTCTCGTTGTCATACTCGGATTCTGAAGAGGACGCAAGCTCCTCGCTCACCATTTGTGTCCTGAGGTCGATGACAAACTTCCGGCCTCCCTTCTCCATTGTGAGGGTGTTCTTTTTCCAATTGTGTGTAACCCTCGTCGCCACAAGCCACCCTCTGCCAAGAATCACATCATACCCCTTCTTCTTGAGTGGGATCACACCAAAGTCTAGCACAAAGGGTTGAGCGCCGATGGTGACTTGTTGCGCCATCAACGTCCCGAGGGGTTTAATTCCCTGTTGGTCTGCTCCCAACAGGTTGAAAGTAGGAGGCCACAGTGTTGGTTTCCCAAGCTTCTTCCATGTTTCCTCCGGAAGGACATTTACCCCTGATCCACTATCGACAATGGTATCCGTCAGGAGGGTCCCTTGAATGCCCATCTCAACAACGGCCGGGTGTTTGCCAGTGTTCACTGCCAGCAACATGGGATCCATTGTGGACCCGCCAGGAACATCTGTGCGTTTGGTGGTGTTGGCACTAGGTTGGGAGAGAGTGCCCAGCCTGGCCGTCCTCAGTTGAGGCATTGTGTGAAGGAGGTCTTGAACTCTTACATATACTTCCATGTTTAGCATTTGTCTCAGTATGTTTTCCTCTGCCTCCGACCGACGAGAAGTACCCACCGTCTCGTGTGCCTCCTTTCGAGCTCGCATCTCCCTTTCAATTTCCTCTCTTGCTTTCCGTACCCTCTGCTTCTCCGTGCGGGGGTTTGGGTACGTAGCTTGTTTTGTTTGTGCTTGGGTAACAACCAATATTCTTTCTTCCCCATAGTTTCCTCTATGTCCAACTGGTTCACGCCTGGTTTTGGACAATTGACTTCCTCGTGGTCTCCCGGCCCGCACCATTTGCATAAATGTTGTGCTGCTACTTCCTTCGGACAGTCTCGGGCGAAGTGCCCCCACTGGCTACAGGCATTGCATTGGATCATTGGTCGGCCTTTCGAAACGTACTGGATCCGGCTTCTTGTATTGTTATTGTTGTTATTATTATTATTATCATTGTTGTTCCTTCCTCCATGCCGGTTATTCCTGTACCCTCCTGGTGATGCATTGTTGTTGGTTTGAGAGTTGCCTGCACCATCTGATGTGGTTGGTTGTTCCAAGTGAGAAGCACTTGCTGACTTCTTGTCTTCATGTTGTAGGGACATTCCTTTGTAGAATGCCCCATTAGTTGGCATATGTCACAAAAAGCTTTCTTAGGACACGAGCCTTTTGTGTGCCCATCAGACTTGCACTCCGTACACCAAAGTTCTCCTTCATCTGTCTTGCTGGGACCCCCTTTCATAGCTTTAAATTCTTTCATCATCCTTTGCATGTCCTCCTGGAGGGCCTGCACTTTCTTGTTGGACTCTCCATCACTGCTGCTTCCTTCGGAAGAGTTGTCATCTTCAGACGAACTGTCCTTGTCCTTCTTCTTTTTGGAGGTTTTTGTCTCTCTTTCCAAATTCATCGCCCTATTGTAGGCGTCATCATACGATGTAGGTGGCACTATCTTCATTTTCTTCTGGAGGGATTGCTTTAACCCCTCAACGAACCATCTTTTCTTTAACCTGTTGGTCGGCAAGCTATCCATTTTTCCCAACAGTTCCTTGAGTCGCCAACCATAAGCTCGAACCATCTCCTTTTTCCCTTGTTTTGTGCTGTAGATTTTGGCGACAATCTCATTGTCATCTGGAAACAAACAAAATTTTGTCTGAAACTCTTTCCGTAATTTAGTCCACGTACTAACCTTTGTTTTGTCCATGTCTGAGTACCAGTCAATAGCTACTCCCCGCAACGTGGCCGAAAATTGCCGTACCCATTCATCCTGGTCAATAACTCCATTTGCCGTCCAGATGGTCTCACACGTACGACAATGGCGGACGAGATCCTCCTTCCCGTCCTCGTTGAATTTCAGTAGTTTCTATTTCTGGGACATGGTTGGTCTCCTCGCCGCTGCTGGTTATTGCCCCCTTCCAGATGGATTAGAACCTACAGGATGTATTTGACCACCGTGCCCCTGTGTCCCTCCGACACTATTGGCAGCCCCGATGTCCTCTCCCTCCTTGGCCTCTTCCTCACTCTGATGGGTCTCCCTAGCCTCTGTGCGCGGTGTGAGATAGATCCCTCAACCGATGTCGGGTCTCCTCAAGAAGATCCAATCATTGTCGAGTCTCCTCGATTAGATCCTCCCTGCTCCTTCCCCCATTTCCGTGTCGGTCACCTTCAGCCTGGTTGCCTTCGCCTCTGTCGAGATGCTCTTCCGCCAGTTGCCTAAGCCTCCGTCTCCTTTCAGCTCGTTGCTTGAGAATCAAAGCTCTCTGAGCAGCTTCACACTCCTCTATGTATTCTCATCTATTTTTATCTTTATTTAACAAATTGGGCATTAATTCTTCCTGTGTGAATTGTAACAGACCATGATAAATATAAAAGAGCACTTTTTATTAATTCATCACTCTTGTACAATGTATGTCAACGATATGATAGAATCATAACAATGTGGGAGTGCCCTCTTTTATTCTCCTTTCCCTTCTGAAAATTTAGTTATTCCTTTGCCTTCGCCGAGTCCCATTGCGCTTCTCTTCTCGACAGTTATTCTCCTCGTAGTTACGTAGGATTCACTGTCGTCGTTGTTCTCGCTCAATCTCTTACCGTCGGTTCCTCTGGGCTAGGGATGTTTGTGCCAACGGGCGAGGGAGATGGTGCATCGACTAATTGACCGCCGAGACTTATTTCGAGAGTGTTCCACACAGCACCCTCTGAGACTTCCTCCTATGTGGCCTCTCTCCTTATGTAATTCTCGATTGCCGCCTGTAGCAGAATTACAAAGTTTGACATCAAGGCGTGTTCTCCCTCATAAAGTTCTCTAGGTTTGTTGTCATCCCTCCTCGTAACATCATTGTCGAGAGGTTTGCCCATTATCCTCCGTACGCCATTCAGTTTCCGTCACTTCCTAGGTTCGTACGACAACGACGCCAAATGTTTGCCTCATTGGGTAAACTAGTTAAATGCCAAAGGTAAATGCACAAAACATGATAATGATATGCCAGAGAACCAGTTCTTCTATTAATTCATCAGCTTCAGGTATACAATTGATTACAACAATATCAAATTCTCGTCAACACCAAGATGCCTGACCCGAAGGTAGTACATACAATATATCTGGACCGAAGGGGTGCGACACCAACCGTCGCAACTGTACCTTAACTACCTATTCTTCGACCGACTAACTAAATACCAACGACACATACCAATATATCATTATTCCCGACAACAATTTTTGAAATGGTTACAGGATATTATTGGTTGGGTTCTTGAAAATTAAAACACGAAATTTAAGAATTTCAACTCGCAAATGCAAAAGTTCGAATTTTGGGATGAAAGACGCAAAAGTTGGGGTTTGGGTTTCTCACAATGCGAAAGTTAAGGTTTGTAGCTCCCGATGTGTGAAAGTAAAGATTTTGGAAAATTTTGCATGAAAATTAAGGTTTTGGAAGCATGAAATTTAGAGTTTGGAGCAAATAATCTCGAAAGTTAGTGTTTGAGTTTCCAAACATGCAAAATTTAAGGCTTGAGGTTGGATAAGTGTGAAAGTTGAGGTTTTAATAAACTAAGGGAAAATGACTTGGAAATTTTAAATTTTTGGGCCTTCAAAAATCAAGGCAACAGATTGCAAATGCAACTCTCCCTGTATGTGGTTTCTACTATAGGCTTTCCTAATGATAGGATTTCAGATTCTTTGTAAGTCAAATAATGATAGGACTTCAGATTCTCTAGTTGTCCAAGCGTTTTTCAGATTTTCAAAGCCTTGTTAATACCTCACTATTCTACTAAACTGTTTCAAAATAAATAGCAGAAGAGAATAAGGGGTTCAAAAGCTAACTAGAGTTCTAAATTCTCAAGACAATGACAATAATGGGTGATGCTACAAATAGACGGATCTTATAAACTGATTTCTGCTTAATCAGATTACTCATGATGTCATGGAAATAGTGCAATCTTAAAATGAAATGAAAGATTTTCCAATTGTAAACATACATTCAAGTACCCAACAATGGCACAACTCAAACATCCATTCACAATTGAACTAATGCTGTAATTAGGTTTAGAATAACCATACACTGTAACTTACATTAGCAAGGTACAAATGGTATGAACTGGAAATCCATCAAAAATATCTTCTCATTTCACCATCTAAATCACTGAGCAGTAACTAACATTGAAGAATAGAAACCATGCATACGTCAGAAGAACAAAAGAAAGACACCGCAACTTTACTTCAATGCTTCACTTGCATCAACTCCAAATGTTGATTACAATAATTATCTATTCATAAATTTCTACTGCTATTTCTAAATTTTAACAGCTACTAACTACTAACTCTACAAAGGAGAAAAGCGCCGCCTTCTATAGTGAAGGCTTACAAGATCAATGGTGGAGATTAACTCAACACCAAGGGCTCAGATTTGTCTTCTAGAAGCTCCAGAATATTTAAATCAATATCCTTTACCTACTCCCACAAGAAGATGAAATAATTGTACCCAACCTGCACTATAGGACAAAAATAACATGCTTCCCAAGGTGTCACAGGAGAATAAGACACGATTAGGTATAAAATATAATTTTGACTTTTCAATATTACATCTGATTTGACTTCAAAAGTTTCTCATTCCTTCTATAATAAAGCACATTTGAATATTTCTCTTTGAAATATTCTATGTTGCATGGGTACTCGTACCCATACCCTTGAGATGTGTACCGGGTACTGGTACACGGAGCCAAGTACTAGGTACTTTGTACTTTGTGGAGAGCATCATAGCTAAGGACCTTGATTAAGATTTCTGATTTTTGTTTTAGTTTTTTGTTTGCATATCAGCTTGCTATTTATCAACTCATTTCAATATGTAATCACTAATCAGTTTGAAACTTTGAAACAATGATTGTATCATATTTCAATTTGTGTACTTAATCTTCAAACTTAATGTTTGACAGTAAACTTTATCACTGTTCTTGTTTTGAAACTCAATGTCATTATATTTTCAGATTTTCTCTAAAATGTTAAATTATATATATATATATATATATATATATATATATATCACTGTTCTTGTTTTGAAACTCAATGTCATTATATTTTCAGATTTTCTCTAAAATATTAAATTATATATATATATATATATATAATTGACTTACCCAAGTACCCCCGTCTCCATGCAACCTTGGAAATATTTCATTCTTCCATTGATATTCTCCAAGTACTTTTGTATTTCCAAGAATTCTGAAATTGTTCCTTGAGCTTGTTCCATGGCTACATTCGCCTGCGAGTAGGAATGTTGAAATGCCCTTCTAGTGGTACTTCATTGTAGGATCTTGTAGCTTTCATCAATCTTGAGAGACTTTGATGAACCAGCTCCCTTCGATCCCTTTGGAGGCATCTATCTTGCAGTAAAAACATCATTCCATTCCCTCACGAATGCGTTAGGCTTATTAGAGTTAATCCCCCTTTGTTATTTTCACATCCGACTAAATAAGTCACAATTCCATGATTGTATCAATGTGGTCATAAGAACAAAAGCTTTTGTTTTCATGTTCACAAATACATCTATGGACACCTACATGAAAACACCACATAACCATAATCGATCAAAACATATATATCATTATCGACATAATCAAGAATAGAAGAATTCAATTTCATCATAGTCAATCATAGTCAACATCAATATGATCATTCATTTTGGATTGTCACAATGAAAGTATTTGTCATATCCCCGAATTTTTAAAGTAAACTGGACGTGTTTAATAAAAGTGGTAATTATTTAATATTACAATCCAATTAATATTAAATAATATCGTAACTTCTTTTATGTAATGTTAGTAGTTTTGCGAGAGTTCCCTTACGGGACTAAACCGATTATTTTTGTTGTTTAAATAATTCTCCTGCGGAGGAGTTGGATATGCTGGAAATATTTTATGAAGGTGGTAGCAAGTGAAGTCAGAAACCTATTCCTTTCGTCAGATATTGGTCTGGCCTAGTGGAGTTGATAGTGGAAACAATCCGAACTACTAAGGATTATAGCAGCGACAATACTTAGCCTGTTAGAGCATGTTCCCTGGCTAGAAGTCGGGCCGTCCAGCACTCGGCTCCTATGGATCCACAAGTGACTTGTAATTGAAATGAGGCCGATGATAATATTGGAAACAACATGAGGACTGACGACAATTCACGGATTGAATAGTGGCAAGTTTGTATGGAAATAAAAGACCGACAGGTGGATGTGACAATCCCATGTGAAGACAAACTGTTCTGATTGCATTGGAGAGCCAGTAACTTGCGACACAATTACAAAAGTCATTTTCGGTGCTTGGCGGAGTTTCTTTTGTTTACGGGTGCCACCTTGGTACACAGTAAGCACACAGAAATCGGGGGTGGCAAGGAGCGACAGCATAGTCGCTAAAGACAAGAGTCTCCAGCCTCATAGCGAGTCCCAAATTGGAAGCATGGGGTTCGATGACTACAAGGAATTCCACGGAAGTGAGCGGGGTGACTAAGCGACCCGTGGATGATTCTATGATACGTGGATTGACATTCAAACGCCCAGGACACAACATCGATATCACAGGTGCCCAGTATTATACTGTAATCCCATCTTATTATGCATTTTAAGTCGAATATTTTGGTCAGGATTTCCATGTGATTATGGATGTGTATATTTGAATATTAGCAGTTTGAATATAAAATCAGAATACTGGGAGTAGTGAATTTGCAATGTTATACTGTTACATAGTATTCCGGTGCTTCACCAGAAACCAATGTCAGCTTAACAATTTATCAATACAAATCAACTATTTAATTATGTTATCCAGCCAAGCCAAGGGTTATATAAGAAATTTCAGGTAGATTTGCATAGAGATTCTTTGGGGAATTTTACAGTGGTATCAAAGCTTTTAATCTTGCCAGCCTGTAGGGTGTTTGTGTTTACAAAACAAGGGAATATGTTTTACTGAATATGCCATCAGGCCATTACAATTTTCGAAATACCAGAGAACGTCAAAATAGAAATCCAACCAGTCCATCCAGTTCAACTCCACAATTTGAAATTGAGGAAAGTCATACTGAGACAGAAGAGGAAATAATTTTTGAACACATCAATAACATGGCAGGACCAGAAAATAATAGGGACTTAATTGCGGAATTGATCAGAGGTCAACAAGATATGCAAAGCAATATAAATACTATGACCAATTTGATGACTCAATTCATGACTCAAAATTTAAACCAAAATCAAAATGAAGGTGGAAGGGATGAACGTTCAGTTAATAATAATCAGCCTGAACGATCAACATCAGCCAGACCTTATATGCCAAATTTTACTCCACAAAATTTACATCCAGAACATGAACCTACGGTTAGAGAAGTGTAGGATGAAATTTTGAATGATTGGGACTCAGCTGGGGCAGAATTTAGATCTCACATGTCATTCAGGGAGTACATGGATGTCACAATGAAACATAGACCACATAGGGGCAGAAATTTCAACAGTGAATTACAAAGAAAAATTGGGAAGATGTCCATCCCTTATTTTGATGGCACAGGCAAAACCACAGCTAGGGCTTGGGTTCAAAAGTTAGACACATTTTCAACTAAACCCTATGAGAGAGGATGAAGCTATTAAATATGCAGCATTACATCTGGACGGAGTAGCACATGAATGGTGGCATCATGGACAGGTCACATTGAGCCATAACTTGGTAGATATGTATTTGGAATTCACTGAACGTCTTATTGATAGGTTTGATTCCAAAGATCCCGAATTACACTTAAAAGAATTAACACAGCTGAAACAAACAGGGATAGTTGAACAATACATAATAGAATTTGAAAAATTGGCTGTGCTTGTCACTGAAATCTCGGAGCGAAACAAGATTGTAACTTTTATTGATGGACTCTCTGATTCTTTGAAAGGCTCGGTTAAATCTTTGTATCCTACCACATTGCAAATGGCTATTAAGAAGGCTAGAGATCTAGAACCTTCTTCAAAAGGAAAAACATGGAACAAAAATCCTCACCCAAAATTGGATAAAGACCAAGAGCTCCCAACAAAGACACTTTTCCAAAACCTAGGTTTGATAAAGAAGAAAGGGATGAACTCAGGAGATGTAAATTGTGCTTTAGTTGTAAAGAATCATGGCAGCCAGGTCATAGGTGTTTGGGTAAAGGAAAAATACATTACATTGAAGTAATGTCAGATGATGAAGAAGATGGGGAAGATGGGGAAAATATAGTTCCAAATGTAGAAAATTCCCAAAAGGTTTCCACCTTTGAACAGGAAAATAATCAGCCTGGTGGTATAATAGCGTCAATGACAGGAATTCCTCATTACAACATTTTCAGGGTCAGAGGAGTGTTACAGGGTCAGCGAGTTATTGTTATGATTGACAGTGGATCTACTCATAATTTTATTGATGCTGCTCTTGTTAAGAAAAGAGGTTTACATACAGTTAAACATGAAGGTTTTGATGTGAAAGTTGCAGGTGGCACGAATCGAGTCAGCACACAAAGTTCCACAATTGAGTGTTGCTTTGGGTAACTATACAGTAACTGATGATTTTTATGTGATTGATTTGGTAGACACTAACATGGTGTTAGGAATTCAGTGGATGGAAACTTTGGATAAATATTCACAGAGTTTTAAACGTATGGAATTCTCTTTCAAAGTGGATGGACAAAAGGTGATTCTCAGGGGCATGTCGAATGGTGGACCCAAAATTGTTTTTGCTAAAAGGATGGAAGCCATTTTCTGTCATGGAGAGGTTGCTTGGTCAGCACATTGTTTGATCTCTACAAAGGTAACAGGGTTTGAAACTAAGCATTATGCTAATGATTTGTTGCAAATATTAGATTCTCACAGTTTAGTTTTCAGTGATATACCCCCTGGGGTACCCCCAGATAGAGGTTTTGAGCATACAATTGAATTGGAAGAAGGGGCTAAGCCCGTAATCACTACTCCATACAGGCATCCTAAGGCATTCAAAGATGAAATAGAAAAAGCTATTAAGGAGCTATTAGAAATGGGACATGTCAGACCTAGCTCGAGTCCATTTGCTTCATCAGTGGTGATGGTCAAAAAGAAAGATGGGACCCTACGCATGTGTATCAACTATCGTGCCCTCAATAAAAAGACTATTAAAAACAGGTATCCGATTCCCCGCATTGATGAATTGTTAGATGAATTATATGGTGCTGTATATTTTTCTAAAATTGATTTAAGATCAGGGTATCATCAGATTATGTTAAGGGAACATGATATACATAAGACTGCTTTCCGTTGCCACTATGGTCATTATGAATTCTTGGTTATGCCCTTTGGACTGACGAATGCTCCTGCAACATTCCAGTCTTGTATGAACCATATTTTTAATAAACAGTTGCGGAAATTCTTGCTTGTTTTCTTTGATGATATATTGATTTACAGCAAGACTTGGGAGGAAAACTTAAAACATATTGATGAAATTTTGGGCACAATGGAGTCTCAATCTCTGTATGCAAAAGCTTCTAAATGTGAGTTTGGAATGACAAAAATTTGATACTTGGGACATATGATCAGTGCTAAAGGTGTGCAGGTG
Organism: Thuja plicata; assembly: GCA_018584345.1. Classification (NCBI taxonomy): domain Eukaryota; kingdom Viridiplantae; phylum Streptophyta; class Pinopsida; order Cupressales; family Cupressaceae; genus Thuja; species Thuja plicata. The sequence continues at coordinate 1,424,458 of MU224156.1, forward strand.
CATCAAGAGAAGATCAGGGCGATTCAAGATTGGCCGCCTCCACGGACTCTATCTGATTTAAGAGGCTTCTTTGGTCTATGCAGTTACTACAAGAGATTTGTTAGACGGTTTTCACAGCTAGGAGCCCCACTGACAGATCTTACCAAACAGGGGGCATTCAAATGGACTGCGGAGTCCCAACAGGTATTTGACAAACTCAAGGAGGTAATGAGTTCCTGCCCCGTCCTTGCCTTACTAGACTTTGATCAGCCTTTTGTATTAGAATGTGATGCGTCAGGTAAAGGAATTGGATAGCTAAATGTGGGCCTCTGATTTAGCAGTACACTTCAACATGGTCATTGTACTTCAGTTGCATACAGGAATGAATATGGATTCATTCATCCCGCATGTCTGAAAGAGTCGACCTGTTGCCTTCTAGAAGGCAGGAGTATGAGCTTGCTCTCAGATCATTGCAAGCTCAGCGACTACACACTAACCTAAACGAAGGATTTAAAGCTATATGCTGAAAGAAAAATGTTGATTAATCTAAATGATTATGCAACTTTGTTGTTCATCCAAAGCTGATTAAGATTCGTTTTAGAAGCACCAAATTGAAATATGAGAGATTCAGTTTTAAGCCCAAAACAAAGTGTGCTCTAAGTTAGATTGATTTGCATGCTTTGAAAGTAATAAACAACAATATTAAACAAATGAATGCTAAAATGCTAAAAGATAAGATGAAAATGCAGTATAATAACATTAATAAAAAATTAGGATCCTTTGTGAAAGAAAAGAGTTTCTCTTTTATAGAAATCTCTCTCGAATCAACAGTCGAGATCGAACAAAAAGAGTGGCTCAGATTCGATTGAAGAAGCACAATCCATGTGCAAGTGATTTGATTGGTCGAGAGAGTCAGTTGACTGAACTGACTGATCAATTATTTTGGAAACTTCCAAAATCAGTATTCAGTTAACTGAAATGTTTCCAAAATGATAAACAGTGGAGAATCAGTTAACTGAGTGGAACTGGATTGTTTCCAAAATGATAAACAGTGGAGAATCAGTTAATTGAGTGGAACTGGATTGTTTCCATTTTGATAATCAGTCAACTGAATTTGATGATGTCATATGCATTTTTAATAAATTAATTGATTTTTGAATGCACATTTATATCTTTATAATTAATTTAATTCCTTTTTTTTGATTTAATTGACAATTTAGTAATTTTTATTTAATTAATATATCAGAATATCAATTAAATAATTAACATAATGTTTATTTTCTAATGTAATGTGATTTTAGGAATTAATTAATTAATCAAGTAAGATGATCGATTAGGACCTAGGGTTTAGGTCAGATCAGTTCAAATTCGATAAGTTGCCTATTTGATTTAGGACTTAGGTTTAATCAAGATTAGAGTTTCTTGATTAATTGCTGAGATTGGGGGTCTAGGGTTTAGGTGACCATTTTTAGGTGATTACAGGAGCCCCACTGACAGATCTTACCAAACACGGGGCATTCAAATGGACTGCGGAGTCCCAACAGGTATTTGACAAACTCAAGGAGGTAATGAGTTCCTGCCCCGTCCTTGCCTTACCAGACTTTGATCAGCCTTTTGTATTAGAATGTGATGCGTCAGGTAAAGGAATTGGAGCCGTGTTAATGCAAAATAAACATTCGATAGTATTTGAAAGCAGGAAACTCACTAATATTGAAAAACTGTATTCGATATATGACAAGGAAATGTTAGCTATTATGCATGCATTAGCTAAATTCAGACAGTATTTAGTTGGGGCCAAATATGTAGTTAAAACTGATCATAATAGTCTGAAGTATTTCCTTAATCAAAGAGACCTGAATGATAGACAACAAAAGTGGATCAGTAAAATTCAGGCTTATGATTTTGAGATTGAATATGTTAAGGGGAAGAACAATGTTGTAGCTGATGCTTTGTCTAGGAGACCGGAAATAAATGTTTTAAGTGGGGTATCCGCTGATTGGAGATCCTTGTTATTGGTCGAATATTCTAAAAATTCTTTTGCTTGTGATTTATTGGATGGTAAAATTCAGAATGATAGATACAAAATTATGATTGAAATTATTTACTACAAAGACAAAATCATTTTAGTACCTGAATCTAAGTTGAAGTTCAACATTTTGTAATCAGTTCATGATTTGCCCCTAGCAGGACATCCAGGGTATTTCAAAACATATCGGTATATGTGATGACCCTATTTTTACCAGGTTGTGGCAGTGACTTGGTCAGCTCATCATCACGACCCTCGTGAGCTGATGCAGGGTTTTGAGGGTCCCAGTTGGCAGACTTGCTATTTTTAGCAAGTCTGGACTTACTATTTTTAGTAAGTCAGTTGGTCAGTTTCTATTTCTGACAGGGCAGTATCGACAGTGGTCAATTCTCCAGACGATATTCAGTTGTGCAGTTTCTTGGATTGGGGACTTACTATTTATAGTAAGTCTATTTTTGGTAGTTGCCATTTTTGGCAGTGCAGTGATGAGCATCTTGGTCAGTCAGTATGGCAGGTGTTGCAGGAATTATCATCAAAATTATATTTGATAATTACTTGTATTAATTAATAACAACATGTTATTAATTAATAATAAGGCGATATTATAATAATAATAATACTTTATTATTATTATAATGTTTTAGAAGTTTATATTATGAAGAGTAGTTAACTGATGATGGTTTTTGGAAACTATGGAGACCAAGGAATTATAAATACAGGCTCATTTGTGAAGTAAATCATCGAATATTGATTATTGAAAATTGTTCTTGGGAATTGTTCCTATTTATCTGAGCCCTAGTTGAAGGGTCAAATTAGTTTCTCGAAGACTGATTCTTCTTGAGCTAATAATCAATTGATTGCTATTGTGTAATCAATTGTCTGTAATCGATTGCTGTTGTATAATCGATTTCGTTTCCTTCTTACTGTCCGCCTGTGGCTGAAGGAAAGAGGCACTTTTGAAGTTTTGCTGAAAGTCTTGTATGCACACTGAGGGTGCGAGTTCTTTCTGAGAGTTTACAGACTTGCATTGAATAGAATTGTGAATTTGATTGACTAGTTATAGGCTGTGGTTGACTTCAGGGAGTGCGGGTTATAACAAGCCCGTGCTTTACACTTAGGCGCCACCTACAGACCAGCATGCGGGCCAGGTATTAACGTTGGGCTTGCATAGAGTCCATGGGTTAGAAGATAGGCTGCGTGGCCATCTTAGCATCCACGCAGTGGCTACAGGGTGGAGAACGCGCATTGTCGCTGCACAAAGGACCAGTGCAGCCGCACGTGAGCATGGTGGGCTGAGTTTAGAGTGCAGCCTTGGAAGTGATACTCCCGCCGCGCTACAGTTGGTGAGCGGCTTCACAACCATATTCTGAACCTTGCTATCCACAGCCGTCCGCAACCCAGCATAGCAGAATTATACAGGTTCCTCTAATGTATTTTTCTAGTTATCAAATAAAGAATTCATTGCTAAGGCGAATTGTAATGTTCTAGTAAATTAACAAGGAATGAATTCTGAGAATCCAAACATTGTTATTAGATTGGTAATAAGATTTCAATATATGCATTGTGTTATTGTGAAAATACAAGGAAAGTGATAAATACATCGGGACAGCGATTTAAATACTTTCTTAGAAGAAAGAGAAGTATCTTTTCATGATTTCCAGAATTTTGAATTTGCTAAGAGTGTTGTGAATTGTAACTTCCATACCTTTGTGGAGAAGTATTGGCTTATAAACAAAAGAAGCAACTCTTTACAGAAACATTTAAAATCAAGAGATGTCAAATTACAGTGCTTGCCTGCCAACTGTTTGACAAAATGTCGAACATATGATTTTATACGGAAATTGATAGAAACTAGAGGTTTTAATGATGAGCCCAAATCAGGTTCATTACAGTGGTATCAGAGCCATTTTCTTGCCATCCTGTGGGGTAGGAAAATATTTATGAATGCAGACTTGCTGATATATTTAGAGTGATCAACACTCTTGAGATGAACAGGTACAGGTGGCTTAGCTTTGGGAGCCGACACAGCAGTGCAGGAAATAATAATAAAATAAATACATTAATGGAGAGTATGGAGAGACTTAGACTTTATCAGCAAAGGATGGCGGCAAGTCTATCAGATCCAGAAACCGTAAATAGGGCAGCAAGGTACATGGTTTCTGCTTTCCGTTGGCCGTCATCGAGATTGCAGGGCAGGAAGCTTGAGCTTTCCCCGACAGGTGTCCGAGATGTAGACCCACCAGTATATAGTACGACACCTATTAATGTATCTGATGATAGTCAGATGGACGTGCCAACACCAGTGGTAGATTGCAGTACCGAGCTTCAGCCGGTGGAGGCTTTCCGAGTAGTTGCTGCAGTTGGTGTAGATATAGTTGATACAGTGGTTGCCTCTGATGGACCAGGTTCTCTCGAGGAGGGACTCGTTATCGAAGATTTATATATCAGCTGTCGTGGTGTAGCTTCGGAGCGTGAGGCAACACCCATCTCAGGTGGGATAGGCGAGAGCATGGAGCCACATTGTTGTGGGGTTGATGATCCGGTGATACAATAGGCGACGGTGCCTGCAGTAGATGTCAGTACCACACTTGATTGTATTGTCGAGACAGACAATGACTCCAGTTCTGATTGCTAGGAGACTAGTTCTGTGGTCCATGTTGAGAGAGTTGCGGATAGTGGGAATGTTGTAGCATTGGAGGTTATGATGGTGGACTCTGGATCGCCAGAGGAGGAGGATATCACTTTTGAGGACTGCCTTGAGGAGATGGAGTCAGATTTGGATAGCGACAGTCCCGAGATAGAGTTAGTACAGGAGATGCCAGTATTCTCCTGTAGTGATGATTTGAGCATGGAGTCTGCGTATGATGGTACTAGTGTTGAGTTCGAGACAGTAGACACGGACTCATGCCAGCATGACCCAGATTCATTGGTTAGTACGGAGTCAGATGAGGTTCCTTCAGGGACACCTGAAGAAGTTGAGCTGTTGCTAGCATCTGGGATTGCTTCCGATACTTCTTATATGACTCCCGAGGATGACTCCAGTAGTGAGCCATGTCTGTATTAGACCCTGGGAGAGGACTCTGAGTTGTTGGAGAGTGCGGATGGGTCCCAGGAGTTGGATTACTCAGAGGATGCAGAGGATGGGACAACTAATATTGTTGAGGAGGTAGACTCTATAGAGGCTCCCTCATGTACAGGGGAGTCTGACAGAGATGTGTCAGATGGTGGTACTCCGTTTGAGGACGTGAGTGCAGTTGTCAGTTCACAGAGCTCAGTTGACAGTTCATTGGGAGATAGTGTTGTTGAGAGGAGTACCTTGGATGCCACGTCTATTTGCAGTATGGACAGTATGCCAGAGGTGTTGCATAGAAGACCGACCATTCATAGTCATCATGTGACTAGTCAGTTGAGAGT